>LR755127.1:5636800-5676596 GCA_902729485.2 Mus minutoides | reverse complement strand
ATATATATATATATATATATATATATATATATATATATATATATATATATATATATGTTAAATTAAATTGAATTTGGAAATATCCTTAATTTGTAATCAAAGAGCATTAAATTTGTCATTTCCCATGTATTTTCATACTAATGGTAGATTATTTGATTACAACTTTTTACAATTAGAATTTTTTCAATGATTTCAGCTTACTTTCATTATTCTATTCTGTTACACGTCTTCCTACAGTTTCTTAATGACTTTAAAATGTTTTGAGCCATTTAATTTTATACTATTTCAATTCTTGCCCAGAATTTTTTTTTAATTTTATCTAATCTTCTTTTACACTCCAGATTTTATACCCCTCCCAGTCCACCAAGTTGATATTTTAATATGATTTTCAAAATAAGTGTTTTCTTCCTAACTCTGCTTAGCTTGACAATAATAGTGCAAACAGTACAGAAAATATTATATATTGAATATGTACTATGAGCTTATAAGCCAGATAGCATCCACACAATAAACCCCTTGAAATACTTCCTCTAGTTTATCCATCAATAAAATAAACAGCCAGTTGAATTCAGCAACATAATCCAACATTCTTCCTTTGCTCTGTAAGAACAAGTTATATTTATTTTATAGCAGTTCAATTAATTGGACCAGGGTAACATAACCAAGTCTGATATCTATTTGAACATTTTAAGCATTTTTCTTATATTAATTTTCTAGCATGATGACTCACATTAACTCTTATTAATAGGAACTCCTTGTTGAAAATAGAAAGAAAAAGATATGCTTTTTTTTCTTATATTAATTTTCCAATGTAGTAAGTCACATTAAATGATGATATTAATGGCAACTCCTTGTTGAAAATAGAAATATACAGGTAATAGAAATTTGAAGGAAGTTGGCATAGCTGATTCTGAAATCTCCTAGAAAAGAAATTCATAATTTTGGGGGATTGCTCATGAAAAACAAAAAATTCTATTAGTCTTTACCTCGTATTAAAGCATATTTAAATATTCTTGTAAAAAGTTGACTGCAATTCCTTTTTTCCTTGTTTTTGGGTGTTGAGGAAAGAAAGTAGATAGTAAACAAACAAAATCTATAGATTACCAAAGTTAAAGTATAATTAGTAACCTTAAAATAGAAGAAAAACAAATAAAATTTAAGTAAGATTACTTTTTATTAAAAACTTGTATTATTAGAAAGTGTTTTGAAGTTCATTTGTACTATTAGGATATTTTAAAATTAAAGTATATTGGAAAACAAACCGATTATTTGTTCTTCCTTCATAGTAAATTGATTTTAGAGAACTGGAAATTAATATACTGGATATTAAGTTCTTGTTTTACTGCATTTCTATTAGGGTTGTCTGTATTTTGAGCCAAAATATAACAACAAAGAATAAAAGAAGTGTAAGCTGTCATTGCAATACATACAGGTGTGAGTGTATGTGCATGTGTGTGTATCACGGAATCCTTCATTCAAACATTATAGAGGCATGAAACGCACTTAGAATTCATTTTTTATTATCTTGGGCTTCATGGCATTCATCAGTACAAATGACTCCTATAATCATCTGTATACTCTCAGAGTTTCTCATTGCCAAGAATTTAGTTTCTATGGGACAGGCATACATTAGGTGTATCCTATCCCAAAAAAGAATAATATTGTTAGACAGAGAACTCTTTATTAAATACTGTCATAATGTCTAAAATTCTTTAATTAGTATGTAAAGTTTATGACACTTTTAAATCATCATATATTATAGAAAATTAAGATTTCATACATTGCCATTCTTTCTCCTATCTCTTTTTATTTATTTATTTTGATTTCACATACATTAAACTTAACTGTCCTTTTGAGAAGAAGTGTGATTTGAAGCTATTAAGACAAGCTGTGTAATGGGGAAGGTCAAAATCATTAACTGAGTCCCAAATCGTGTAGCTTATCTCAGTGACCTACATTGTAATTTCCATTGTATTTATGCCTGGCTTTCAAAAATGTTCTGTTTTCTGTATGAAAGTATTGCTACAATACAAATAGCTGTAATATACATTTATTTGAGTGTCCAGCAATGCATGTTGAATTAGTAGAATTGTGAGTTTATCTAGATATGCCAAATGTGTTTCATACAGGCTAAAATAACACTGTTTTGTCATGTGAAGATGCAATTCATTTTGTGATCATTACTTTTGTGTTTGAAATTGCATTGAGGGTTACATTTTAATGTTAATTGTGTGTATACCTAATCAGATATGTAAGATAAATATAAAAAATTGTGAACCTTAGTTCCAATTTAGGATAATTTTTCAATCTACAAGATTATTCTCACATTCTGTGAATCTTAGAATTGGAAATGCTCTTAAGACATCCTGATATATGATTAATTCAGTTTATACAGTATCTTTAAAAAGCAACCTCTATTTAATACTTAAATAAAAGAGATCTATAGGCATGGAACGAGAGATGAGTTTTAAATAATAGATAAATCCGTGTGCCTGTGAAAGATCAAATGATTGTGTCACCTTATTCACTATACTTTTGAAGATGTAATAGAAAATGGCTTTGAAGAGACAGCTCTGTGTTTATGTTGACAAGAACTATATTTTCATGGAAAATACTCCCCTGTGTTGATCTCTATTTTTGTGTTACCTTCTCTGAACCTCTGTCACATTCTTACTAACATAAAACTATGGTTTCTCAAATGTCAGTCAGGATGTGAGCAAGTTAAATCTTTTGTGAATTATTTTTATTAGCTTTCAAAAGTGGAATTCCTGCAAATTTAATTTGAATAGTTTCTCATTCTTAAGTGACATATTCCTCTCATTGCAAATCATTGAAGGGTACTTTTCCTTTATAAATAGCTTTTGGTTGGTTAAACCATAGAAAAGGTGAGTTGGGAGCTGCATGGAAAACATTATTGTTGATTATTCGTTTGGGGGAACCCAAAGGAATATCCATATGGTAAATAACATTTTCTTGATTTCAGCCAAGTGCAAAACTTTGAACAAACAGATCATTTTTAAATGATAACGATGTGTCATTGTTGTTGTTTTGTGTTGTTTGTGTGCGTATGTATTTTCTTTTTCATTTTAACCAGCCTCTTATACCTAGAAGTCCCACAAGCAGCGTTGCCACGCCCTCCAGCACCATCAGTACACCCAGCAAAAGAGACAGTTCTGCCCTCCAGGATCTCTACATTCCCCCTCCTCCTGCAGAACCATATATTCCCAGGTATAAACTATCCAGGTTGTTATTCTCGGCAGCTTCTAACTAAAGACTAATCTAACAGCTTCGACACTATGAAGTTAGTTCTTAAAGAACAATTTGAATATTTTTTTCCTTAGGCATTCTGAACACATTCTAAAAAGTAACTCTTATGATAGCAAATGTGCTCTTCTTAATGACAACAGTTATCTCACATAATAGGAGAGTAATATTCGATAACCAAGACTATTTTACAAGGAAAATAATTAGGGAGGATTTTTAACTGTGAAGCCGCAAGAAATGTCAGTTCCATACAAAGCATTTCATGTTTTTAAATGGAGAGTTTAGAGATATTTCTTATACTTTCTTAAATAAAAGTGGAAAGTTATAATAAGACCATCTCAAAATTTAGGTCCTCATTAAAGGAATATTATACACAAATCCTTCATAGGATAGGAATTTTGGTAGTATATAAAGCACACATTGTGTATTTGATTACAGTTATACATGATAAAATGCTTTCTTAAAAAAGAGAAAAAGACAAGACTAGTTGAATTAAAATTTTTCACACAACTACATTATTTAAAAACATTTAAGGGAAATTTTGCTTTGTTCTCTTAAAAAATAGTCATAATTTTATTGTCTTTTGACTGTATATACAGTCTTATAATGCAAGTGATATTTTGTACTTAACCAAATATCTTTCTTTCTGGTGTGAATAAATACTTTATAGCTCCTTAAGCAATTTTAAGCTATAATAACTAGTTCATAAACTGAATGTGTCTCATTAACTATAAAGAATATCCACTATAAGGAATATAACTATAAAGAATAAACTCATTAACCATAAAGAATATAACTATAAAGAATAAACTCATTAACTATAAAGTATATCCACTAGGGCAATGATCCTTAAATCTAGAGCATAAGTATAGATTTGCTATGTTTACATATGCACATATAAATTTAAGAAAAGTGAAAGTGTTTATATTACAGTGAATACATTAAGTTCTTCAGAAAACTCATGCTATGAATGTGTACATACACATACATTTATATATCTAAGTATATACATATTTGTATATATCATTACTTTATTACACTGAACATTTTTGTTTTCCTTGGTACATTTCTCAATTTTACATAATTCAGTATATTCCATATAGTCATGTTTAATAAAGCTAACCTGTTGATAAAAGGCTGCTTCTCCATAATACTGTATTATAGAAAATGCCAGCCCTTGTAAATTTCTTTCATAGAGAATGTCTATATAAATATAACATGATAAACTAATAGGTCTGAATCACCTTCTGGTACAAGCTGTCTTAGTATTCATGTAAGCTGCATTAGTATTCATGTCACAAGCCTCATGGAGAAATCTGCAAATGTACAGATAATCATAACCTTACTCTAGTGTCATAAGTTCACTAGGACTGTTTCCAAGCTAATTGCAATGTCAATTTCTTTTCAATATAGAGCTAACAGTAAGAAAAACTAACACATGATTAGTTTAAGAAGAGCTTTCAACTAACTGAAAATGAAATTTGCATTGAGATTTATATTTGTATTCTTCATGTTTCAGGACCGGTTATATATTTATTGTTCAGTAATAAGCAATATATTTGTTTTAAAAGGTAAAAAATAAATTATTATGTATATGGTAGCTATCTGGTGAGGAAATACATTAATAAGACAACTTTCTGATTGAGTCAACTTTGAGAATATTAATTATTGCTTTCTACATCATTAAAATATCTGGATTATATTTCTGTACTTTGGACATTTAAACATTTCCTTTAAAATAGAAAATACAAATTTTTGGTAGGCTAAGATTCATAGTTATTAAATTGACAGATTATTATAAATTCATCACCATTTTATAAAGTCTAATAGGAGATAATTAAAATATGACTCCGTTTATTTTTCAAGTTCAATATTTTAGTCATATTTTGACATAAAATGAATGTGTTCATATTTGATAGTACTGATTTGTGATACTCTTTAGGATAACTAGGAACACCTATTACCAATGAAGCACAATGATTCATGAGAGGAAAAAACATTGCACTTACATTTATAGTCGTATTCTAGAAGACAATTTTTAAAATAAATTTTCACCAATAGCCAGGGAAAGCTTTCATACAATAAACAAGGTGTTGTTTACTTAATCCTAGAAGGAAGCTTTCATTATGAGCTCAGTCGCCTATTACTTTCTTTAAAAATGGCCTTGTACCTCAGACTACTCATGAGGAAAAAAATAAACTCAAATTGAAGGCATTTTTTACAGAGTACCTGAGCAGTACTCATTAATTTCCACAGAGTTATAGAGCTGGAGAAACAGGAAACGGTATGTCAGTGGAGGGGACTGGGAGGGAAACAGAAGTAGAAGCACAAGAGCAAGGGATGGATATGATAAAAATGCACTGAACACACAGGAAGTGTTTAATACAATTTCAAATGAAATTACTGTACAAAAACAAAAAAATGAAAGAAAATGTTTTTAAATAGCTAAAAGAGGATTTAGGGATCTCATAAAATATTGAGAAATTTCTATCCTTAAATTATTACAAATGAAAAAATTCTCAAATCCCATTCCTAAATTCCATATCCATATTTTACCATATTTTCCACCCTCTCTCCATAAAAAACATTGCTAATGTGTAATTTCTGTATAGCCTTTCTGAGGAGATACTTAGAGTTTGGATGCTTATACTAATCATCAACATTAAAATTGGTATACATTAATATCCTGCTGTTTGAGCTTCTTACAATACTGACTTATGTGGTACTAGTATCTTTCATAAGATCATAGTTTCCCTTATATCAATGATAGAATCATAAAGAACTTTGTTTTTCAGCAACATTAATTCTATCAAAAGCAGTAAGATAAACAGAAGAAAACCATATGGTTAGATTGTTAGCATTATGCCTAGTATCTATCCTTTACCTAAAAACCAATCTATGTGCTGAAATAGTTTTTCTTCTTATAACATGACACAGTGAATATTGACTAGAACATAAGTTAAAAGATCCGTGATGTGTTTCTAGCCGTCAGTTATCTCTATGACACTGGGGCCAGTTATTTAAACATTTGATCTCACTATTATTTGGAAGAAAATAAGAATTTTACCTTATCCTATAATTCTCAAAGAAATCTTATAGAGATCTGAAGATATAGTATATATTATAAGGGAGTGATATTTTTAGTATTTTAAGGCCCCTGAAATTTTGTATGGTCCTAATAATATGCTCATCTCTACCTTCACATTGCTTTAGGGATGAAAAAGGAAACCTTCCTTGTGAAGATCTCAGAGGACATATGGTGGGCAAGCCAGTTCATAAGGGATCTGAATCCCCAAATTCATTTCTGGACCAGGAATATCGAAAGAGGTTTAACATTGTTGAAGAAGATACTGTCTTGTATTGCTATGAATATGAAAAGGGACGATCAAGTAGTCAAGGAAGACGGGAAAGCACACCAACCTATGGTGAGAGTTCTTCTCTTATGTTCTATAAAAGCTGTATCTGCCATGACTTTCTCCAATACCTTTCATAGACTGTCAGTTGTGAAACCACTTGATTGCTCTTGAGTATTTCAAGTTCATCAGTGACTCTGTGTACTTCTGAGTAGACTAGCAACAATTGAAAACAGGATACTAGAAATTATTCTAGATTTTCTAAAGAATAGGTAACATTTTAACTCAGTGGCATGTGAAATATTAGAATCATGTGTATATCTTCTGACAGAGGACAAAAATAAAATAATTCAAGAGTTTTACATAAGTATAAATACTCATAATTAACATGACTTCTTTGAAATGAAATCATTTTCTTAATTCACAAGGATTTGTAAAGACTTTTGGGTAGGCTTTTCTGTGGAAAGTATATATAAGGCTTTATATTCTTTTAAGAAGTTGTACCGTTGATCTTATGTTTGAGTAAAAGAAATTTTTACCTAGAAAAGACTAAGCTTATTTAAGTCATAGATAGACATTGAGTTACTTTGTTCGGATTTTTTAATTGTTGACTCATGTATAGCCAAGAAGTTAAGGTAATCACAAGTGGTTGAAATTGATATGCCATATCTCTAATATTTGCATGTGAAGGTACTTAAAATGTAAAATAAATAGATTTAATTGGAAGACTCTGCTTTTCCCTGTCCAGTTTCAAAGTAAAGAGTGAGAAGCACATACTTTGGGAAAGGCAAGATTATCCCATGAATGTTTCAGCATGGCTTCATCCTCTGTTCCCAAAACAGCAGTCATTTCTTCTTACAGCTATTTGGCACAATTATATATGTTAAGTTTTGTCAAAACTTAACCTAAAGAATAGAAACCAAGGTGGGCAAGGGAGCTCCACAGATAAAAGTGCATGCTATATAATCCTGGAGTCCTGGAGCCCATTGAAGAAAGAAAAACAAATCCCAGAAGCTAGCCTCTGGCATCCACACATGTAACACACATGTACACACACATACACACACACATGCACAAATACTGATGATAATTTAAAAAATGTAAACGAGCCTGAGCACTTAGATTCATTTGTGTTCATCTTTGCTCATGTGCTTCTTTATCATAAGAATAAGTATTTCATTTTTAATATAACATCTTAATGACACTGTTATGGTTGCACGTATGTTGAGCTGTCACACATTGTAGGCATTTGAACCTTTTTTTTTGGGGGGGGGGGGTCTGTTATATTTTAACCCTGAGGTATAGAGGTGTGTTTGTCTTTGTTATCCCTCTTTATCCAGACCCATGAAATAATATAAAAGTTTTATTTATTTCACAAGTAAATATTGACCAGAAGTTGGTAGATAGGCTGTTCAGTACATCTGATCTTATTTCCTCACATTCTTGGATTTTATACACATATCAAACTAGATAAATGCTTTATTTAAGGGGAAGTTATCATTACCAAATATAGTCAAATGTGAGTTCTTACTTTAATAGCTACAACTTGTTATTCCTTTCAGATTGCAGTTTAAAGAACCTGGTTCTGTCGTGTTCCACAAAACACATCTTCCCAAATAAAATAAAATACCTTAACTTTAAAAACTTTATATAATAGTCTATAGATTCCTGTTATTTATATGTAATAGCTGAGAAAAAATTAATGGTACATGTTTAAGCAAGAGAGAAAGAAAGTCAACAAAGTTCTTTTTTGTAATTTCTGAACTTCAAAACTATAATCATACTGTATATGATTTAATCTATATTTTCAGCGTGGGTAATTATAGATAGTCCCATGGAGATTTTTCAAGTACAACATGAAGATTGTTCCAAGTAAATAATAGCTTAGTGTATTTCCTCTTTCATATCCAGATTTTAAGTGATGAAATGTACTTATCAGTTACAGGAAATTTATTTCCATGATTTTTCTCAAAACTAATTCATAGTTAATTGACTCAGCTAGTATTTGCTGTATACACATATACAGCAAATATATAAAGTCACCCAGGCACTGGGGACATGAGGGGAATAAAACTGAAATTTTCCCTGTAAGATAGGCATAACCCCAAGGTAAAAATCACTATAAGATATCAAAGTTGTAGTAACTTCAGGTAAGTAGAAGAATGTATATAACATGTTAGCTGTGGAATTGGAGCCAGGGAAGTCCAGCAAACAAGCATTACATTTATATTTTATTTTAAATGTTAAGCACTTATCTGGGATATCTACATGCCTGTCAGACCCAAACACATGGTACTTCTCAAAACCTGAGAACCTGAGGATGTCTATAAATCTTTAAGCCAAAACCTCAAAGTTTCCAATATAGAGGACTTCATATTTTTTCAACAAATAATGATAGTTAAACTTACTGGCTTTTGTGTGGTACCTCAGATGTATTATATAAGTTTTTTATACTGAAAACATTCACTTTCATTCTTAGTCACAGATACTCTCATTTTCAAGTATGTAAAGTAAACCAGCAGTTAAGATTCTTAGACTGTAAGCTGAGTGGGATGGCGGCCACCTGTACTCCCAACAGCCAAGAGGTTGAGGCATGAGGACTGGGAGTTCCCATTCAGCCGGGCCTACATCAGGGGATATGGGTAAGCCTAGGAAAACATTCTCTCAAAACAAAACATCAGAAAACTTCATATGAACTTGGAGAATCTTTAGAGGCCTAACATAGTTCATAGAACACAGATATACTTTTGGTTGACTTACTGCATTTGTACTTTAAAGTATCATACATGTATATATGAAAATAGGGAACTCGCTTTATATCATATTGGTTACTTTTCGTCTTGCTGCAACAAAATATCTGACGAAAGCACCCTGAGGAAGAAAGGGATTTTTTTTTTTTTTTGGCTCACAGTTTGAGAGTGCAGTCTCTCATGAAGGGAAATGCATGATGGTGGGAGCTTGAGGAAACTGCTCACATTGCACCCACAGGCAGGAGATAGAGATTCATTATGCGGCTTGGCTCGCTTTGTCCTTCTCATCCAATCGGGTTTCCTAGCCCAGGAAATGGTGTCACTCCATTTAGGGTGGTTCTTCTCACCTCAATTAGTGTGATCTACACAATTTCTTACTAACGAGCCCAGAGGTTTGTCTCTTAGATAGTTGTAGATCCTGTTAAATTTACAGTATTAAATGCCACAGACAACGATAATCAAGCATAGAATTAGAGACAGATATTTGAAATTTTTCTAGTTGTATGGTATAAAACATAATTACTTAGCTGGGGTCCACATTTTATATTATCTGCTCAGTCATTTTAAATGAATGAGCTAAAAATATAGGCATTCACATAAGCAACTGTACATATACGTAAGGATGGGCAGAGGGCAGCTCATCTAAAAAATAATAATGCCTGTAAGCTTTTATTTATATTAAATGTTGTTGTAAGTATTTATAAGGCATTCACTCATTTAAGCCTCCCAACAACAGTGTGTAATTTATACAAATATAATACCTGAAAACTCTGAAATTAACAGAGGGATTAAATTTGCCCAGCTACTAAGTAGTAGAGCTGAACTTCAGTATCCATGGATGTCTGTTGACGCTTAAAGTGGCGTTATTAAATGGTAATATTAATAATAATAAAAGTAATATTAAAAAAATAATTTCAGGACATTGCATTAGTTCTTCCGAATATGTAAATTTTATTTCAAGCAAGCATAAGTAGGTTTATGTCTTTGTTTTATGTTGTTTTATAACTACTCACATAAGAATCAACATTCAAGCCGGGCGTCGTGGCGCACCCTTTAATCCCAGCACTCGGGAGGCAGAGGCAGGTGAATTTCTGAGTTCGAGGCCAGCCTGGTCTACAAAGTGAGTTCCAGGACAGCCAGGGCTAGACAGAGAAACCCTGTCTCGAAAAACCAAAAAAAAAAAAAAGAATCAACATTCATTTGCATAGATAGAACTATGACACATTGTTTTAAAAGCTGGGACAGGCCCAAAGTGGGATCCAACTCAAGGGGAGGTCCCAAGGCCTGACACTATTACTGAGGCTAAGGAGTGCTCACAAAAAGAGACCTAGCATGACTGTTCTCTGAAAGACCCAACAAGCAACTGAAAGAGTCAGATGCAGATATTTTCACCCATCCAATGGACAGAAGCAGCTGGCCCCTGTGGTTGAATTAGGGAAGGCTGAAAGAAGCTGAGGAGAAGGGTGATCCTGTAGGAGGACCAGCAGTCTCAATTAACCTGGCCCCCCGAGATCTCTCAAACACTGGACCACCAAACAGACAGCATACACCAGCTGATATGAGGCCCCCAACACACATACAGCAGAGGACTTCCAGGTCTGTGTTCATTCAGAAATGATACACCTAACCCTCAAGAGACTGGAGGTCGCAGGGAGTTTAGAGGTCTGGTTGGGTGGGGAATGGGGACATCCTCTTGGAGACTAGGTAGGGTATGGAGGAGATGTGGGATGTGGAGCAGACAGAAGGTGGATGGGGCAGGGGTTGGGGTGGGGAATGGAATATGGAGTGTAAAAAATAAATTAAAATTTAAATTAAATTTAAAAATAAAATAAAATAAATGCTTTCTATATTGTAGGTAAGGAACAACTGCATGTTTTATCATTTTAAACCAGGATAAAATTTGTTTCACTCTTCTATAATGAAAACAAAACTAATTTGAGACTATTTGCAGGAATAAATACTATTTACAGAAACAACCTAGATTTGGGTTTACCATTATTCTCTGTGGCATCAGCCATATCCATGGATCTTGTCTATCATCTAACTGCCCCAGAATGACCCTGAAGTTACTACTTTATTCCTTAATTTTCTCATTTATTCAATGAAGATGATTTCTACTTCGTAGAGTTTTGGCGAGAGTTTAGTGACAATGTACTGTAAATTGCTTCAGTACCCAGTATATTGAATATTAATTTTCATTATTGTTATTACAAAAATTAAAATAAATTAAATCACTTCAAAAATTTGCTCTCATCTTCTCAGGCTTCACAGGCAAAGGTTCAATTTAGGGCGGTGCTTCTTTCCACTGCTTCCTTTATTAGTACATTCCTTGCCTCGTCCTTTCCAGCACACCATTCCAGCACATTTTTTATGCATAGAAATTCAGCTAAAATGTAGGCTGAATCCCCTTGTGGCCACAAGTTGTCAAATTTTGTAGGAAAAGCAGGGGAACAATTTAAAGTATCACAAGGACTGTATAGGTTGGGAAATGGGAATCCATTTCTTTTCTGCTTGAATGAAAATCCAGTAGCTTAACCAAAGCACACAAATAAATACATGGTATTTGGAACATTGTTCTCTTAAGTATTACTTGTAAATACTATCCAGTGAGTAAATTTTGTGTCTAGAATATTATACCTAGACATTCTGAAGCTGACTGATAAAAGAAAATCAAATACTTTATTCCCTTTATGCACCTAAACAGTGATTGGCTTTAATGTCCTATTTGCCATGATGAAGGGCAAAGTTCTGTAGCTTTGAAATAAGAATGGTATTTGGATGTTTCCACGTTTGTTAGCATACTAACAAATTACTGTTCATTTTGTCTTAAAAACTTATTCTTTTTGAGGAAGTGAAATTATAATTAATAATATTTTCAATCATTTCCCAAAAGTTTTAATATACTTACACATTTTTCATTTCTTTTTTCTTTTTTTTTTCTTTTTTTTCTTTTTTTTTCCTCTTTATTAGATATTTTCTTCATTTACATTTCCCATGTTATCCAGAAATTTTCCCTTACCCTCCCGCGTCCCCGCCCTGCCCCCCTACCCACCCCCTNGAATTTCATATATTCATTGTTTCTAATAGCTGAGTAGTACTCCATTGTGTAAATGTACCAAATTTTTTGTATCCATTCCTCTGTTGAGGGACATCTGGGTTCTTTCCAGCTTCTGGCTATTATGAATAAGGCTGCTATGAACATAGTGGAACATATGTCCTTATATCCAGATGGAAACTCTTCTGGATATATGCCAAGTTCTGAATAGATGCCTGCTCTCTTTTTTGGTCACTTTTTATTATAAATAACTTTGTGGTACACGTGTGCAAAGTGATGATATATGCTATCATGTTTAGTCTTTATGGTTACAGTAGTAATAGATTGTCACTCCATTTTTTCCAGACAAAACCCTGACTCATAAGTGTAGTCTCAATTAAGCTCAAGTGTTAAAAGCCAAGCTGTGACACCAAATCTGACATAGCAGATAAAATCCAGGTTTAATTCATTAGCTATCCTAGAGAGAAAAGAAAACATGTACCATCCACAGTATATATCTATATTCAAGTAAGAAGAGCTGTTCCCAAAGAAACAATCATAGAATTTAATGAATCAGAAATATGAAATGTAAACTTTGCTCATATTATTACCCTTTTGTACTTTTGAAAATAATTTATAGATAACTGTATGTTGATTAGCTTCAGAAAATAGTTTTTGATATCAAGCTAATGGTGATAAGGCACTGTGTAACAAAAGGGAAAGCAGTTCAGCAATATTTTGACATAAAAATAGAAAAGTATTATTAATGTGAAAATTAGAGTAATCATCTTGGGAAGGCTCTCTTTCTCAATTTGTACAATTTTATTGTTAAAATAGAAAAGCATTATTTTTCAGGTTACATGAAGTTGAATTTGGTGTCACAGCTTGGCTTTTAACACGAGCTTAATTGAGACTACACTTATAAGTCAGGGTTTTGTCTGGAAAAAAAATGGAGTGACAATCTATTACTGCTGTAACCATAATGACTAAACATGATAATATATATCATCACTTAGCACAATGTGTACCACATAGGATGTTCTTAAGAAATGGTGCTGTAATGGCATAGCAAGTGATTGCTACTCATAAATCAAATGTGACAAAGAATTTCAACTACTTATCAATCATATTAGCATTTAATTCCCTTCCTTTCACAGGAACTAGTAAATGATGAAAAGAGTAAAATTAGATATTCATGTTTGGCCTCTCTAGTAAAGCAGTAACTGCGTATTTAAGTATAACAATTAAAATATAAGCACAACATTTTAGTTAATTTGGGTGCAGTATTGTTAATGAAAAAGGAAGAACATGCAAACTGCTAATAATACTGCAAACTGTGTTTATCCAACTCCTAAAATCCACTGTAGATCCATCCCATAAGCAGTCACTAAACTCAGACACTATTGCATAGGACAGCAAGTGTTTACTGAAGGGACCCTGATATAGCTGTCTCGTACAGAAGTGGATGCTCACAGTCATCTATAAGATGGAACACAAGGCCACACAATGGAGAAGCTAGAGATAGAACCCCAGGAGCTGAAGGGGTCTGCAACCCTAGAAGAAGAACAACAATATGAACTAACCAGAACCTCCAGAACTCGTATCTCTAGCTGCATATGGAGCAGAATATGGCCTAGTCGGCCATCATTGGGAGGAGAGGCCCCTTGGTATTGCAATCTTTATATGCCCCAATACAGGGGAATGCCAGGGCCAAGAAATGGGAGTGGGTGGGCAGGGGAGCAGGGCGGGGGAGGGGGAGGGAACTTTCAAGATAGCAATTGAAATGTAAATTAAGAAAATATCTAATAAAAAAAATTGAAAAAAAAAATCCACTGTAGAAACCATCAGATTGGATTCTGGGTCAATTACAGAAATCCCAAAACGACTTTGCATTCACACCTTCTTAAAGTTTTAGATGAATTGCTACAAAAATAAAGGATAAAATAATGTGAAAAATAAAAGTGTTATAAATTCCTAAATAAATCAACCCTTGGAGGAAAGGTTTATGCTGAAAGAATTCAAGGAAACAGTTAATAGAGTAACAGTAAAGGAAAGGAAACTTTGATAAGGCTATGGAGTATTAGTATATAGAGAAGATGTAAAGATGGCTATGTCAGATTGGATGTTTAGTTTACTTATCAGAAGAACAACAAAACCTTCACACGACTTCTTCAATGGAATGGTGTGATGCAGATGAAATAGTGCTCTCTAGTACAGACAGAATGGAAAAACTAAGAATAGGAAGTTACTTCAGAATTCTCATGTGGAGACAGTCCTTCCAATTAGAGGACTTTTGTCATTTCCTTGGATATTTTTAAGGGATTGCAATCATGGCAGAGTAAAGGATGCAGGGAGTTAGTGGCACCCAGTGTGTCAGGTCGAAGATAAAATTGCTACTCTGCATTTTGCAATGCACTGAAAGTGTCCAAATGTAAAGAATGTCCAGAATTCTATTATTGAGAAACCCTAACTATCCTAAGAACCAATTTACAGAGACAGATACTGGAAGAATCAGGTAGAGACCTCATATAATACAGAGATGGTTGTCTTGTTTTTTAACTAAAAGAACTTAGGAAATTATCACTCTGAAAATATATATCTATATTTCTTCATTATTAGTATATTCTCTGAGCAAAAGTCTTATGAGATTGTGACTGTAATTATCTAGTCTGCCCCACAATTAAACAAAAAGACGATGACATCCTCTGGAGCAAGATATGATACATTATTTCCCTGGTTGAAATTAAATACATTTTTTTTCTTTTATTGAAAATGTAGCAAGTAGCATTTGTAAACAGATAAATAGAGCTGTTAGTGTTAGCTTAAAAACCATAATGTGAATTAAGTAATCTAACATTGTCTTATTTTCTTCAGATCTCTGGTTTTGAAAGTCCATTAAGGAAAAGTTAGGTGATTTTATAAGCCTGGGGTATCTATGTATTTTATACTTCTCTTGTAGATAAATCCAAACAGCACTGAATGTGTGTTGCATTTGGACTATATCCAGTGTTTCTGCAGCGTATAGGTATATCATATCTTTCTTTTTGGGGTCACAAACTATGTATCAATTTCCAGTTTAATAAAACACCTTATAGAATACATTTGTGAAATACTGAAAGACTTGTAATTTGGCTCAAATGGCTCAAATCTTTGGTATCAGTGATAAAAAAATTTCCCCTAACCTTTTCACTAACTTCAAGAGTATGATTCCAAAGAGATGAATTTAACAAAGAAGTTTTAAAATTGTTATAGGATGCCATTAGTATTTAAATGTGAATCTCAAATTGATCATCATTGTACTTTTCATGAGGAAATGTAAATGCCTCCTAGATATTGGTAGGGTTTTCAATATATTGTTCCACTAAGATTTTTTAATTGCTTTAATTTGCAGTTAACTTAAGGCATTTAAACAAATGATATGTGCATTTAAACAACTAATGTTGCATGCCCAGATGATCTTTCTTGATCAGGTCTGTATTAAGCTGAGTGTAGTAAGAGGCAAATGTATTTTCTCAAATGTTGTTTTATGCCTTACATAGTATTGAAAGGATGGCCAAAATTCTTCTATCTATCCTAATACTTCCTCATTCGTCCCACAATTCTTGTGTGATTGTCACTGGACAGAAGCAAAACTTAAGATAAGAAATACTGACTTCACTCAAATTTGTGTAAATATATGGCAAACTCATTAATTACATACACACACATGAATATTATTTACATATATATATATATATATATATATATATATAATAAAAAGTAATTTGATTTAAAAAGTTACCCTTGTGATCAAGCATTAAAATGACTATGTGATGTTAACCCTGTGTTCTGCACTTACATCACTCCTCAATTAAAGTATAGATGATTTTATAAAGCAAGATTAAACACAAACACAATGTAAACTATATTTAGAAAAGATTTCAATTGTTTTTGGTTTCTCAGTAGGGAAACTGTAAAGTATAAATCTACTAACAAATTCAACTTACATTGGCTGTTTGTTGTTTATATATATTATTTTATAAACCATTCTTTTAAAAAAATACACAGCCTATTGAAATATTTACAAGTAAATTTTTCTAAAGGTCTTTTACCTAAAAGAAAAACTTTAAATGTAATAATAAAGATGAAAGTGCTCACTCATAGTTATTTTATTAGATCCAGATATACTTTCATTCTCCTTCAAAACTTTACTGACATTACATTTAATTCAGTTTTACTTGATCGTTGAATGTGTGCCTCTCTTAAATAACCCCAGGATGTTTTCCTACAGATGCAGTCAACCATCTGAAAGTAATTTTTCTGTCTGGTATGTGAGGAGTTTGGTTTCTATAGCAAACTTATAGCTCAAGCATTCCTTATTGTACTCATTTTCATCAAAATATTGGCTGAAATATTTAGAACAGATGCATACACATGTAACTTTCAGCCTCTAGAGAAAACTTTCTGTGAGCGTTAAGTAGTACGTCAGACTTTTGAAGACTTTCCCTGCCGTTTTCTTGACCTTTGCCAACTATGAAAGGACTATTGCTACACGGGTGCTATTTATTATGCTGAAACCTAATGAGTTTGGCATGGAGGGAGGGAAGGGGGAATGAGAAAACTGGAAAGGAAACAGCTCACTAGTGTTTAACAAATTGCTACTCATGGAAACTTGTTAGAAGATAAATCAGAAAATAGGACTTGTAGTTCTGACTTGACTTACAAGCAGTTTTGCAAAGCTCAATTTGGCTTTTTTTTTTTTCATAATGAAGCCATTAGGAGCACGTTCTGCTCTTCCAGATGACCTGAGTTCTGTTTCAATCATCAGTGTAGAATACTCACTGACACCTGGATCTCAAATCCAGGAGATTCAAAGCTGTCTTCCCACCTCCCTGAGTACCCACACATATATGCACATGGCAGACTCTCACAGAAATAAAGAAATATTTTTTAATTGTTTCAAATAAAGTTGGGGGGTTAGTGTGATAAACTAACTTGGATGGATGGGAAAGACAGGAAGGGGGATAAAACTATGGAAATACAAAACTAAGGTGTCATTTGGAGTTTGATGGTGCAGTGCATGGAGAAAACCCTAGTTATTTTTTCATTTCTTAGTTTAGTTTTGGTGGGGGTTTTTGGGTTTGTTTGTCCTTTGTTTTTTGTTGTTGTTGTTGTTGTTTGAGGATGCCCCCATCCCCCACCCCACCTGACCTCTAAATACCCTGGGGCCTCCAGTATCTTGAGGATTAGGTGCATCATCTCTGAATGAACCCAGACCTTGCAGTTCTCTGCTGTATGTGTGTTGGGGGCCTCATATCAACTGGTGTATGCTGTCTGTTTGGTGGTCCAGTGTTTGAGAGATCTCGGGGTCCAGGTTAGTTGAGACTGCTGGTCCTCCTACAGGATCACCCTTCTCCTCAGTTTCTTTCAGCCTGCCCTAATTCAGCAACAGGGGTCAGCTGCTTCTGTCCATTGGTTGGGTGCAAATATCTGCATCTGCCTCTTTCAGCTGCTTGTTGCATCTGAGGGCAGTCATGATAGATCAATTTTTGTGAGTGTTCCATAGCCTCAGTAATAGTGTCAGGCCTTGGGACCTCCCCTTGAGCTGGATCCCACTTTGGGCCTGTCACTGGACCTTCTTTTCCTCAGGCTCTTCTCCATTTCCATCCCTGTAATTCTTTCAAAAAGGAATAATTATGGGTCAGAGATGTGACTGGGATGGCAACTTCATCCCAAACTTGATGCCTTGTCTTTCTGCTGGAGGTGGGCTCTACACTGTAGGGTATTTCTTTTTTTTTTTTTTTTTTTTTTTTTTTAGATTTTTTCTTCATTTACATTTCAAGTGTTATCCAGAAAGTTCCCCATACCCTCCCCCCTCCCCGCCCTGCTCCCCTACCCACCCCCTCCCACATAATGGCCCTGGCGTTCCCCTGAACTGGGGCATATAAAGTCTGTATGACCAAGGGGCCTCTCTTCCCAATGATGGCCAACTAGGCCATCTTCTTCCATATATGCAGCTAGAGACATGAGCACAGGGGGAACTAGTTAGTTCATGTTATTCTTCCACCTATACGGTTGAAGACCCACTGTAGGGTATTTCATCTAAGGTCTCTCCCTTTGAATCCTGAGAGTCTCTCACCTCCCACGTCTCTGGCACATTCTGGAAAGCTTTCCAGTTTCAACCTCCTACTTCCCTAAATTGCCTGTTTCCATTCTTTCTGCTGGCCCTCAGGGCTTCAGTCCTTTTCCCCCACCCAATACCAGATCATGTTCCCCTCTCCAACCCCAACCCTATTCCCTTTCCCTCCCAGGTCCCTCTGTCCCTTTGTGGTTGCTTTCTTCTCCCTCCCAAGTGGGACTGAGGCATCCTCACTTGAGCCCTTCAGCTTATTGAGCTTTTTGAGTTCTGTAGACTGTATATTGAGTATTTTCTTTTTTCCTTTTTTGGCTAACATCCACTTATTAGTGAGTGTATACCATGCATGTCCGTGTGAGTCTGAGTTACCTCACCCAGGATGAAATTTTCTAGTTCCATCCATTTGCCTGCAAAACTCAGGATATCCTCGTTCTTAATAGCTGAGTAATATTCCATTGTGTAAATGAACCACATTTTCTTTTTTTTTTTATTTGAGAAATTCTTCATTTACATTTCAAGTGTTATCCCAAACGTTCCCTATTTTCTATATCTATTCTTCTGTTGTGGGACATCTGAGGTGTTTCCAGCTTCTGGCTATCACAAATAAGGCTGCTATGAATATAGTGCCCCTGTGGCATAGTGGGGCATCTTTTGGGTATATCAGAAGAATGGTATTGCTGGGTCTTCAGGAAGATCTATTTCCAATTTTCTGAGGAACCTCCAGATTGATTTCCAGAGTTTTGTACCAGTTTACAATTCCACCGGCAGTGGAGGAGTGTTCCTCTTTCTCCACATCCTCACCAGCATCTGCTGTCACCTGAGGTTTTGATCTTAGTCATTCTGACTGGTGTGAGGTGGAATCTCAGGGTCGTTTTGATTTGCATTTCTCCAATCACTACGGACTTTGAATATTTCTTTAGGTGATTCTCAGCCATTCAAGATTTCTCTGCTGTGAATTCTCAGTTAATTTCTGCACCTCATTTTTTATTGGATTGTTTGGTTTGTTGGTGGTTAGCTTCTTGAGTTCTTTATATATTTTGGACATTAGCAGTCTATCGGGTGTGGGGTTAGTGAAGATTTTTTCCCAATCTGTAAGTTGCATGTTGTCTTATTGACCATGTATGACCTTTGCCTTACAGAAGCTTTCCAGTTTCATGAGGTCCCATTTATCAATTCTTGATTTAAGAGCTTGAGCCATTGGAGTTCTGTTTAGGAAATTTCCCCCTGTGCCAATGAGTTCAAGGCTCTTTCCCACTTTTTCTTCTATTAGATTCAGTGTATCTGGTTTTATGTTGAGGTCCTTGATCCACTTGAACTTGAGTTTTGTGCAAGGTGACAAATATGGGTCTATTTTAATTTTTCTATATACAAACAGCCAGTTAGACCAGCACCATTTATTGAAGATGCCTTCTTTTTTCATTACTATGATGATTCCAGTCAGAAAACTCCAGATGTGCAACAAATATAAACACTGAAATAACAAAACAGTGCTTAGACTTACATGGCTCCTGGATAACATTTCAAAGTGAACTCTAGAGGTAACAGATGCCTTAAGCTTTCAGAAACAAAATTTTACTCTAAGAGGAAATAGATAACAAAAACTTTAGAAGAGCTATAGTTCTCATTTTTCTTGACAGCTGTTTTGGCTGTCAGTTTTTCTCTTGAAATTCTACTAACCACAACCTAAAAAAATTAATGCATCACTATGTAAAGTCAGTACATTTCCACAATACTTTTCATAGACTTATAAACATTTATATAATGGTGGATCAAATGTGCTCAATTTTTGAACCAATGTTTCTATTCAATTCTTAAGTCATGTGAGCTTAGATACATGTAATAAATTACAGTATATATTTACATACACTAGAATGCTTACAATACTTTTTTTAGTTTCACCAACACTCTAATAGCAAACTATAAAGTTCTTTTACCACTTGAATGTTACTATCTCATGAAAACAAATCTGCTTCAATATTTTAACATAGTGCAACATTTAAAAATAGCACTGAGGCTAGGCAGTGGTGGTGCACGCCATTAATCCCAGCACTCAGGAGGCAGAGGCAGGTGGATCTCTGAGTTCCAGGCCAGCCTGGTCTACAGAGCAAGTTCTAGGACAGCCAGGGCTACACAGAGAAACCCTGTCAAAAAAAAAAAACAGAAGTGGTGGTGGTAGTGGTAGTAATATCATCAAGAAAAATTATTACCTAAGCCAGTGATCTACCTAATTTTTAACTTTGTAAAAAGTGTCAATGCCATATTTGTTTTCTAAAAGCACAATCCTCATTTGTACTGCTATTATTAAACTCTATGACCAAAAGGAACGTGGGTAGAAAATAATTTAGATCAGTTTTCTTATCTCCATCACAGTCCATCTTTAAGAGAAGTCAGAGCAGACACTCAAGGCAGGATCCTGGAAGAAGGGGTGGAAGAACAGGTCATTAAAGAAAGCTGTCTATTGGCTTCTACAGCATGCTTCCTTGCACATCAGAGGATCACCTGCCCAGGCACGGCAGTGGGCGGGACTTCTTCACATCAATCATCAAAAAACTAACAAAATGACAAGCACTCAAAAACAGCAGGCTCGCCTACAGACCAATCTTTTGGAAATATTGTCTCAATTTAGATTTCTCTCTTTAGGGTGGGTGAGAGCAAGGGAGTTTGAAGTTTGAATTCTTAAGAACCAGTAACTTACCTTGAACTGAGTTCTGTTTTTTTTTTCTTTACTTTCTTGTTTTGATTTGCACATCAATCTGACCCTTCTCGCCTCCTGTCAGTTTTGTGTGATGGATCCAAACTTGTTCCCAGCTTCTGTGAATGGTTAGCTTTATCCTCACTTTTATTCAATATTTTTTCATTTTTATTTCTGTAAGAATAAACTTTCTGACTGACTGACTTAAAATCTGAGGCATTCATTGTACCCACTCAAGTTGTCAGCTGAAGTAAAACACTAGTAAAAAATGTAGTAAAACTCCAGTAAATATTTGGTATTTTTTAAAGGAAAGAAAAAAGATTTCTCTCTTCTTTCTCTGGGTATGGTGGTACATGCCTTTATTGCTAGCACTCCATAGGCAGAGGTAGACAGATGGTATTTATATGAATTCTAGGCCAACCTGGTCTTCAAAGGGAATCACAGGATAGCCAGAGCTACACACAGAAACCCTGTCTCGAAAAATAAAACACAAACAAAAAGGTTTTCTTCTTCTCAAATATGTCTAGGTTTGTGTCAAGTTTACAAAACCTAGCCAACACATATGATTTTCTCCAAAAACAAAAATAAATAAATAAATTATTTTTTTTCTGACCATTTTTCTAAGGCACTGTAATTTTTCCTTAAATTCTGGGTTAACAATGTACAGTTAAACGATGACTCCCAGAAAAATCAGCATAAAAAGTCATATATAGTTTTGTTCCTATATCAGTGACTTAATTCTGTTCCAATTGTAACTATTAACAAACTTCAATGAGAAGTTATGCATTTCCATGCTATCTGTGGAATCCATTTCCGCTTGTCTTGTGCAGACAATGGGCTCCAGACAACTAATGCTTTTTAAAACCACCAAACAAGTTTTTAATTGTCAAACGACTGTTTATTTGATAGATGAATAATTCTTATTTATTAGATTTTTTTATTTTTCAAAAGATTTTCTTGGTGATATGCAAAGGTGCTGTTAGCTGATTTAGTTTTGATGTGCATGCTAATGTAGAATTTATATTTTAAACTAAACTCTAAAAGAATTACTTGTGGGTATTTTGAAAATATAGCACTTATAAAAATCAGAAGTTTGGGGAACCGATTCTTAAAGCAATGGAATAGAAATTTTTCAGAGACTATTCCTCACATGCTTACACCAACTGTGGTGGGCAGAATACATTAAATTGCATCATCTCATTCATTCTTTCTGTGAAAAAGAAGAGAGATAAATTACATAAGAATGTTACAATCATAAATCTCCATTTATAAAGGTAGTTGCCCACCTTGGAAAGAAGTCATTAAATCATAACATGTTACATCATTAATAATTTTATCATGTGTAGTTTATTCTCAGACTTTAAAATAGCCTAGTAAAATATACTAAATAAATTATATCTGTGCAGATAATTAGGACGTATAGGTTTGGTATATTTTCCTTAAGAATAGAATTAAAATCTCCCACAAAATTTTGTAATATTTTGACCAACACATTTAAAAAGACATGAAAGAAAAAGGGTGGCTTCTAGGGAGGCAGAAGCAAATATGATCCAAATATATTATCTGCATGTATAAAGATATAAGGAAAAATGTTCACAACTGGTATTCAGATGCCTTGAGGTGAATGCTGATATTGGGCATTAAGCAGCTGTGTTTCCTTAGGCACATTGCTTAACAGGTTCCTCCTACTAAACGCATTCATTCTCATAAGCATAAGGATTTAGTGATCCAATAGTAATCAAACTCCAGGAAGTTCTCTGGCCTACAGATAGTGCTTATAGGTACTTTTATTGTGGTTATTGTGCCATTCTTATGATCTAGGCCTTGCAGATTTCCAGTTTTCATTAATTCAGAATTTATTAAAAATACTACCATTTGTTGTATACCAGATGTTGTATATTTTTAGAAGCTTGGATTATTTGGTTTTCACCAACTAGTCTGTGCTTTGGGAAATTTAAGTTGAACACAATAATTGATTACTTCTCTACCAGAGTGTTATACTTAAAGTCTTTGCTATGGCTGCTGCTCGCTAAATCAAAATGATGTTTAGTGAGAATAGTCAGAAGGATATTGGACAAAGAATACCTGATTCTATAAACAAGGCATGCTTATTATATCAAAAACTATACACAAGTAGATTTAAGGCCCCATATTGCTGTGGCATGGTAGTATTCAAATGCATGATGATATCAATTTAAAAAATTAAGTTCGTTTGTGATAGTATACCATGAAACAGTAGTTTAAGATTCTGATAATAAGGTTAAATGCAAGGGCCTGTCACCTTAGAAGGGACTAGCAAGAGAAAGATTCATAGGCATTAGGGAATAAAACTGAAATCAGTTAATAAAATGAAAAAAATATGAAAAATTATTTTTGGTAAAATATTATATACCTTTCTATCCAGGACTCTAACGAGAGCAAACATGGGCTACTCTTTATTATCTAGAATAAATACCTTAAACTAGTATTATCTGGAGAGTTCTCAGAGGCAGTTTCACCTTCTGGCTCAAAACACACATTTTCTTCATCCACACATGTCAACCATAATGTTGCATATGAGAGTGTGTTTTGCATACTGTAACTGAAAATCAGTTTAAGTATAAGCCTACCTGGGGAAGAAAAACAATGTGATGTGAACTTTGTTCTCTGTGTTTAGGCAAGCTACGACCTATATCTATGCCAGTCGAATATAATTGGGTGGGGGACTATGAAGATCCAAATAAGATGAAGAGAGATAGTAGAAGAGGTAAGTGTTCTAGAATTTCAGTGTAGGATGGGTTATTTGAACAATAAGCAAATATAAATGTTCTTTAAATAGATTATTATGGCTTCAGCAGAAACTTACTCCATCATTAACTGACAGTACAAATAAATGAAGTCAGTTCAACAGTTGACTCTTGACCCTTTAGTAATAGGTATCTTATATGTATGCCTTCTAATTACACAGAGAAAGATTAATATATATTTGTAAATTGAAAGTTAATATTTTGAAAACAAGGTCAGAAGTGTGAAACTGCATAAAAGAATTCATTTCAGTACAGTAAATAAAAAACAGTTTTTGTTACCAATCCCAATTAATCTGCAATGACACTTACTTCTTTGTGAAACCTCGTACGATGAAATCTCATAAGGATCATTGAAGCACATAGGTGGAAAGCAGGTGTATAACGGAAACTGGACCAGTGACTCTTAACAACAACCATAGAGAAGTGGAGGGGAAGGGTGCTTGGTATTTTCTCTATTCTATTTGCTGTTCACTGTTCTTCTCTTACATGGGACTGGGCTACTTTTGAAGTACCTACCCAAAGTAAGTGAAATCTTCATGGCTTAGTAGACTTTAACCAAGTGTGGCTATGGTGGGCCCAGCTGGTGGTGCTGTTGTAGATGGATAACCAAACTGAAATTGTTCTTTTACACTAAGCTTCCTTTATGGTATGGTTGACCCGTTTACTTATCATTTCTATCCAGTGAACTGTAAAACATCCACAGATCACATAGGCAAGCAAGCTAAAATGTCTGCTTCAGTAGTCTTCTTAACATATGTTTTACGGAGTGAGCATTTCCAAAATGTTGAGAAGTTTAAGAACACTTTCAGTTTTCTTTACATGTATGTATTAATTCCATATCAAAGTTTAGTATCTAATATTATTATAGTTTAATTGAATAAATCAAGAAAAAAATTGAAATGTTTCTCATATGCCATCTCTAAGTTATTCTTTGGGACTTCTTATAATAGTGCCATCCTGGGGGAAATTCGTATGTTAACTACTAAATGCTGACCACTAATTTGAGGAAAGAATCTGTGCACTAAGCTCATAACGTGGACTTCAACTTCTCCAAGGATGCTACCTAAAATGTTGGAGGCTATGCTTTGTCATTAAGGTTTAGGAGAATCTTTCTGAGAAACTTGCTTAAAACTGTAAGGTCCATCCATTCAAATTTAAGTTCTACAGGTGATTTTGATGTTAAATCTTCAGAGTGAAAACCAGAAGAAATAACCCAAAAATATGTCTTATTGTCTTGGTCTAAATAATTAAGTCCTACTGTATTGTTACTACATATTTTGTAAGTTAAAATACTGAAATGAAATCTTATAGCACAATTTGTAAAAAAAAAATGGTACATTTCAATTATTTGCATATTTATATCAGTATATTTTTCTTTTTATGTAGAAAACTCTCTACTTCGATACATGAGCAATGAAAAAATTGCTCAAGAAGAATACATGTTTCAGAGAAACAGCAAAAAAGACACAGGGAAGAAGTCAAAAAAGAAGGGTGATAAGAGTAATAGCCCAACCCACTACTCATTGCTGCCTAGTTTGCAAATGGATGCATTGAGACAGGACATCATGGGTGCTCCAGTGCCAGAAACCACACTGTACCATGTAAGTAAACTCAAAAAGTCGTTAAATCAATTTACTTCCTTGCAAGGCAAATTACTTTAGTTTATAAAATCCAGATTTTTATAAAATATTCTAACATTGGACTTTAGAAACTGAAATAAAATTATTGAGGATTGATTTGTTTTACAGCTCATTTGACCAAAATATTCATATTTAACAGGAACCTCTATTTTATTGAAATAACTTAATAGGCACAATAGTGACAGAGAACAGTAATTAGGTAATTACTCATTCGTATTTTAATACACAGTGCTTGGGCAGCTTTAGAAATCAGCATTAGAAATAGAATGTTTAGTATTTCGTGACTCTTCCTTAAAAGGAGCATCCACTATGTGCTAGTAAAACTGGGAAGACAAAGGACAGCATCAGGGCTGGGGACGTGATTCATTTGGAAACATGTTTGCTGCACAAGTGTGAGGACCAAGTTTACATTCCCAGCACATAGGAAAAAGTTGGGCATAGCGGTGCTTGCCTTTATTCCTAGTGCTGGGGCGGAAGACACAAGAAGGATACTCAGAAGTGACTAGTTAGCTAACCCAACTGAATCGGTTGTTCCACATTTACTGGGTGACCTTCTTGCAAAAGTAAGGTGAAGGGGCTAAAAACATATCTGTGTTCAAGAGCACTGACTGCTCTTCTAGAAAATGAAGCATAAATTCCTAGTACCCACATGGAGGGTGACAGCCTTCTGCAAATCCAGTTCCATGGATTTCAATGCTCTTTTCTTGCCTCTGCAGGCACCAGGCACATACATGGCACATAAACCTAAGTGCCCACAAAACACTATCCACATTGAATGAATGAATGAATGAATGAATGAATGTTTTAAATTAAGGATGATGGAAACTGGAAGAAGAAAATATCCAAAGTAATCCTTTGGCTTTAACATGTGCATATGCACACACACACACACACACACACAAATTCATATGCAAAAGCATAGCATCGTATACTGATATTTCCAATTTTATTTAAGTTATATATGGAGGATGCAAAAAGTATAGAAGCAACAGGAAAAGTAGCCTTCCACTTCAAGGAGACTAAGAAAAACCTTCATCATGGGCAGCCAAGAGTGACAAAGTGAATGCTGAATGCTAATCATCACAGGAGTTTTGAGACTCCTACAATAATCAAGAGTTTATTGATGAATTTTGAGCTGAAAACATATGATCACATTGGCATGCAGTAGCTTTCTAATGAAAGAATATTACTTGAGAGGTCAAAGCCAGAGCCATTAAATCCATGCCAGATGGATGGTGAGGAACCAGAACATAGCCATATGGAAGCTGACGATCCTATTAGTCATAACATTCTCTTAAAGCATCAACATGGCTTCTACTACTTTGGCTAAATAAAGTTTGTTTTTAACAATAGAAGTGTAGCTTCCACTTAAGAACCATTAAAAATAGACTACATGAAGCTGGAGAGGTTGCTCAGTCACTAAAGTCATTGTATAACCATGGGACCAGAGTTCAGATCCCTAGCACCTAAAGTCAAGCATGATGATACATACCTATAACCCCAGCACAGAGGAGGCATGGAGACAGATTACCTCTTTGGCTTGCTACAGATAGTTTAGCCTTACGTCTAAAAAGTAAGGTGGAGAATGATAAAGGAAGATACCCAAAATGAACCTCTGGCTTCCACTGATGTACATGCACAAGCTCACACACAAGTGTACACACATGAACATGTAAAGATGACAAGACCTTTAGTTAGTAGGTGGGGGGATGGAACTTAGTGCTCAAAGTATCAAATCTACAATATTGTTAAAAGGTATACCATCGAAGTATACAAGATGTGAAAGAGTTAATAAATTTGTACTTGAACTGTTTCTCAGAGTCAATATCTTAAGTGATCATTCCTATTCTCATAACACTAGATTAGGAAAACTGTTTTTCATTATGTTGATAATAGAGTTTCATTAGTTTCAGTGCCTATCTTACTTTCTCCCAGGTCCATATCCCATGTCTCTTCCTGTACAAGAGACTTGAATGTCCCATCATAACTCTTTAAGTAGCTGATAAATCATCATTCTTCCCAGCAACATCTGAAGGAACCCTAAAAACAGTATCCTTTGATACCTGTGAATGGGTCCACTTTTGTTATCATAATTGAGAAGAGCCATCTAATCAATGATCTTCTTATACAGTCTGGTTTCAATTATAAATAACAGAGTATACAAAGTTCCCAATATGAGAGACAGACACCCTATTCATGAGAAGAATTGTTAGTTAGAGATGAAGCTGGAGGGAGATCAAGAGGCCACTTTGATTCCAAGTAGGTTAGCTGGTAGAAAGTTTGGGTTTAGCATTAGATGAGTGATGATCGGTCAAACAAAAACTCATATACATAGTGTATTCATTATGTTTTGCATGAAAAGACTTGTGTACACTAGGAAAATAAAATAGAGAATGAATGTGGGAATTTTTGAAGAATTGACGAAAGGAAGTCAATAAAAAAAAAAAACAAGTAAAAATGCTAAGAATATTGCATATTACCTAGGTTTAGAAATTGTTGCCACTTTTCCAAAGAGCATTTATTTGTTGAGGAAGATCAGAAGTCTGGTTGAGTAACTCTATTTCTAGAGGCTTGTTTTAAAATGAAAGAAATTTTCTTTATGTTATAGTTTCTTCAAAATACAAGGTCAGTACCAATATGTATCTTAATCACTTTCATGACAAAATGATCATCTTCGTTTTTCCTGATTCTTATAAAACATGGATGTTTTTGATACAAGAGAACATAAGGGGAAGATTAAATATTGAGTATCATAGAACACTATCTCTGCCATAGTATGAATTCTATGCTGTCTAAAGGTGTTTGCCTTCTGATTTAAAATGTGTTAATTTAATAGCAGGGTTATATAAGAACTTTATAGTAATATAATACCTTGTAGGTTGTAGTGAGTAGCTCCACTAGTAAGTAAGTGACTGTGAACTCCAATGTTAGTGCCTTTCACGTATTTTCGACTTGGAAAGAGATCTTTTCCACATGTACTATTATTATAGTCCCAGGGATGGCAGCAAGATGAATTTTTCTCACACCATACCTTTTATACTGTAGGGCAGAACTTCAGTTCCATCCAGTCCTTGCTTCTTCCCTGCTCAGTTATCTTATTACAGACACCCCACTATGCCCATCTCATCAGCTGAACTTTTTTTTCTAACTCCTAACATTATTTTTACTTGTAGGTAAATTAGGTTAATTCTGTGTCTGAAAATGCACACATTGTTAGCTGATCTTGGAGCACACAAAGAAAGATAGGCAGTGGTGTATGTATGTATGAAATCTAAATGTAATAAGAATCATTTATGAAGATAAAGATTAATTTGATTGCCCTGAATCTCATCTTTTAATCTTAGGGGAGAACAAAATGTTTCCACCTTTCCAAAGGGCATTATTTAGTGAGGTAGATTAAGAACCTGCTAGCATACCTTTTAAGAAAGAAATCAGAGCCAGGCACTGGTGATGAATGCCTGTAATCCCAGTACTTGGGAGGCAGAGGCAGGCATATTTCTGAGTTCAAGGCCAGCCTGGTCTACAGAGTGAATTCCAGGACAGCCAGGGCTATACAGAGAAACCCTGTCTAGAACTCCTCCCCGCCAAAAAAAAGAAATCAGAGTATAAACTTTTGCTTAGTACAATATGCAAATAACAACATGCTGCTTCATTATAAGTGCAACAAATTAATTAATTAATTAATTAATTAAAATCTAGATGCATATACCAGAATGGGTAAAAATCTGATTATGTATCCATGTACCATGCTGGTATACTTTCATAATGTAATTTTAAATATAGTTTTTTTAAACAGATTTTGAGTAGGTGTTAAAAAATCTGTTAACTCCTTTCCTAACATCCCAACATTTCTGTAATCCATCTATTTTTTAAGATGTACTTGTAAACATTTAGCTGTTATATTGTTCCTAATAAGTAGATTTAGCCATTCTGATAAATTTTTGAGGAAATATTTTATAAAGCTAAAAGGTCAGTGTACAGTTGTTACTTTTTTCTTCTTTCTTTCTAACAAGCAATTAACCTAGAAAGGGCACTATACAAATCACTTTATAAGTATTAATAGTTCATCCCCATTAACCTATGAAAAATGTACTAGTATTAAACTCATTTTACAGATTAAGAAGCCGAGGCAGAAATATCTAAAAGTAGTTACATGATGGCACTGAGTTTTTAGTATATTCTTCTCTCATATATTACATCCCCACCATTTTCCCCTCCCTCCTCTCCTCCCAGCATCCCTTACTTCCTCTCTCCCCTAAGATCCACTCCTCTATTTCCCTTCAGAAATGAGCAGACCTCCCAGGATATCAACCAATACAGTTATAATGCTCAACTATGCCCATATCCTCATATGAAGGCTGGACAAGGTAGGAGGTAAAGGCTCCCAACCTCAAACAAAAGAGTGAGATACAACCTCATTCCCTCTGTTAGGAGTCCCACAAGAACACCAAGCTACACAACCATAACATATATGCTCTGTGACTGCCACTTCAGTGAGCCCCTATGAAGCCTGCTTAGTTGATTATGGAAGCCATGTTCCTGTATGTAGTGTTCTTGACCCCTCTAGCTCCTATAACCCTTTCTAGCCATTTTCCTTGGAATTCTCTGAACTCCACCTAGTGTTTGGCTGTGGGTATTTGTATCTGCTCCTATCAGTTGCTGGATGAAGCCCCTCTAATGACGATTGGGCTAGGCATCGATTGATGAGTGTAACAGAATATCATTAGAAATTATTTCATTGACTCTTTTTTTCTTTTTTGCCAGTTGTATTTGGACCTATCCTAGGTTAGGCTGTCCAGCCTTTGGTCTAGACAGTGTCAGGTGTGAGCTCCCTCTTGTGGGTGGGTCTCAAGTTGGACCAATATTGGTTGGCCACTCCCACAAGTTCTAGACCACCATTACTCCAGCATGTCTTGCAGACAGGACAAATTGTAGGTCGAAGGTTTCTGTGGCTGGGTTGGTATCCCAGGAACTGAGGTTTGAACATCAGTGTTCTAACTCTTCATCAGCATTTTAACAACTCTTCAAAACTAGCCTAACTTTAGCAGAAAGTTAACAATTCTAGTAGTGTTATCTGTCATCTAGAAATATCTGTAAATGCAATCAATCTCCAGTCTGTTATAGAATATAAAGAAGCTGATAAATACATTATCACTTCTATAACTAAATAGTAGCGAACATTTCCTGATTACTTATGTAGATTCTGTACCAGAAACATATAGCTTATTGTTAAATCTTCAAATAGATCCTATAATATTGGTATTGTTAATACTATTTCTGTTTGCAGAACTAAAAGGTACAGAGACTCATCTTTTTACATAGAGGTAAAAAGTATCAGAGTTGGGTCTAAAATCCCTATCTCTAAGTAAATAAAGCCATTTTCTTTTTTTATTTATTTTTCATTCATTAATTTATTTATTTACTGTAAATCCCAATCACACACCCCCTCCTCTTGGTCCTCCCCTCACACAGGTCCTCTCCCTCCCTCACTTGGAAATTTTACTGTCTAATGGGTAAGAGAAAACTATGGTTTTCTAAAATCAGCATATAAGCAGTAATTATTAAATTATCTGAATTTCAAGCTGCCTAGCAGCTATCTTACTTAACTCTATCGTTTCCTGATCACAGTAACTAAAATAAGAGGACAATTACTATTAGTGCAAAGAAGCAATCTGCAAGCCCACAGTTTTTTTACAACTAATTTTACTCCGTTTTGACTTTATTCACCTAGAAAATGGCTTCAATTGTGGCAGGTTTCCCAGCAGCACGAAAGCATGAGAAGTGTCTATTTTAAATATTATATTTCATTTTGTGTTTATTCTGGTTTCTATGGATGCCTTGGTTATTTTAAAACCAGATATTTACTAAATCAAATTAGAGTAGAACTGATAAAGCCCCATTCAACAGTCAGTACTAAGAACTAGATCTGTCAGGAGTCCGCTTCTTCAGAGCAGTGATTCCAAGTATGGGCTGTCCCTGATGAAATGAGCTAGTGCTTTGGGTTTGACCCAGAAATGAGAATCCTGTCCTTGATTTGTATGGACTAGTGATTTCAATTTTACATGTATGTATATGCACCAAATAAGAGTTTCAAAGGAGCAGAAGTGAAATATAACATTGTCATCTATGACCAACCTATTAGATCAGTGATTCTCAACCTTCCTAACACTGCAACCCTTTAATACATTTTTTTCTTGTTGGGGTGACTCCCAGTCATAAAATTATCTCATTTCCTGCTTCATAGCTGTAACTTTGCTACTGTTATGAATCATAATATAAACATCTGATTTGCAGGATGTCTGATGTGAGGCGCCTGTGAAAGGGTTCTTTCACATCATCCTCAAAGGGGTCATGGCCCACAGGCTGAGAACCACTGCACTAGATGACTTTTTTTTTAAACTTGACAGACAAATCTAAATGAGATTTATTTATGTACCAGATACACTCACATACTTCTGTTAGCCTTCAGAACATGATTTGTTTTATGTGTATGTACGTATTTTGACTGCCTGTGTGTAAGTGGCCCACAGGGGTTAGAACTTGAGTTACTGTCGGCTATGAGCCACCCAATGTGGGTGCTGGGAACAGAAACTGGGTCTTATACAAGAGCAATAATTAGTCTTAACCAGTGAACCCTTCCTTCATTCCCTGCTGTATAATTTTAGATTTAAGTTGGAAAGATTATAAAATAATACTTGAGTAAATTTTACTAAATATTTGAGTTCTGTGAGATTTCTTTTTTTTTTTAAGTAAACCTGGTATCCAAACAACCATGATAAAGTAGCAAAGCACAAGTGTAGATGGTTCTGATTTACACGATTTTCAGGAAAAGGTTACATTCATACATCATTAGAATTTTTAGTTACTGATTGTTTTAGTTGTTCTTTCCCATTATAAATTATCATTAGAGTTCCTCGATACCAATTTGAGTTTGTTGTAGGTTAGTAACTGCCTCCTCTAATATGTAGTGCTTCATATTTTACCATGGTTGTCTAAGGATGATGCTGTGAAGCATCCACATGCACCAGTACCTATACATTAATACTGCATTGCTATAAACGGCTTATTTCCCCCACTGGACAGTATGGACACACATATATGAGGACCCAGGGGATCTGTTGATGTGTCTTAGCAGGTCACAGAAAAAAATAATTGAGATTCACTGTCTTAGGTGTATATATATGCTTAAAGGGGGAAAAAAGACATTTTGGCTGTAATTGTTTATAAATACGACAGTTTTATTGAATGCTAGACCATGAAGAAATCTGAATGGAAACTTTACTTGTATTTCCCTGACTCAGGTAGTCTAACAATTGTTTTGACTCCATAATAGGAAGGGTTCTAGACTTATCTTTTGTTGTTGGTTGTTTCTGTTTTATAGAGTTACAAGTATTGAACTGGTAACAGTCCTCTGGCAACAGCCTCTGGAAAGCTAGGTTACAGGACAGAGCTACCACACCTGGTTTTGTTTTCCTGTGTGAATGAGTTACCTATAAGAGTGCCCCTATGTACACATTTTGTGTACACAAACTGATATATTTATAACTGGACTGGTTAGAATAGAGAATAAAAAATACTTTATGAATTTAAAGATTCACAAATTCTAACTTAGATATAGTTCAGACATCCATTTCTTCCCAAGAAATCACAACCCTCACCCCTCTATAAAACAAAACAAAAAACCTGGAAAAATTACATTAACTCACCTGCTTGAAATCCTAAAGGAAGGGAAAGCTAGAGGCCTCCAAACCTGAAGTACAGTGTAGTAGTATATTCTCAGTATTTTTTCCTGCCTATTGCATAAACTGACCCTGGTTTTGGAAACCTGGCTTGTAATATAGTGTTCCAGTCTGCTTCTCTGTAACTATGATAAAACATTGATCAAAAGTAACTTGGAAAGAATGCTTCTTTCAGCTTACACGGTATAGGCCATCATCAAGAGAAGTCAAAAGAAGAAGCATAGAAGAGATGATAGAGGAATGTTGCTTACTGGCTTGCTTCCTTTGGTTTGCAGTCTAGGCCTGCCTACCTACCTAAGGACAATACTTTTCAAAGTGAGTTTAGCCCTCCTACATCAATTAGCAATTAAGAAAATACCTATTACACGTGGCCACAGTCCAAACTGAGGGGGGAAGCTCTTCTATTAAGGTTTTCATTGCCTGGTTGATTTGTGTCAAGATGAAAGTTGACTCTGTAACACCTGTAAGCATAATAGGAACAAACATAATATGGCTCAAAAGAAAGCCTTCTCTTTAACCAGTGGGCCAGAAAAGAGGTAGTCCAATATGACAGAAACCTTTTCAACAATGCCTGTCTATTGTAACAGAAAAAATAAGCATGAAAAGTCATGCTTTCTTCCCCTACCACACGCAGAAAAAAATTGCTGATTTACAAAGAATATATAACAATATTGCATTTAAATATACCAAATAATTGAAATCCAAAATAGAAGAATGAATTAGGGAAGGCCGAAAGACACTGAGGCGAAGAGTGATTCTGTAGGAAGACCAGCAGTCTCAATGAATTTGGACCCCTGAGATCTCTCAAACATTGGACCACAAAATGGACTGCTGATATGAGGCCCCCAACACACATACAGTAGAGGACTTCCAGGTCTGGGTTCAGTCAGAGATGATGTACCTAACCCTCAAGAGACTGGAGGCCCCAGGGAATTTATCAGTCAGATGGGATGGAGGGTGGGGGCATCCACGTGGGGTGGATGCAGGAGGTGTGGGATGTGGAACAGTCGGAGAGAGGAGAGGGAGGGCTGAGGAATGGAATATGGAGTGTAAAAAAAATAAAAAAATTAAATTAAATTAAATTAAAAAGAAAATAGACCAAGTGCTAGGATTTAAGGTGTGTAGCAATACCCTGGCCTGATAAAAGAATGTGTTGCTATAATTTTTCCTCTAAGCATATACTGTTTTTATTTCCATTCAGTTTAATTTTCCTGAGACTCCCTTTCTTATCTAAGGTTTATTCAGAAGTATACTGTTTAATTTCCAAGTAGTTGGATATTTACTTACTTCATTTTGATACTGATTTCTCTGTTTTCTTTTATTTTTAAGTTCAACAGTGGATACTTTGTATTATTTCTTTTCTTTTAAAATTAAGGTTTGCTTTATGGCCCAAGATAGGGTCTTATCCTGTGAATGGGTCTTATCCCATGTAAAATTAGTTTTCTTGATCTGGAGTTTCTTTCTTAATAGAAATATGTTTTTAGCGGAGGGGAAACCAGGATGGGAATAACATTTGCATTGTAAATAAATTAAAATAACTAATAAATAAGAATATGTTTTTAAAGAAAACAAGGGAGCAAACATTTTTAAGTTTTCAAAATCACCATCTGCAATTCATTCATTGAGAGATGCCATATTTTTGTTTTTATCACACCAACACCGTAAAGTAAGACTAAAAAAGAGTTGGGCAGGATAGATTAAGAGTAGTTCCTTTTAGATCTAACTTATTTCCTTTCTTTTGATCCAAGGTGTCAAATCACTTGGTGCCCCCCCATTTGAGGGGTGGGGCACAAAAGACTGGCAAGCCTATCCTGATTTCTTTGATATCTGTATGTCAACCGTTTCTGTTCTTCACAGAAGTGTTAAGAACAGGACCTGCCCTAGTTCTGCTTTGTACCTTTTAAAAACTTTCTGCATCTGTTTCAGTATCAGTATAAAATACATGCTAATTGTACATATTGGTCAGATACCCAAAAATAACTGTACCTTACATGGCTGGTGTTATTTCATATATAGTGGAGCTTAAACAATTTTTTTAAGAACCATCTAGCATTTGGTATTGAAACAGGTGTATATAAATCCTAAATCATCAGTAATTAAATTTATATGGAGACTAATTAGATCCTATTTATATTCAGTTATAAATGACATCCAAATAAAGTTAATAGTCTATGAAATATTCCAAGAGACTCTGAATCAAATTCCTGAGCTTGCACATAAAGAAAATTAAAGTCAGAAGAGTTTAATGATATAACTGTAGTTATAGAACAGAAGTAGTAACTACAATATGGAGAATTAGAAGACAGATGTCCTGGATCCTTCTATAGTATTGCTCCACTGGAGCTGTGCATTACATTACTAATGAAAAATAAATATTCTAAGTGTATCACATCAGCTGGTATATTGAAATTAGACTAAAGGGACCAAGGACAAAAATTGAAGTAGGAAAATAAGATAGGAAAGGGTCAATTCAAGTGAGAAATGAGAGTATCTTAAGACTACATGTTAAAGTACAAATTGTGAACAGAATTGTACTGACAGATTTATCTGTGAAAAGTTATAACTTAGTTCCCTGCACACTCAGGTGCCCAGTAACTATTTGATTCACATTTTTAACAGGTACTGTGTGAGAAGCTGAGAATTCATTAGTGACCAAAGCAAATGGTTTCTGCCTTAATAAACAGTACTACAGCAGGCAAAAAATACATCATAAGACACTGAACCCAGTAATTTCAATGATTTTTTTTTAATTAATTAGGAATGGCGCTAGTGAAAAGATTGCACAATGGTGAATGAACTCCAAGAGATTTCTCCAGCATAAAGAACAAATGCAGGCTCTTGTTTGGATCTATGGTTCCTCATTCTTGTATTGGCGTGAGGTTTTTAAACTGCAGATTTCATTTAACACAATTAATAGGTTTAAGATCAACTGTGGCTACAGTATCATGTCTACTTTGGCTGAGTTTTAGGACCTTTCATACCTTAAGTTCTGTCTCATTTACAAAACTGAGGTGCTAACATGGCCTTTTGTGTGGTGATAGGAGTGTAACTTGGATACGGGTGTTAGCGATTTAAATTATCTCCACTAACACAAAGTCATTCCCCTTTCCAATTTGTAAAACCCTTTCTTTCCACATAACAGTGAACTTGTATCATGTGTCAGAATGCAATCATAGATGAATGCCTTGTGTCATTTTCTGACACTTGTGACAATTTTCTTCTCCTTTAAATAGAATGTTTACTTTCAAGGCGGTAGTGTGTGTGGTACTTAGGAAGCCAGAGTTGACAGACATAGAATTGAATTTGACTCTGCCCTTACTTTTGTAATCCTGAAGAAGTAGTCTAGGCATCCTGTCTCCGTTTTCTCTTCCTTACTACACTGCCAATGATAGCCTCTTTACAGTTGGTTGTTGTCTTTGTTGGTTTGGTTTCCTTTTGTTAAGAATGAAAATTGAGAACTTACAGAAAGTTTCCAATATGGTGCCTAACACAGAATAATCCCTCAGTAGACAAAGAACTATTATAATCACAGAATAATGATTTCTATTTTCCAGGTAATTCTTATTAGTATTCATTAATCACTCCTCCTCTCCCTACCTTACAACTATAATAAGTAAAAAAAAAAAAAAAAAAAGATTTACATGGTAGGATATTGCATAAGATTCAGTCATGTTCTTTCCTATGTAAGCTAGAAAACAAGTCATTCTTCTTCTGAACCATTTACTCTGCCTAATCTAAGTACTTTAAAGGGCATGTAGACTTAGCTCAACTGTCACGTTATTCTTATCTGACTCCTCGTTGATAATGTTTTCAAAGCTCAGATTTTGAGTCAAGATTAATGACTCAAATAGAATTAGTTTTTATTAAGTAAAAACTCTAGTTAGATCCATGAGCAGCCAAGAGAACCTTAGCCTGCTGAACTGAAGCGTCTGTTCATTCAGTGCTCTCTACCTTTCACTCCCTGTGTTTCAACTCCTCTATTTCATGTATTACATCAGTGAGAGTATCACCACCAACAACAAACCAGTTAAGTTCTGTGCAATTTCTTATAGATTTTTGATGTAGTACTTAGTACTTTTAGCTCATACTCCACTTAAGTCATACTCTTTTACTGTCAAACTATAATAATTAGTAAGAAATAAAGTCTTTTACTTTCTAAAATATTTAAGACTTCAAATAATTTTGTTTATTTGTTTATTTGAAAAACTGAATAGTAGAAGTAGCTGTCATTTATTCCAAGTACTTCGAATTGCTAAGCACCTTCTTTTCTTATGTAGACGAAGGATGGTATTGGCTTGGCTAGTCACTGAAGAAATCTTGGAACTTTGTGGAAAATTACAGTGAAAGAAAGTTGCTATATTGCAACAAGAGAGTATTTTGATTGCAAATTTTTCCATAAGTGCAGTAATTTGCAACTTGAGAAGAATTTAATAGTAGCTGAGCTTTCAAAATGCAATACAGAAACTGTCATTTTCTTCTACAATTAAAATAAGTACTTCTGAAATTTTCAGGATAAGAATGACCCAAATTACCACCCCCCACTTCTTCATCCAAAAGACGGGAGAATGAAGTTTGAAGAGAACATCTGTGGGCAAATGAAAAACAAACGGTCTTTTCAGGCAAATTCTGAAAAGGGATCTTTTATAGCCAAACAGAATCCTATTGCATGCATCACCATGGTTAAGAAGAGGATCAACAGTACTTTCATAATGGCTTTTTATTTTATCACATTCTATTTTCTGGATAGGATTACAATTCAACACATCTATTCATAATTCATCATGTAATTATTTGCATAAATATCTTTTAACACTGATTTAATGTACTTTGGTCAACCACATCTGGAATCTAATCTGTTAAATTCACTAAGATATTCTCAGTGCAACTAATGCTAAAGAAGACATATGTTCCCAGAGGAACAATCTACTAAAGAACATACATTTCAGGGATATACTGGACAAAAAAGAATTTGTGTGTTGTCTATCCACCACCCAACAATTTTTAGGTTAAAATAATTAACTAGTTAAGATTGTATTATGGGCTCCTTGCTAATATCTGCTCTGTAGTTATTCACTCACAGCTAGTTTTTCATTTTCTCTATATTAGGCCCATAATGTTAATAGGCAGAAGACAAGACAGTGTATAAAACAGAGTTTTTCTTCTTTATTAGAGTGCATATTTAGAAGGGAGTCTATGCAATAAACATGAAATATAAGCGTATTCAATGTTAAATGCAAAGAGGAAAAACAGTATTGACTGCATGAGGATTGACAATTTTATATAAAGAATGCTGAGATTTATTTTTAAAGTAAACATCTACGTGATGACTTAAAGGGGGTCTAGTATAAGCAATGATAGTGTCTTGGTAAAAGAGCATTAAGGTAGTAGCAAGAGTGAAAACTGTGAGATAGACCTGTACTTGAGCTTGATCTGGAATCAGCCACTGTGACTGGAATACAGTTAACAAGGAGGGCAGAAAATGGTAAAAGCCATAAGGGACTAGACTGTGTATGGCCTTCAAGATTATGAAAGGACATGAATGTATATTCACCGTGAGAAACCTGTGGAAACATGGAGATCTTTACATGTAAGAATTACAAGATGCTGAACATTTTAATAGGATCATACTGGTTCTTCTATTAAAAGTTTGGAGCGATTAAAAACAAAAGCAGCTAGAATGGTAAGGAGGTATTGCAGGAATCAAGGTAAGCAATGGATAGCAGAAGAAGTAAGGCCGTGTAGGGGTGTGGGTGTGGGGGGGTGGGTGTGGGTGTAACTTTTACTCTTATACAACTCGTTAATGGCTTGGCCGTGGACTGTAAAAAAAAAAAAAAAAAAAAAAAAAGAGTTAAACTTGACTCCAGGATTTTATACCTGAGCCAGTAGGAAGGAAAAAATGAATAGCCCTTTACTTGAACATAGAGGAATGAGTAGCAATTTGATGGGTGAATGTTAGGGCATCAGTGTAGTCCAAATCTATATTAAATCAACTGAAATAGGCAGCCTATGCGTCTCCATTGAGACACCCTGGTTAGTGATATAAATTCAAAAGTTGTTTAAAATCAAAGTGTGTAGAACATTCTTAAAAAACTAAAGGAACTTTTATGCTGTAAAAACATGTTTTCGGGGGCTGGAGAGATGACTCAGCAGTTAAGAGCACTGACTGTTCTTCTAAAGGTCCTGAGTTCAAATCCCAGCAACCACATGGTGGCTTACAACCATCTATAATGACATCTGACACCCTCTACTGGTGTGTCTGAAGACACCTACAGTGTACTTACATATAAATAATAAATAAATATTTAAAACTATGTCTTCATGTTCACTGTGAAAGGAGAAGGTAGAAGCCACGCCTATGGGGAGTATCTCTGAATCTCCTTGTCTTTCTTCCAAATGTGATCATTTTTAATAAATCTCCCTTTC
>LR755127.1:5569753-5636700 GCA_902729485.2 Mus minutoides | reverse complement strand
CATCATGACCAAGAAGCAAGTTGGGGAGGAAAGGGTTTATTCGGCTTACACTTCCATACTGCTGTTCATCACCAAAGGAAGTCAGGACTGGAACTCAAGCAGGAGCTGATGCAGAAGCCATGGAGGGATGTTCTTTACTGGCTTGCTTCCCTTGGCTTGCTCAGCCTGCTCTCTTATAAAACCCAAGACTGCCAGCCCAAAGATGGTCCCACCCACAAGGGGCCCTTGATCACTAATTGAGAAAATGCCTCACAGCTAGATCTCATGGAGGCATTTCCCCAACTGAAACTCCTTTTTCTGTGATAATTCCAGCTGTGTCAAGTTGACACAAACTTAGCCAGTACACCTGCCTTTCACAATTTGGCTTGTTGAGAACCCTGGTACTGTTTGTGGTACTGTTTATGACCCCTTACTTCTGGTAATAATGTCAACTATGGCAGGGAAAAAAAATGTTCATTTTGCAATATCTGCTGTCCGTAGCAATTTTACCCTGGAGAGAAAGGAGAGATAAAAGTTGCTGCCGGCTACTGGAGCCTATTTACTCTGAGAAGTTTTTTCATTTGAGATAATAATATAATTACATCACTTCTCCCTTCCCCTTCCTCCCTCAGAGCCCTCCCATATACTCCTCTGCCCTCTTTCAAATTCATAGCCTCTTTTTTACATTAATTGCTGGTGTGTGTGTGTGTGTGTGTGTGTGTGTGTGTGTGTGTGTTTGTAACCTGCTCTATATTGTTACTTGTATATATGCCTTCAAGGCTGACCATTTGGTATTGGATGACCAGTTGGTGGGCTCTTCCCTAGAGCAGACTTTCTCCTGATCCCAGTAATCCTCAGACTCCTATAGTTATTTGTATAGGGTTGAGGATTCATGGGCTTTCCCTGTCCACGTTTGAATGTCTGTTGGTTTTTATCTTTACTTTGTTTGCAGAAAAAAAACCAAGTATTTGGACTTTGTCTTGGTTTCTTCAAAAACTTGATAAGTTTCTCCCCAGTTGGTACGCCTTAAGTTTTGTTTTTCAGTTTGTTTGTTGTTGTTGTTCTTGAGGAATTTGGGGTTCTTTTGAACCTTTGAGAGCAGTTACCATTTGATAACCAGCTTAGTCTTTGGGGGTGCTTTTATTAAGCTCTTTGGGCTATTATTGCTTGATGTATTTGTTTTTAATTTATTGATATTATATTTATGGGTGTTTTCTTTTTCCTGCATGCATATATGTACACTGTCTTACTTTTTTGTACCCTTAGAAGTCAGAAGAGAATGTCAGACTCCTGGGAACTGTGGTTATTGATGGTTATGAGCCATCAGGTGGGGGCTACAAATCAAACCCAGGCCCGCCACATAAATATAACAAGCACTCTTCCATGAAGCATCTCTCCAGCCTCAAAGGCTATTTTAAGAAACACTTACTTAGTGACCACTGTGAAAGAAAGCTCTTTAAGAGGCATTAGAGGAGAAGAAAGTTCACTCTGATGTTTCTGCAATCAGAGGCTTTAGTGAAGGCATGGTTAGGTCTCCTTTGTCTTCTGTTTTCTTCCTTTAAGCAGAGACGTATCTATTTTAGTCCTCATCATCGGAATCTATCAGTTCAAGGAGGCAACTGGCTTGATTTATTCAAGCTATGAGGTCTGACTTTCTAGAGTTACTAGTTGTCTTCAAGGAACAAGCGTATAATATAATAATCCCATTTGTTGACCAGGTCTTGCTGATATGGAAGGTTTTTTTTAAAGCAAATTTTAAAATCTATTGAACTATATGAGCTATATCCCATGGACAGGAAAGTTTGGGGACTCTTATTGAGCCATTGGTTTCTGTTGAATCCTTTGAGATAAAGAAACAATGAAACCGTGATTTATGTAACCATAAAAATATTCTTTACTACTTTGGTACACTGTAGAGACAGCTGTAACATAGAATTGTCTCTAATATAGCAGTGGGGCAAAAGCCACAATCTGCCCCCTGGAACTTCTGAAATTAACTAAGTAAGAAATTTCTGAACACTTTATTCTTGTAGTTCCTTTCCTAATTCATTGTGTGCTAGTAACTGTTATGATTGGCAGACCTATTTAAAATATATATGAATGTGCTTGTGATTTGTTCTTAATAAGAACAAATAGTTCTGTGACTGTTTTCTGAAGCTAACTAAGATGTAAGGATTTACATATAGTTTGAATTTGAGACAAAAAGGAACTGGTTTTACTGGGCTTTACCTCTGGCAGGTTTATCTTACTTATTAGCTTACTTTTTGATTATGTAAGTATGTTGCTTTTCAATGTTAATTTTAGAAACTGAGACTTGGGGATATTCGACTACAAGATTTAAGAGATACTAAAGATGATAAAAATATTGTTCTCATTTGCCATGAGACTTCTGGGAAGTCTCAGAAAATGTCTAAACATGACTCAGAAGGAAGGTTGAAGATCACTCAATCAGAAAAAGGCAAAGTAGACAGCTTCAGGAATAGAGGTCTGTGCAAAACTACATGGAGGAGTGGAGGTCTCCAGGATAAATACAGATGTCCAGTATTAGGATGAACATGCTTAGGATTTTAGTTAGTATCTGAAGAATTAATAGAGAGAAAAAAGAAATGTTAGCTTGAAATTGTATGCCAGATAATGGGCATGCTTAGCAGTAAACGTCTATAGATAACTACATTGGGTATGGGAAAGGGAGGGGGCTGTAATGGTATACTCTTTGGAAGAGATTAGAATGTCATGTCTCCACCTAAGACCAATGATAGAACTCTATGTATGATATCTAGCACCATAATAATCTAAACAAGTGGATGTAAAAGATATAACACTAAATAACCCAATTCTTACAAGCTGTTATTAATGTAGATAGCTTCTGAGAAAAACAGGCATCTCCCATCTTTGTCATATTTCAAAATAATGAACTGTAAACTATAATGATTGCTTGAGAACACAAAAGGAAGAAGCTATATCAGTAAGTAATTTCATGACAAACAATATATGTAAAATTATTATGTGTAAATTAAGTATACTTAAACAATAGCCAGAATTGCCCATACAGCATAACAAATTTTGTCTTTGATGCTCTCAGAAACTAATTGTGAATTGTTATAGCTATGACACACACACACATATATATATATATATATATATATATATATATATATATATATATATCTCACAAAGATATTTATGGTACTTTGAAACTTGGGTGTTTATTATTTCTAGATTACACTATGTCAAGAGATTACTCTGTTATCTTTATATGTACTAGATGTTTATAACTCACACAAGAACGAAATATTTTATATAAATATACTACTTAGGGAGGAAATACATTAAATGGTGATATGAATTTATTCTACAAGTAAATCAGAAAAATTTATGTAAAGAATATCTATTTAACCATTATATGTTTGTGTAGAAAAAGAAAAAATGTGTTACTCTAAAGATTCACTTCAAAGAATTGTCTGTAACTTTAAAACTCACATGCAATCTCTAATCTCTCTTGCTTAGCTAATAATAATTCGTCTTATTATACCAGTGAACAGTATATATGAATATATTATCTAAGTAGAACCAGTGATTTATAGTCACTATTTGAAAAGTTAGGTCACTACATCTCTGGCTTTTTCTCAAGACATAGTAAACAGAAGGAGCTGAAGCAGTCTGCAACCCTATAGGTTGAACAATAATATGAACTAACCAGTACCCCCCCAGAGCTCGTGTATCTAGCTGCATATGTAGCAGAAGATGGCCATCATTGGGAAGAGAGACCCTTTGGTCTTGCAAACTTTATATGCCCCAGTACAGGGGACCACCAGGGCCAAGAAGTGGGAGTGGGTGGGTAGGGGAGCAGGGTGGAGGGAGGGTATAGGGAACTTTCGGGATAGCATTTGAAATGTAAATTAAGAAAATATCTAATAAAAAGTGAAAAAATACATATAGATATAGACAATAATGCAAAAGAACAATTATAATGATATCCCATGGAAACCAGGTAGGACAGAAATACAAGGATAATTGGGTGGTATGGTCAATGATTTAGATGACATAATATTTTTTCATTGATAGGACACTAGTATTAGGCTTTATAATCCACAAATACTACAGGCAATGGCAAGATACCAAACATAGTTGTAGGGGTAGGTAATTGAGGAGTGGGAAAGTACATATGTACAAAAGAAGAGATGAGCTGAGGTGCTGATATTGTTGACATGAAGGTTAGTCAGTAATACGGTATAAGTAGGTGTGACATTATGATATTGATCCAAGTGTTTATATATTTAGATACAGAAACAAGAAATAAACATTTTCCTTCTAGTTCATCAGATTGTGTGAGAATAAAATGAGATGTTGTATTAGAAAGTACAATAAATCTCTCAAATTGAACAGTTGTGTATGTTTGTGGGGGGGTTAAGAACACTTAATGTCACTATGTGTCTTATTCTAGAATCTGCCAACAAAATTAGGACAGAGATAGGCCCTCTCCTGCTTCAAGGGAGATGGGAAAATAAAGTAATGTGATTATATCCATTTATTTTGAAATATTAATGGGAAAATTACTTCTCTAGCCTGGGCTGAGAGTCATTGGTGCAGCCTTACGAGTTTTCTGTATCACACTCTGCACGTGCTAACCTTCCCTGTCTTTCATTTCAGACATTTCAGCAGTCTTCTCTGCAGCACAAATCAAAGAAGAAAAACAAAGGTAATAAAAGAAAATAAACCTTTAAACCTGTTTTTGTGATATTCCCCAGCATATTTCATTAATCCTCTCATTGTCTTGAAGTCAGTGTGGTTTTTGATCAGTTACCATGCAGATATCTTTGATAACAGATGGTCTCAAAAGGTCTTGAGATGAGGATTACATAATCAGAAATGATACTTTTATGAATAATAAGTATCTGACTTGCTTTCAGGATCTACAGAGTAATCTTCAATTTTATGTGTTTTCCAAAATGAATAAAGTATTACCACTCACTCTCTTTAGGAGCTATAGCAGGCAAGAGCAAAAGAAGAATTTCTTGCAAGGATCTTGGCCGTGGTGACTGTGAGGGATGGCTTTGGAAAAAGAAAGATGCAAAGAGCTATTTTTCACAGAAATGGAAGAAGTACTGGTTTGTCCTAAAGGATGCCTCCCTATACTGGTATATTAATGAAGAGGTAAGACAGAGCAATTGGCGCTCTCATCTGTCTCTAACAAAAGTCTCAACACCTGAGCCATTTGTTTTAAATCATATCACCCTCATGCCAATGCAGAATCTATCTTCGGAGTTCGGGAAAGAACAGTTGCTCCATTTTTCTACGTAGCAACATATCTGAGGCACACTTAAAATATAGTGAAGTTATCTGTTTCTAAAAATACCAAATAACTAATGTAGTAGTTTAAAGAAATCATATAGATTTGTTTTAAACTCTTGCTCAAAGTTTTATAGGGTTTTTCTGTTTCTGTTTTGGAGGAAGGGACAGCTTAGCAACTTAAGTAATTCAATATTGTTTCAACTTATTTCAGTTTCTCTTCAAGAAAAAAAAATAACTAGTAGACTAATTTTGAAAATTTTAAGTATCCATTACTTTTGGCCAGCTTGAGGGGAGAGGCATGTTTAGCATATTTTCATTGTTCTTATGACATTTCTAGGGTTTTACTTTTTGGTACAACATATATGCATCTAGACTAATCATCCCAATCAGAATCATGTTTCATCAAATGTGCCAATGTGTAATTTATTCATTGATTTTTTTCCCTCTGACACTGCTTTGACTTGTTTGTTACAACAATTACTTCACTTTATTAGACTTTTTAAACAACAATTTGGCTGTTAGAATATATATATATATATATATATATATATATATATATATATATATATATATATATATATATATATATATATATACTTGGTTTGTAGATTTTATACAAACAGTATCCTAAGGCATTAATCAGTTTGCATTTGAAGAGTAATTGCTAAAAGTTACTGTCATTATTAGACATTTGGTTATAACATACATTATCTAGAAAATTTCATGTTCCCTGAACAAGCTATTATGCTACTATCTTATATCATGAGTACAGAGTAGTCTCAGGGATTATACTACTTGAGTGACTGTACTTATAGCTTCCTCTCCAAAATGAAAGTAATGATGCATATCTTACTAAGCTTTCTTAGACATTAATCAAATACTGTTACACAACTTAGGACAATGCCTTACAACATGCTTAGTGTTTACTGTTCATTAATAGAAGGCTTATTTAGAAGATCCTAAATTAATAATTATTTTCTATATGCTTCAATATACTTAGTTATTTTGTTTTGATATTTTGTGGCAGTCATAAAGTTAAATAAAATAAAGTCTGTTTCACTAAGTATATCCTGTCTAGTTATAGTAAACAAATATATAAACATTTTTGTTTGATAGATATATTAAAATTTTATATGCTAATCATTAAGTATCAAGATGCAGTATCTCAATTCAATTATAGGTATGTCTATGTACACTAATTTATATTCTGGCTTTCAAACTATAAGAGATGAAAATCTTTTGTCTACTTTATTAAATAGTGCCTATATTTTAGTCTTGGTCAAGTCGTTGTTACTGTTACCCATGTACAATATATATTTCCAGGAAAGCCTTCTTGTTACTTTAGAGGAAATATAGTATTTCCTGCTCCATCATTATAAAAAGATAATATTCCACAAATATTTTAGATGGAAACTGAGGATGACAGGTACCATAAGGTGGAATTCAGAATGGAGCTTCACACTGAAAAACATTGAAGGAAAATGTAGAGTGCTTCTGTATCTAGCATACAAATTCCATTTGCTATCTAAAGCTCAAAATTATGAGTTTTGCATAGTTCATTAATAATAGAAATAACACAGATGCACAAAATGCAGACATACATAATACATACATACACATACATGCACAAGTACACAGCAAGAGAGCTGAGAGTAGTATTTTTCGTCAAAATGGTGAGAGGAGGAATAATCTTTTTTTCTCCATTGTCTTTTTTGTTTTTATTTTGGTCTGACTAAAAATCAAGTAGAAAGGTATTCAGTAAAGATGTATGTCCATGGTCTGGGTGGGCTTCTTCTAAGACCACGATGGAGTCTATGAATCATACAGCAGCTGAGGTCCATGTTGATGTTGGTGGCCTAGACTGCCACCAGAGACCATGGCATGTGCTGACACTGGAAGTCATGTGGATATTTGTAGTCCATGCAGTCACCAGAAACCATGTGATCCATGCTCCCAGTGACTGTAAAGGGCGGGGAACCTTCCTTTGCAGTGGTATCAATGACCGCAGATTCAGAGTTGAGAAAAAGAGTCGTACAAGGCTTCTGTGACAACCACTACCTCTATCCTCCCCCCAAAAAGTAACCTAAACTGGAAGCCATCCAAGATACTCTTTTTTGTTTGTTTGTTTATTGAGACAGGGTTTCTCTGTGTAGCCCTGGCTGTCCTGGAACTTACTCTGTAGACCAGGCTGGCCGTGAACTCAGAAATCCACCTGCCTCTACCTCCCGAGTGCTGGGATTAAAGGCGTGCCCCACCAAGCCCGGCTTCAAAGATACTCTTTTAAATTGCCACAGGTATGCTGAAATGTAGCTCTCCACAGTTGGTGGCTTCCAGAAGGGGTAGAGGTGGGGAAGGAAGCACTCGCTCCCAGTCTGACCACTGGGAGTTTGATCATGCTCCAGTGACTATAGAGAGAAAACCTGAACTTGCTGCTGCTGCTGCTGCTGCTGCTCCTCCTCCTCCTCTTCCTCCTCCCACTTCCCTCCCTCTCCCCCTCCTTCCTCCTCCTCCTTCTTCCTTTTTTTTTTTTTTTTTTTTTTTTTGAGGGGTGAAGTCAAAAAAGCAGAGGGTAGACCTAAGAGGGCTGGAAAGTGGGTGTGATAAAGTGCATTATGTGAAACTTCCAAAAATTCAATAAAAATATGTTGTGGGCAAAGAAAGAAAATGCTGCATCTGTGAAGGCATTTTCTAGATTGAGGATCCCTCATCTCTGATGACTCTAACTTTTGTCATGTTAACAAAATAGCCAGAAGAGTGTTCATTCATGTGCCTTAGGTATGTGTAACCTGTACCTAAAGAAAAACATGAATATATATATATATATATATATATATATATATATATATATATATATACACATATATATGTGTGTATATATTCTTACTCCTCTATGTATGAATATAGCCTCAATAAAAAACAAAAATATGCAAAAAATATGTATTGTAGTTTTATTTTGCATATAACAGTCTTTTTAAATTAGCCGGGCATGGTGGCGCACGCCTTTAATCCCAGCACTCGGCAGGCAGAGGCAGGCAGATTTCTGAGTTCGAGGCCAGCCTGGTCTACAGAGTGAGTTCCAGGACAGCCAGGGCTACACAGAGATACCCTGTCTCAAAAAACCAAAAAAAAAAAATTATTATTCTTTATATCTCTTTTTATAATCTAGTCGTTTTTCCCCTCCAGGTCTGCCCTCCGACTATTCCTGATCCCATACCTCCTCCCCCGTCTCTAAGAGGGTGTCCCCACCCCTCACTCCACCAGACCTCCCCACTCCCTGGGGCCTCAGGTCTCGCGAGGGTTACGTGCATCTTCTCTTCTCAGACACTGAGCCACCAACCAGGCAGCATATACCAGCTAATATGAGGCCCCTGACACAAAAACAGCAGAGGGGGAGTAATCTTACATAAATTTGATATATAAGGAGGTATGGGAAAAGTTTGGAATAGAAAAAGTCTATCAAGCTTTGTCATTAACAAGGCAAGGGACGCAGGAAATGAAAGTTTTGCCAGCAAATCACGTTATAGTTGCTTTAACATGAGACAAATATATTTTGGATATCTCCTATGTTGTTTTATTAACCAGTATTAAAAAAATGAAGATTTATGAATTTTATTAAATTTTTCAAATGAAAACTGGTGTGTTTGTGTGTGAGAAAGAGATGTATCTGAAGCCACACAGTTGAAAATCAAGTTGACATACTTAATTTTTAAACTATTGAATTCACAAAATAATTGTTATATAGCAAAAATCAAAATTGATAAGCAAATTATTATAATGAAATGAAATTTTTAATTGGTAAACATCTTGATATTTTTATCAAAATATTAAAAGTAATAGATAATGGGCCAGGAGAGGTTTTTCAGCACTTAGGAGCACTTATTCTGTTTCTAGCACCCATATGATGGCTTACAACATCTGTAACTCCAGTTTCTGTGGATCTAATGCTAGCTTCTGACCTCTGTTAGGCAACAAGCATACGCATGATATTCTTACATACAGTCTGGCATTAGTCATAGACATGAAATAAATGAAGCTTTTAAAGTGATAGAAAATTTTATACTAAAATGTTCAGTTATTTTGTATATCTGGCCTGAAATGTTCTTTTTTTTTTTTTTTTACCTCTTTCTGTTATTTTTGGTTTTGGTTTTGTTATTGTTGTTGTTTACATTCTAACAGAAAACCCAATACATCCGGCACAAATAAGTACTCTACCACGAACTACTTCCATAGCCTGCAAAATTTTATAAAACATGTTTTAATTTGCAAATTATTTCTATTCTCATTTTAATGTAAAAATATTTTTCTCTTTTTTCCATCAATTAATTTATTTATTCACTTTACATCCTGATCGAAGCTCCTCTCTCCTCCAGTTTCCCTCTCACACAGCTCCTCCCCCATTCCCTGTCCCATTCTCCTTTGAGAAGGAGGACACCCCCCCACCCGCCTCATCCCACCCTGGCCCATCAAGTCACTGCAGGACTAAGTGCATCCTCTCCCACTGAGGCCAGACAAGGCAGCCCAGCTAGGGGAACAGGATCCACAGGCAGGCAACAGATTCAGGGATAGCCCCATCTCCAACTGTTGGGGAACCTGCTTGAAGACCAAGCTGCATGTCTGGTAAATATGTGCAAGAGGGCCTTGGTCCAGCCCATGTCTTTGGTTGGTGGTTCAGTCTCTGGGCGCCCCTAAGGGTCCAGGTTAGTTGACTCTGATAGTCTTCCTGTGGAGTCCCTATCCTCTTCAGGTCCCTCAGTCTTTCCCCAAACTCTTCAACTAGAGTCCCTGGGCTCCACCTAATGTTTAGCTGTGGGTATCTGCATCTGTTTCCATCTGCTGCTGGGTGGAGCCTCTCAGAGGACAGTTATGCTAGAATCTGTAAGAAAAACAGTATCATTAATAGTGTCAAGGAATTTTTTAATTCTTAAAAATTATAAGCTTTCAAGTATTCCTTTGCTTTATGGATATTTAGAATTTATGGAACATAAGTGGAATTATAAAATAAATGAGCAGTACATTTATTACTAGAAATATCTTAAGTCATACTTGCACAGAATAATTATCTTCAGACCTCTTTTGTATGATAGACTAAACAGAAATCTTGCTTCTTTAGGATGAAAAAGCAGAAGGATTCATCAGTCTGCCTGAATTTAAAATCGATAGAGCCAATGAATGCCGCAAGAAATAGTAAGTTAATTTTATGTGGGGGATAGGGGTTTGGATAATTTATTTTGTAATTTTCTAGATTTTATGTTATAGGTTGTTTATGTGGTGCTTTTAAACTGGCATTATAAGAAAGCAATTTAAGGGATATAAAATGGAATTTTACTAATTTCTGTCATTGTGATAGAAGCATTACATATGTGAACTTAAGTTAGTCATAGTAATTTTATCCATAACAATTTAGTTTGAGGCAACAAGATAAGCACTTTACTTATAAGCCTGATAATCTGAATTCAATCCTACAATCTGTGGATAAAGATTATCAGCTCTCAATTTTCCCCCTCTGGCATGTGCACACACATGGAAACACAAGTGTTGATGATGTTAATAATAAATAAACAGCATAGAAGGTCTTTTAAATTACCAATAAAAAAAGACAAGGTCTCACTCTCAAGCTCTGACTGTCTGAGAATGTACCTTAAACTCAAGAGATTCATTCACCTGCCTCTGCCTCTCAAGTGCTGGACTTAAAGCGTGTGCCAAACTCAGCTTAAAATTTTGATTTTTTTATACAACGTATTTTGATCATGTTCCTTCCCCTCTCCCAACTTTAATAAAATTTTTGAAAGATGTATGAATTAAAACCTTTTTCTGGTTTGCAAAAACATAAATGTAACTTTTGTTGTGTTTTTTTCCACAGTGCATTCAAAGCCTGCCATCCTAAAATCAAAAGCTTTTATTTTGCTGCTGAACATCTTGATGACATGAACAGGTAAGTGCTATTTACATCTCAAGTGACATAGTTAACTAGCCCTAAAATTCAAGCTCCCAGCCTGTTCAGTAATCTTTAAGGAATCTTATTGTAGATTCTTCATGAGTTGAATAAAAGTTGAATAATCCAACTATATTTCCATTTGCTCATGCCTAATTTTTAAAAATAGTATTTGCTTAATATGTGTTTTAAATTCCATCTATGCATAATACAACTTATATTTAAATAATAATAAATAACATTTTTTTTCCGCTAAGCAGGACTCTTTTATTGAGCTCACACCACAAGATTGATGGATCAGTGTCATAGTATAGGCTCTGGAGTTAAGATTGGTCCTCAAATATTTATTATGCCATCTTATAAAGAAAACACACACAAACACACGTGCACACATGAGTACACACACACACACACACACACATACACTCACACACACAATTAGCTCATGGGCATGTGCAGGAAGTACTGCTCAGTGGTGGGCTCTGACTCAAGTCATTTTAGCTAACAAGATAGAACAGTTCTAAATGCCCTTTATTCTGATTGGTCCTATTGCAGTTTTTGGATGTAGAATTTCTTTTTTTTTTTAATTATTTTTTCTTTATTAGATATTTTCTTCATTTACATTTCAAGTGTTATCCAGAAAGTTCCCCACCCCCTCCCCCATCCCCGCCCTGCTCCCCTACCCACCCCCTCCCACATAATGGCCCTGGCGTTCCCCTGTACTGGGGCATATAAAGTCTGCATGACCAAGGGGCCTCTCTTCCCAATGATGGCCAACTAGGCCATCTTCTTCCATATATGCAGCTAGAGACATGAGCACTGGGGGAACTAGTTAGTTCATGTTATTCTTCCNCCTTTCAGCACCATCTTGCTGGCATATGATATAGTGTCTATGTTTGGTGACTGATTGTGGGATGGATCCCTGGCAGCCGCAGTCGTTGGGACCATCCTTTGGATTGAGCTGCACAAATGCTCCCTTTAACTCTTTCAATGTGTGCTTTGTTCTTAATTCTAGGAAGGGGTGACGTGCCCACATTTTGATCTTCCTTCTTGAGTATCATGTGTTTAGTAAATTGTATCTTGGGTAGTCTAGGTTTCTGGGCTAATATCCACATATCAGTGAGTACATGTTATGTGAGTTCTTTTGTGAATGGGTTATATGTGTATTTTAAACAAAAATTGGCAGTCAAACTTTTGACTGTCAGTTTTACATCAAAACTACTATAACCCTTATAAATCTAAAATATTACCACAAAAAAGATTTTTACATGTTAAATTTTAGGAATATGCCTTAATATGTATTTCTAGAGGCCAAAAATGTGCGCAAAAACCTGCCTTATTTAAGAACTAAGTATATTTGATAGGATATCCATTTCAATAGTTTAGGTCTAGCAAGTGTAGGAATTCCTCCTGTTTCCTTTCATCTGTCACGGGACAGGATTATACAGCTACCGGATTTGATGGCTCTGTGGGGTTTTGGTGGCTAAAGGAAAACATACACATATTTTCCTCTTCATATACCACAGTGTTTCACATTTCAGTCTTACCCATTTTTTAGTTTTCTTTCGCTCCTTTAATTTTCCCCTCTCTGTTTAATAAAATAGAAATTGGATTTAAAAATAAAAATGTTCTCTTTGTTATAATTGCAGAAACAAATGCATATTGCATATATAATTTTCCAACACTTGGAAGAGGCAGCAAAGCTTAGTGATTGGCACTGTAGCCCTTTAGACAAAACGAATCTCAGCTTTCCGACTTCTTTGCTATGTAACTGTATACAAGAAACTTGACCTTTCTGTACTAAATAATTGACCCTTTTATAAAATGAGAAAAAACTCTCTCAATAGAGGTTTTCAAGTTTCAAATGCTATGTAAGAGTTCAGCGGCAATAAGTTTTAATATTTATATACTTTTGTTCTCTCACCACATTTACTTGTCTTTAGATATCTCAAAAAAAAGGTATCCAATATTTAAAGCACAAAAAAATTGTGCTGCTTCATAAATACACTTAAGCACAGGAAATGAACACTTAAGCCACTTTTATAAATCAATTATTTAACAACTGGAAGTACAGTCATGGCTTTTGAAAAGAAGAGATGTATAAAAGAAGTGGCAGAGAAAGGAAATGTCCTCATTCATGATTTATATAATTTACTATACTTAAATTTTCTTACAAGCACTAAGAATTTTCAGAAAATTTTCTCCTTTCTCTAAAAGCAAAACTGTTTCTTCACCTGTATATAATGGAGGACTTGTGGTTCTCTGTTTTTGGAGCTATAATTATCCTATAATTCTATAGTTCTATGCCCATGAGATTTCAGCCAAATGGTAAGAAACTTGGTTCCCTGTAGATATATGTGAAGGGTTTGTATTAAAACCAAATAAAGAATACTGATATAAATGAATAGCTCTTACAAGATAAATGCATTCGGTACCATTTGCCTCCCTGTAAGAATTAAAATAATTTAACCATTTCTGGAACGTGTTAATTGGAATCATTTTAGTTTAGACAGTGTCCATGCATTTTATCAATTGTAAGACTTTTCTTAGCCTTAATTTGTTATTCTATGTTCACAGTATATTCAAAAGTATCTCAAGATCACTGTTCTTCCCTTATACTTCTAAGGTCCTAAATGCCATAGAAGAAAAGAAGAAACTAAACCAAAACCATGTCATTTATTTCCTTACATAAAGTAGTAGATTAAAGAAAAGAAACAACTAATCCAAAATATCAGCACTGAAGTATACATCTACAAGTCTTATTTTATATAAGACTTGCCCTTATATACTGTATATCTCAGAATTACAGACATAAAATATGAATTTAATAATGGAATCATAATATATCTTAGTTTACCCTTGTTTTATTTCTCTAATAATCTTATTCCTAGTATTTACTTTCAATAAGAAATTAAAAAAATACTTGTTAACAGTATAAAATAATCAGTGCCAGAAACTTGCAGACAGGATTAGTGATATGGAAAGGTATCCCTATACATATTTGTTTGATCTTTGAAAGCATGCCTAATTCAACACGGGATATATTCTTAAATAAACATAGGCAATACATGCTTTATCTAATTATTTTATGATTTTTAAGGCACTATTATTTCTATTTTGCATCAAATTTATCATAGTACTGAATATATATATATATATATATATATATATATATATATATATATTCTAGAATTTTAAAAAATATGTAAACCCAGTAGTAACAGGACTAATAAGGCTATAAAAGCATTCCTTAATTAAATTCAGCTTTTCAAAAAAAATCTGTGTACACAGATATATTCATTTTTAAGTATGTGTATATGTATCCTTGTAACTGTGAGGAATTACCAATTCATATTTTTAACTAGTATTCTATATTTCTACCATGATTCTTACCTTATTTCTATCTCAGTGCATTATTCTGTGTCATTCTAAGCATATTCCCTTACTTATATGTTCATGTTCTAAAGCATCAGAAGATAGGACTAATATTAAAAATCTTCCACATCAGTGTTCTCGAAAAGATTGTAAATTGAATCTATGTATCCCTGACCTCCTAAACTAACATAGACTCCCCTGCTCGCAAGCAACTTCTAACATTCTAAATTAGACTTTTCTTGCTGCTTTAAAAGATGGCATGTGCTCTTCAGAGATGGTTACTTGGACCCCTATTTGTCATCTGCCTCCATTGTTAAGATTCAGGTATCATGAAGTTAGGTATTTTGTTTTGTATACTATATATTCTGTGTGTCTCGAACCATGTCTGACACATACAGGTTCTCAGTAAATACTTCTGGAATCAGTTAACACACATATATTTGCTCTCAGAATAACCTAAGAGATTAAATAATAATACCAACAATACTGATACCAAGTATATCAGTAAGTTAGGCTGTTCCAGCTGTAGCTTAAGGATAAGAATATCCAAGACACCGCAACAGCAATACAATATTCTGCCTTTTAGGCTGTACACAGCAGCCTGAGGATATTCATACACTCTCTCAAGAGTTCTTATTATGAACAGAATTTTTTCCTAATAATAGCTTAAATTCCAAGTTGTCTTAGGAATTTTAGCAATCTAAAGCCAGGGAAAGCAAGGACTATGCCTTATACATTTCTATATCTCAGAAACACAAATAGATAGTTAATAAATGATGAGTTGAAAAGCTGAAGAAGACTTTACGTTTCTCAGTTCACCTCCCAAGAACCTTCATTTTCTTTAGAATTCTGATTTAAAGGTCGGTGTTTTTCAAGAAGTAAATGCATAGTAGTGGATTAAATGTCAATGAATTTTTAGTGTTATCATCATCCTTTTTACCTAACAGCATCAGTCTACTTTACTTTTTCCCAAAAGTAATTGGATTTACCCTATAATACAACTTCAATCCCTTTCTCACAACAAATGAACTATATATTCTATTTTATTTTAATATTTTGCTAATAATTAGTCATTTTCAAAGATTTTATCATGAATTTTGATTTATAATTTATATTCTGCTGGAATATGAATATAAAATATAATATATATTATTGAATTTTAGTGAATATTTTACTCTATTCTGTTAGGACTCCAGTCCTCTCTTCACTTTCCATATATTCTTTAGGGTGATATGTATATGATATGTTTTGCTGAACTAAATATGGTTTGTATTTAAATGTTTTCTTAAAATTGCAGTTTAGATTCCCCTCTTCAAAATTTACTAGGTATATGATATACACATACCACAACTTGGAAAATTGTTAATTATGTGATTCAGTTAAACAAATTTTTTATGATTAAAAAAGGATATAAGATCTTAAGAGAAAAATTCTCAAACACAGGTTTCTTTAAAATACTTCTAGATCAGAATATTCCACAATATAATGACGTCAACTCTAACAGTAATTCCAAAGTTGTTTGAAATGTGAGTTCTCCCCAGTTTCTACTGTAATCAAGACTTATTTCATGGTAACTATTATTTTTATAGATAAGCACTAAAACTTTTCTCCTATCTGTAGAAATTAGACTGTCTATTATAAGTGTCTCCAAAGGAACATTTGATCTGAAAAAAAAAGAAAAGAAACAGAAGAGCAGGCATAATTGAAGTATTTATACATTTGAAGGAAAAGAATTGTTAGGGCTTTGGCCATTTCAAAACCTTTTGTATTGCGCATACTAACAACTTTAAATAACTATTCCATTAGAATTACATCTTCAGTGTGGGAACAATTTGTTCTGCAGTAGACTATTGCCTATTGAAGAATTCAACTTTTTCAAGTTTAATAAAGAATATATTTTATATAGAGAGTTATTCTTTTTAAGATACTTTATAATAAGTGTTTCTAACAAGTATAATGAATTGTCATTTTTTTTTCCAGGTGGCTTAACAGAATTAACATGCTGACTGCAGGATATGCAGAAAGAGAGAGGATTAAACAAGAACAAGGTAAAGAAATACCTTTTATTTTATAATCATGTTACACATTTTGCATAAAAAGGCAGGGCTAATGAGGCAAAATTTCTTGAAGAAAATTATTTTGAAGTGAATTTTAGTATAATATTGATAACGGACAGAAAGATAAAATATTTTATTGAATTATTTTGGCAAAAAAAAAAAAAAACCTCAATGGCACCCTTTTGTGAAAATGTAAGCACCTATCCAGCAATTATACTGGGTTCTGCTCAAAAAGGTAGTTTTAGTGCAATGGAGAACATGAAACATAGTAACATAAAACAGGTTCCAGGAAACCAGGATAAACAAAATCCTTCCTGGAAGGGAATGGTAAAAGACTTTTGGTTGTCTCTGCTTTCTGAACTGTACAATGAAAATGGTATGGACTGAAGGCACTGACTAATCTACAGAGTGGAATCAGGTTGCACAATTCTACAAATAATGTAGAAGCAATCTTCATAAAATCACTATGCACAGGCAAACCTCATCTAAGAGTATGACATAGTAAATGTGGCTTAGTGGCTTAACTTCCTCACCTTTATGCCTAGTGCAATTTCTACATCTTAATTTCTATGGTAAGAATACTAAAAATATATCAGCCTTCCTTTTCAAATGTCTTGAAAACCTGTTAAGTAGCTCTTTAAAGCTGATTTTACCTGGCTGCTTAAAGACATAAGAGCTGGAAATATGGGTAATACATACATAGAAAAATATCACAGAAACATAATAGACTACCTACTTAATATGTGGTTAAGTTCTTTGGTCTTCTACTGGGAACTGAGAAATATATATGTCAACTCCACTCCTCTATAGCTATTTGAAATCTCCTATGAATAATTTTTAGTAGTGAAATTAAGTTTCATACAAAATACAGCTCTTTGAAGTTAAAAATAGAGTAGCGGTAACTAAAGGCTATGACTAACTAAGTTGGTAGTAAACACAGTAATGAGCAAGTACTGAGTTATAGTTAGATACAAGTAAAGAGTTAAAAGTTATTGTGGCCTACTGACAGCACGATGGATAACGATAATGATCATAAATCATAAATCTATATCCTCAGAAATCTAGAAAAAAAGGAATTTTAATGTTTTACCATAAAAATGATAACTCCTTAAGGTCATTGTAGAGCTTTAATTACATAAAAGTCAATGACCTGCCTTGTGTTTTTTTAACAGTTCAAAATAAGAGCAAGTTTTAAAAATATGTCCTTTGTGTCAAGGTAAAACAGTAAAAAAAGGAGTTTCTTTCTTCTGATAATGGCCATGTTTATTCATAATAACATGAAATTTGGTATCATTGTAAACTCATTGAAATATATGTTTATATAATTTTAAGAGCTAAAATCTATTTGCTCTTAGAAAAATATTAGATTAGCTTCATCCACTGAGCTATGGTGTTCCCATGTTCAAATGTTCCCAAAGAGTCAAGTAAGTTTTCATTGTTGCCCTTTTTATATCATTGTTTTTTCCCTTTCCTATAGCTTAGCACAAGAGGTTAATTTATAGAGTAATATTTCCACCTTTTCTTAAGCAAACCAGCAAATGTTTATATTGCTATTACTTTTTAATAAGCCAAGAATTATGTCAAATTGATATTAGCCTTTTTTCCTAATTTATTTGAGGAAGAAAAATAAACACTTCAGATTTCTTACATATGGTAACAGCTATGGAGCTCTGGATAAAATGTTAATCATCTCTTTTCCAGTGTGCTCATGAGGGCCACTTGAACTATTAGTGCACCAAGACCCCAAGGTATCAATGCAAACATTGAAGATAAACTCAGACAGCATTATTAGAAACAGAGGGATATATAAGGATAGAAAGATCTTAGCAAGCTCACTTTGTGTCGTATGTGGAGAGATGAATGCTAGCATTGATTTCCCAGGAAATTTTCAGGCTCTACAAAACTGCACAGATCATGGGAGTCTAGATTTCATTCTTCATTGTTCAAAAATGCTACAAAAGAGTGTCTATAAAAATGAACATCAGGCGTTTACTGCCTTTGGGATCTATGTCTGACCTGGCATAAAATCTAAAATATACCCAAGAAGAGAAATGCTCCTAATACTTCTTGAATGTATTCACAGTACAAAGTGCTTCATATATGTTACTTTGTTTAGTACTTACATGAATACAACTCTGAAAGTCAGTTATTATTATTAGCTACACTTTTACAGATAATAAAATAGACCCAACGAAGTTAAATAATGCTGACAAGAGCATAGATGTATAGGGAAGTTGTATAGTGAAGAATTGCTTCTGCACATCAGTCATGCTTTGTCCACCATCATTTACTAGCTGTTCATGAGCATCTATGTCGATCTTTGAGGGAGGCCTCAGTTCTAGTGGTGATCATTGTCTAGTATCTCCATTTTTATTTTCCACTGGACTTTAAGATAGGGCTTAGCTAACTGAAACTTTAAATCCTGGGTCAGCCTCCTGAGTATTGGAGTTATAGTTGTATGCTCCCCTGACCAGTTTCCCATTGAATCTTTTTAATTAAGGGAGGGGGAGCAGATATCTAATTAAGATTAATTGACATATTGTATTTTTTTTCTCAGTGGATCCTTGAGTTTTAAGGCCTGAGTAGAATGGGCAGTTTATTTTACATCCAGTATCCATTGATAGAGACTTTCTATTCACAGTAACCAGGGTTAAAAATCAGAAGTGGGTAAGGGAGATTAAATAACCTCACTATACTTAATATTAAACTTCTTGATATGTCAAGCAAGAGTCCCAGAAATTTAATCTGCAGAGCTTTGGATTGAGATGATGCCTTAGTTTTAATCTAGCTCTATTATTTCCTACCTGGAATGTAACAATTTCTGAAAAAGTTAGTTGTACTCACTTTTAGATAGCACTATAGGAAAAACATTACAATTGAGAATTTCTGGAAAGAGAAGGGTTCCTACAAAAATATGTACTGTGGTTTTTCACTTGAATCTGAATACTACTTGAGTCTTGTGCTGGTTGTTTTAGAATCCAAATTTTCAGACAAATTTCCTCTGCTTTTTATACCTGTTATCTCATCTGAAATTGCTATTGGAATCATCCCAGCTCTTTACATGGAACTCGCATAAAGAATCAACACAACAGTTATAGCTAATATAGTAAAAGTGATTCTGATTGTTGATCTTTTGTTGGATTTAACTAACAATATGAATATAGCTCTCAGAGTTCTATATCTTCCCTCTTGTCTCAGCTCTGCCAAGTAGCTTTGTCTACTGGCTTATATTTCCTACCTTTTAAGTAATTTTTGGAAATTTGGTACTTGTAGCTCAATTTAGGTGGTATGCAGTGTGTGTGTGTGTGTGTGTGTGTGTGTGTGTGTTTGGCAAGATTTAGTGTTTGCCATGTCTTTCCAAGGAGAGGTGGGAGTATGTCAGCTTGACTCTAGAAAGCACCAGCTGTTAGATAGCCAATGAATTGAAGCCAGAGAATGGGGATTTAGAACATTAATTTTGGAGGTGTTTATATTGGTATAGATATACAGCAGCATATGGTATATTGCTTTTCTCTCTGGAGTAGTCACCACAGCAATGGGACATACTTTAAGAAACATTCTGTGGTATTTATTAATTAAGAATTCTGAGTAATTTGATCTCAAATCAAATGTATCATAAACATGATTTGGCTTATAGAGTACTATATTAAGACTTTCTATTTGTCATTAATTTTGAAAGAGATTGTGATTAGGTTATTTTGTCCTTCTCCAAAATGAAACTGATAACTCTTGGGTATGACAATGATAACAGACATGCTGTAGTAAAGAAATGTAAATCTTTTTGGTTAAGTGGTTTTATCTTTTCTTGAGAAATATGGCTATTAAGTACTTATAAAATGTTGAGGTGTCCATGTGTGTAAATTTTCAGATTACTGGAGTGAGAGTGACAAAGAAGAAGCAGATACTCCATCAACACCAAAACAAGACAGCCCTCCACCCCCCTATGACACATACCCACGGCCTCCCTCTGTAAGTTAAATATCAGTGTGCTAAGGACGTAGCAGGATGCTTTGAACTAAAAAAACTTTATTAAATTGTATGTGAAACAAGATTTCTTGGGGAAAAGAAAATTTGTCATCTGAAATCAGGAGGAAAATATGTTTATGTTTACAAGGAATATTTAATCAAATAAACAGTCACCATAGATTTGGGCAGGAGTTTGCCAGATTAAAAGGAATTAAAAACAACAGAAAAGTTTCCTTAGAAAAGGATTTATGAATTGATCATATTTATACCATTCTAATAAAGTAATTTTATGCCCTTTAGAAACAACTGATAAATATTGGTACTAGAGAGCTAGAGGTGTGGCTCGGTAACAGATACCATGTGCTATCTTAGTTTGCTTTCTAGTGCTGTAAGAAAATATCAAAACTGAAAGCAATTTGGGGAAGAAAGGGCTAATTTGTTTTACAAGTCTTGATCATAATCCATCATTGAGGGAAGCCAAGGCAGGAACTCGGACATGGCAGCAACCTGGATGGAGGCAGGAACTGAAACAGAGGCCATGGTGGGATTCTGCTTACAGGCTTGCTCATCAGCAGCCCAGAGATGGCACCACCCACAATGTCCTGGGCCCACCCACATCAATCAAGAAAATGCTCCACAAACTTGCCTAGAGGACAATTAGATGGGGTTATTTTCTCAATCGGTGTTCTTCCCAGATGACTTTAGCTTGTGTCAAATTAGAAAGAAAAAAAAAAAAAAAAAAAGGAGTGCTTGCTGAAGTACTTTATATAGCCAAGCTGTCAGCTTTAATATATATGTTTATGGTGATCCAGAACTCTTACAGAATGCTTAAATCTATAAATCACCCTATGTATAAACTGTGGTTTAATCTTCTACTGAGGTAAATAATTATCCAACTTTTTAAAAGACTCTGCCAGCTTGTGTCTGTTTCCCATTGGAGTTACTGAGAGTATGTCAGTGTAGCCATTGAATTTAATGGTAATGTTACAAAAGTAATCAGTTCTCTGTATCTTGGGATTTAAGCTGCCACAAAGGAAAAAGAAAGCTAGTTTATGTGACACAGGTCAACTTAATTCAGTCTCTTTGTATTATTCCAAGTAATTAATATTTTCACTTTCTTAGAAAAAAATACCAGGATCTGAATAATTCCTTTGGAATATTTTTAAAAGATGAGAGGAGAACCATGCTTTTTTAAAAAATTATTTTTAATTGCCTTACCACAAAGTAGGTTTTCATGTGTCTTTTAAAATATATCCTTATTTTTGCTTAACCCTATTCTCCCCAATCCTCCTGCCTTCAGTCCCACTTAAATCTTTCAATTCTCAGAATTGCCTCTGCACCCCAGTATTCCACTGTTCTTCTGCTTAATGTGTCCTTTTTGGTTTGCATAACAGTATCATCTTGGAAAAAAAAACTATTCATATTATTAAGCTGTAGTTCAACATTCCACTCAATATGTTAAAAGGTAACAATTTGCTATGTAGTTTCTCTTCCTTTTCCAAATGGGGTGACATATTATCTCAGCCAGATTTCTTCTAGCAGAAACTTCAGCCCTATTTGTGATTAATAAATGTAGCTTAGCTCCTTGCAGAAAGGCACCTAGGGTAGCCTGCTAGCCTTTAGAGCTGGAGAGTAAGGCTTGTGCCAAGTAGAACATGGTTCCGTAAATTTTTTACAGCATTTTATTAGTGCTAGTCTTTCTTCTTGTTTGTCTTTTATGCTATAATATATTCCCCAAAGTTAAATTCATACACAAAATATAGTCCTTTTTATGTACTCTATATAAGGCCTATATGCTAATCCCCAACAAACTATAATTTCATCCTACCCATATTTTCCTTTTTTTATCTTTAATCCTTTTTTTACAGTTCAGTCATTATTCACCCCATTCTACCCTCCAACAGTTTCTCATCCCATTCCTCCTCGTCATTTACAAAAGAATGTCCCCATACCTTCACGCCCCTATTTTCAGTTCTCCAGAAATTATTATAGAACTGACAAAACCACAAGACGGCTTCTCTGTGGGACCCATAGAGATAGACACTTACCTATGAAGAAGCAGAAAAGTTACTCTGTTTATAGACAACTATTTCTCATATACAAAGGCCTCTCTCTTTCTCCCACCCCCTAAGATGCTTAAAATACAGAAATAAGAATCTATGGGGACTGTTTCTTTAGAATTTCAAAAAATGTAAACATTTTTAAATTGTTTAGTTGCCGAATTTTTCTTACATAAACATTTACAGTTTCTAATACTTTGATTATTATCAGGTTTATACTATTGTATCAGATGTTTCATGGACAACTGTTATATCTATATCTCAAGGCATTTGAATTCCTAACTCTTAAAGTGTAAGCTGGGGCCTATAGACTTTAAGATGTCTACGAAACTGTGCAATTGTTACTTGACTGTGTAAGATTTCTACCCAAGTAAATACTTGTTGGTAAAAATCAAAAAGAACGGTCTTTGACAATCTGCATGGTCTGTTATTTCTGTGGAAACTGATGAGGGGCTTCTTTCCACAGATGAGTTGTGCCAGTCCTTATGTGGAAGCAAAACACAGCCGGCTTTCCTCCACAGAGACCTCCCAGTCTCAGTCTTCACATGAGGAGTTCCGCCAGGAAGTTACTGGGAGCAGTGCTGTGTCTCCCATTCGCAAGACAGCTAGTCAGCGCCGCTCCTGGCAGGATTTAATCGAGACACCACTGACAAGTTCAGGCTTACACTATCTTCAGACTCTGCCTCTGGAAGATTCTGTCTTCTCGGATTCGGCAGCCATCTCCCCTGAGCACAGGCGGCAGTCCACTCTCCCAACTCAGAAGTGCCACCTCCAGGATCACTATGGCCCATACCCTCTAGCAGAGAGTGAGAGGATGCAGGTGTTAAGTGGCAATGGAGGCAAGCCTCGAAGTTTTACTCTGCCTCGAGATAGCGGGTTCAACCATTGCTGTCTGAATGCACCAGTTAGTGCCTGTGACCCACAGGATGACATACAGCCACCAGAGGTGGAGGAAGAAGAGGAGGAGGAAGAAGAGGAAGCAGCAGGAGAAAACGTTGGAGAGAAAAGTAAGTATGTTTGTGGAAATTCTTAGCCTGTTTACACAGTAATAGCCTTTTAACTTCTTATTTGAAGGTTGTTTTCCTTTCAAATAAAATAATGGTTATGCTGGATAGGAAGTTAGGTCTCCCTAATTTATGAGCCAGGACAAATGCCACTAGAACAAATACTTTTTCTCCCAACTCCCTGCTTGCTTTTTGAGGTTAATAGTTTTCATTTCTTTACCTTCTTCTCTTCCCTACTTTCTTCTTACTTTCATGCATAGATCCTGCCAGTCCATAGTGATTGTGCCCTGAGTTTGGGTCAAGAAATTATAAATGTTTTGAGTAGAGTGTCAACAAAACCCTGGTTGCATAACTGACTACACACATGCATACCAACATTTACACTCATATCATTCCTCTCACTGTCAGGGAAAAAGTTCAAAAGGCACTTTTCCCCTAAAAGAAGTCTCATATAGCATGTCATTCCAAATTGCTTGGCTTTTTCTAGAAACCAATTTGCTGGAAGCATCCAGTTATTTTGTTGATGTACATTGGTATGGGTATCAACTCAAAAGGAAAAGAAGATAATTCAGTAACTTCTAGTAACTCTGGGGTGTTTTACCTTAAAATATGTTTTCAGACAGGTATGGTGGTGCATACACACACACACTTACACACTTGGAATTTAGAGACAGGAGGATTAGGAATTGAGATCACCATCAGGTACATAGAAAGCTCAGAGTTAATGCAGGCTATGTGATACCCTGTCTCAAAAAAAAAAAAAAGGCTGAATATATTTACTAGCTATCAAGTTTGTTATGCAACATGCTAATACGAAGCTTCTGTTTATAACTACCATGAAACACTGGTCCAGAACTCTGATTTATTTAATGGAAAGGCTTTAACTCAGTTATTTAAATTGTCAAACGTCTGGCTTTAAGTCCTAACTGTAAAATGAAAAGATTGAAAAAGAATAAGATAGAAGATGAAAGAAAAAAAATGAAAAGATTGTAGGTGAATAACATACGAATTAAGCAAATTAGTATAGATGACTGGAACCAATAATGATTGAACCAGTTATTTATTTGCTTTCTTTAATGGATTGGCCTCCTCTTTTTGAAGATACAAATAAAATGTAATATGCCCCTTTCAGTAAGGGACTTTGATTATACGTTACTTAGCATAAGTTATTCATTACTAGTAGTGGAAAAATAAACAACTTACTGCTTACAAGTTACTAACAGGTCAGAACTCTGTCAGTGTGATACTGGGTTTCTTTAGCAAGGAGCCTCTTCTGCTCACATGACTTTATGTGAATTCTATATCTTCCATCAATAAAATATAAGAATCATTTGTCACCAAATTCACATTTAGACGTTTTCTGTATAAAGTACATTTTAGCCAGTGTCCATGAGAACATTGCAAAAGATATGGCAGTCAGTGCTGAAAAGATAATTAGCACCCATCACCTGCAAAACCTCCCAACATCTATATCTATCAGACATTATAGAAGACTCTTATAAAAAGAGTATTTAATACTCATCCTAGGCTTTTATAGGCATTCTGGCAAGCCTAATACATGCTTAATACTCTAATGATTAGCATAATTAACAAACTTTTCTCAATTTTCAGTGTTGGTTCGAAAACTTGTTTGATTCTCACCCAGGTGCTTTACAACAGCTATACATAAATATATGGGGTTTGCTTATTATTCTGTAAACCCTGAGGAAGGAAAATGCTGCATCTCAACCAATTAAAGGGTATTACATTCTGAAATAGGAATTCTGTTCATAAAACTTCCTATCAATTTTATAGACAAAGTCACCGGTTTTTTTTCTTTTTTAAGTAATTTATTTTGTCCTAGTCATCATGTGGGGAAGAAGTAGGAAGGAGTAATCATGTCTAGAACATAGCATCAGACCTACCCTTTCTTTAGGTTTCCAAAGCCACAGAGCATCTCTAGTTAGATGGCTTTTGATTTTTTTTTTTCTTCAAGGGTCCTCTTTTTATTGTTTTTGTATAGGATTTCCCTCCAGATATACCCTGAGGTTGATGGCATTTTTAAAGTTTAGGCTACAGATGCATTAAATGCATAACTATTTGATACCGTCCATCGTTTTCCATGTCTCTTTACAGAATAAACATGGCAAGGCAGAACAGTTCTAATGAGTTTGCCAATAAATTTAATATTACACATTTTACCACCATAGTTCAATATTGTGGGGCAGTCCATGCAATTTCATTATGATTAGCCTCACTAAAAATGGTCAAGTAGTATTTTTGAGCTCCATCTATTTCTTTCGGGGTACTCAATAAATCTCCTCACTTAATTTTTTTCATGCACTACAAACTGTTCTGTATGGAGCACTGCATCCCATCTTTCCTGGAAGATTTTTCATATTCAGGGCAATATATGTTCACCTTTCTCATGGTGATGGATTTTTTGTTGCATTCTAAATATTTAGAATTATATAACATGATAAATGTTTTATTTGGAAAAAATTCACTTTAAAATCAGTTATTTCTTTTAGAAGACAGATAACTTGACCATTTTTCTGTTTACACTACCCCCTGCAAGTCCTCCCTCAGAGACCCTCCCCCATCCTGATCTCCTCTGAGAGAGTGGACCCCCTGGGAATCCCCCCCACACACTGGTACATTAAGTCTGCCAGGGTAGGTGCCTCCTCTCCCACTGAGGTCAGGCAACGCAGCCATGGAGACTGAACTGCATGTCTGCAGCATAGGTGCTGGTGGCCCCGTTCCAGCCTCTGTGTGTTCTTTGTTTAGTGGCTCAGTCTATTTAGGATCTACTTTGAGAATGTCATAATCATGCCTTGTGTGAATTGGTCATTAGAAATAACCATGAAGGCTGCTTATTCAAACCAAACTGCTGGGTCTTATGCCAGAAACAGAAATTATGCAGAGAACAAAAAGCCGTGGCCATGATGTCAGCATCACACATGTATGTACATCCTCTCACACAGAGCACTCTTTTATGTAGACACAGATTGACAAGCAAAGCAAACTTGCAAAACTCAGTCTCTCAGTGCTCTCCTGCTCCGGGCCAGCACTCAGCTTGAGCTACTAAAGGAAATGTGTACTATTCCTGTGCAGGGGAAGTGAGTGTTATATCTCTGGCTCAAAATATTTTTTTTAATTTTGCCTAAACATTTAAAATAGGAAGTGTTTAGCAGGAGACCAAAGTGGGTAATAGAAAACATGAAAATATAAACTGCTTTATAACTTAAGCATGAGGAAGTATTGTTAACCAAACTCCTTTTATATCATTCATTTTGTCTCACCTCATGTAATGACACATGTTTGCAGTGAACTTCAAGGAACAAGAGGTACCTAAATCCATAACCCTGAATCATTTTTGATTTCCTCCTGGTTGTGAAATTTAGCCTTCCGTAGAACAGACTGCAGTCTCTGTGCCCGGGGTGGACTAGCTTTTGTCTTATTGGAAATTCAGTTATTTAACTGAGTCATTCTGGGCCAATTTTCTCAGGCTGAAATCATTTTAGTCTGAAATAGATGGTACTAAAAGTACACAGATGAGACATGTCTTGTTTTCTTGACTGAAAAGTCAGCATGCATATTAATTATGCTGACCTACTTCACTGACATTTGGGAAAAGACAAGTAATTTCCTATTATCCCAATTAGTGCTTTCAAAGCTTACTGAGGTATGGGCCTTTTAATAATGTCCTTAAATTAAATTATTAATTATGTCAGCCTCTATCATTTTTAAGAGGTATAAATGATTTAAGTATAAGACAATATAAAAGTATACTTAATTCAGAAATTATTTGTTATAACACTAAAATACTGTCTTGATTAATATGGCTTAAGGTTAGCTGAGAGTGTCTTTTATGCCTTTGTAATAGTAGGAACTTTAGGTGAGGTTTTCAAAAGCTTTATCCCTTGATCCTGCTGATATCCTCCTTGGCTGTTATAAGATAGCCTTTCCAGTTGCACATTCTTTGTGCACTCATATCTTCAATAAAATCATAATGTTCTCTTTTTCATTATTTTGGAGATTACCCATCAGCATTTTCCTTTAATATACACATGTATTAACTTAGTCTTAGAAATCTAAAACAAAATCCCAGTCTTTCAACCTGAGCAGAAAGAGATTCAATCTATTACCATGTAACTACAATATACATTAGGCTGTCTGGATATAATATTTATGCTTTTCAAACTAGAACCTCTGAAAAAAATACATGCTAAACGTATATTTTAAAATATAACATTCTTTGCATACCATTGGCAGTTTTGGAGCTGTGCAGCTTATGTTGGAGTTACATAGCCAATGCCTGGAATTATCTAGGCAGAGAGGCTAATGATGACTACTAATACAGTGCAGAGAAGATGCCCTCAATGTGTTCAGTTATTTTAAGACTCCAAAGGTGCATGTTTTATCTTTAAGAGCATCCAGGTATCTTGCAGGCAAGAAAATGATATAATTTGAATACAAACCTATATTAAAGGTAGGATTAGCAGAATAGAATAAGTTGAGACTAATGTAAATTTTGCACATAAGTAAATAATTTGGTAAGAACAGCATCGTAAATAATCTGTGAAATTACAGTTGAAATCCAAAGGACACATGTAAACAGTAATAACATGAAAAAAGTCAAAGAATAGCAGAGTAGTTTAAATATATCACTTTCGTAAAGTTGCAGGTACCATCCTTGGCTGCTTAGACAAGTAAATACAAGCAAAGAACACAGGAAATCTAGGGGAAAATCCCAATTCCCATGTTGTCTGATGTATAAAACTGTAAGGAAATACAAACACTGGTGATTATGTGGAAAATAATCTGTCTAGAATTCTAATGCTGATAGAGTATACATTTTAAATCGCACAGGCCTCACTTTTTCCTTACATGATGAAAACAATTATTAACCACTGATGACATGAACCAGAAAACCAAACATTGTACATCTATTTATTTTAGACATTGCTTAAAGGCAGAATTTGCAAGTGTTGAGTGTGCCCTGTTTATGCTGGGGTGCTAGTAACTAGAATTACAGCTCTTTTGCCCTGTGACTCCATTTTCAATCACATTGAGCGTGATTGTTTATGGGTGAAACGAACCTCTTCTGTATAATCACATTTCGAATATAAATGCCACAATTATGTGACATATGAAGTAATTAATTCATTTTCATAATCTAGTTAGAAACAGATCTTTTACCACCTCTAGGCTATTGTCCTTCCAACAAACCCATGGCTTATGGAAAGAGGCGACTCAGATTAACTGTGTCCTTGTTTCACAGCCTTGGGTCTTCCTAAAACGTCATTTCTCACCTAGTACCATCTTAATTAGTTTGGGGGAAGTATTAATAATGACTCATTTAGTTTAGTAAATACCCAATGGTCTTCCATCTGGCACAAAAATAATCTCAGTGGTGTTCAAAGTAATAAAACCAGTTTTCAGTGGGGTGGGGGGAAGACTTCCACATGCTACAGAGTTACACCAGCAGAAGATACAGCCAGGTAAAATTTAAACTCACAGAACAGAATGACAACCTATCATTATCATAGCTAAGACAAGTTATGATTTACATTTTTGCCAAGATAGATAATCAGATTCAGTCATAATGTTGCTTCTTACTACGTTCACAATTCATAAAAGCAAATGACTTTTCAATTCAGTAATGACTTATTGTTAGCTTCTCAATAGGAGTAGTTTCTAGCATGTCATACAACCCCCCCCCCTTAAATTCAACCTGCTTTTCCTTCTTTAGCCTAAATTCATATATCAGAAGTTCTCTTATCTGCTTATCTAATCCCTCAGGGCTTAAATTTTTTCTCTTCTTTATGGAGATTTTCTACTACTGTCAGCTTATCTCAAAGCTCTGGGATAAAGCAACAGGCCAGATTCTAAGATTTGTTCTTAAGAATGGTAGGGGTGCTAAAGAGTGCTCACTGTCTAAGAGAATTTGCTGCTTTTCCAGAGCACCCAAGTTTAGTCCTCAGAGAACCCACATCTAGTGGTTCACAGCTTCTTCCAGCCTCTACAAACACTATGCCCACAGGTAGCATTCTCTCTCTCTCTCTCTCTCTCTCTCTCTCTCTCTCTCTCTCTCTCTCTCTCTCCCTCTCTCTCTCTCTGTCAAGTGCTCTCTCTCCCTCTTTATGTCTCCCTCTCTCTGTTTATCTCTCAGTCTCTATCTCTGTTTCTCTCTTTCTCCCCCTCTCCCTCTTTCTCTCTCTCTCTCTCTCTCTCTCACACACACACACACACCTCAATTATATTCTGAGAATTCTCCTTTAATGGGAAAAGGTTCTTAGTAATATGTTTTTCACTAAAGGACAAGTGCCCTTATGTGTATGTTCTACTGTAAAGTTGACACTTTGTTATAATGTTTAAGCTTCATATTTCAGAACTCCTAGAATTTTTTCCCATGTAATATGACAGTTTCATGTAAATTAATTTCTGATACCAACACAAGATATAGGTATGCCAATAATATAAATGCATTGAATTATTTCACAGAAATTTTAATATAATTCAATATTGTGGCTAAAGTTGTCATTTCAGATAAATTACATATTATTTAATATTCCCAATCATGAATTCTATAACATTTCAATGTCTAAATCTACTGATATATAAACTAAATGTCCGGTAATTCTCCTTTACTATAAAAATATATGATCCAACTAGCTCTAAACTTGTGCCCACTCCTTAATAGGTATTTATTGTTCACATATCAAATAAGAGGTACTATACCATTAATAAGTCTGACTCTAAAATTTGACATTTTTACTAAAAGGAAAAACTTAGTAATTCAAAATATATAGTGAATTTTTAAATTTGTGCCAATAATTTTCTCTCATATCCAGTTAACAATTTTGCAAAATTGATTCTTAGAGAAATAGCACAATGTAGTCTGTTCTCATTTTAATTTATTTATAATTTGTTTCAACTTTGCAAGACTGGAGGTGAGTTTACCTTAATATCTATGTCTGGTTTAGCTCACTCCTTAAAAGTCATAGCTTAGAAAGAAGCATTCTGGTTGCTCAGCTATTCTGATCAATTACAAATCAATTGTATAACACAATAAAGTAGATCTATTCTACAGGCTACAGATATATTCTACGGGCTATGGATAAATATTTCATTCATTTACAAAGAACGTGCTTCATAATTTTATAATTATTGTGAAATTGTGTTATCAGAAAAAATTTAACTTCCCCATTTTAAAGATTTTGAATTTTCTTCCCCATTTAAAATCTTTAACCCACAATTTTAAAATCTAATGTTGTATTGTGCTATTGTCTTTGGATAAATCACCCACAGAATATATTTACATGAGATCGTAAATCTATTTATTTAGATCTTCCAAATGTTGTCATCCATGCCTCTATATGTCTTTTCTTTTCAAATTTTGCTTAAATTTGTGTTATTTTACCCTATCATCACAAAGTCTATTCTATGATTTGTGAAATGGACATTTTAAAGCATGCACCCTGTGATTCTTAGTGCAAGAAAATAACTTAGGATTTTAGTATCACTAAATTTACTCTCTATCTTCTGCCCCTTGGCATGTCGGCTAAATTTTCATTGTCCTTTAATTATGTCGAATTCAGCCATTTACACATTTTTCCCCTAAAAAGAAGAGGGACAGCATGGAATCAGTGTGTTTAATATAACTGTTTAGCAAATCTGACAACAAGCCTCATCCCCGACTTTGAACTCTATTGTCTTTGTGTACTGTATGTAGTCCCTGGGAAGTCTCCTCTAGATTTTGCATTTTGTGAACTGAGCCTTATGCTATGCTTTTGTTAACTTAATTAGAATCATGCCTCAGCATTGAAGGCAGGAGAATGTTTACAGTTCCAAAGAGAAATCAATACAAATGCTGAATAATTAAGTGAAGTAATCTTTAACTTACTTTGAATGCTGCTTTGACATCAGTAGGATGTATCCTTTTTTAAAGCGTTTCTATCAGTTTTTCTCTCTGGTAATACTACAGAGTCCATTGCAAGATGATTTATAGTGAGGAAGGTTCACTTCATTAGTTGTTTTTGTTGCGGTAAACAGAATATGTCATGCTATATTTAACTGCAAATAATAATCTCATCATCAAGTTTAAGAATTCTAAGACAGTTTTTAATCCATCTTCCCACCCAAAAAAAGAAAGGCCTTTTATATTTAAGAAAATTTATTATCAAGCCTCTGTTTGAATATTTTAGGATTTCAGAGCTTCTGCATCCAAAAAAAAAAAAGACATTACATTTTAAAAATTCTTCCTTGTACTTACACAAACTTAGATTTCTGAGTATTTTATATTCTTTGTGAAACTGAAACTAGCAAATTAGATTTCAAAGGAAAAAACAGCAAATTGTTTAAATCTGGTCATATGGGAGAAAGAATAAGATAGTTTGGGAAGTTCAGAGAGCACAGTAGGTGAAAGGTACACAATTTTATCTTGCCCATAAGTAAAGAGACTGGTCTTGTGTTTAATGGATTCCCAATACTTGCAGTCCAATACAGAGACTGATGCCAGATTTAATGGCACATACTTGTACTCTAAGCTGCCTTGCATAACATAGCCAATGTTATGTCTTTTCCAACTGAATTATTAACATAGCTTATCTGATGTCAGAAATCAACATGTAAGCTTGATTTAAAAAGCTGCCTTTCAAAACATTATTTGCCTAAGTCCCTAAGCATGTATTAAATAGGGTATAAAACACGTTGTGTATATGTTGTCAGAGATCCCAGAATGAATAAATAATAAATAAAATCATTTTAAAGAATATCATATATAATATATGTGTATAATTATATGTACATAATAGTGTATATTGTTGAGGAAAGCAATATGTAGATTTCCAAAATTTGGTTTCTGATTAACTGCTATGTGATCAAAAAAGCAAATAAAATAAATACTGCTTTAAAGTTCTGGTAAAATTTAGCACTTTCCCCATTATACTTAGCAATGTGTTCATAAATGACTTTCTTATTCTTCCAGTTTAATAAAAAGACCTCTGAACACTGATAATAGAATATGACAGCCAAATCACACAAATGATTTATTGTCCAAACGTTACCTAGAGTTTCCTAGTGATGATACAAAATCTGTCTTGAGTTTCTGAAAAGCGTAAGAAGTCCACTGCTGATATTCAGAACTACTTTTTGCATATTAAGATCACTAATATCAGATAAGTTACCTTTAACCAGTTGATAAACTATTTCAGTGGAGTGTGGAGGCACTAAAATGATGAAACTTTTTCCTGTAATGGCAGAATTATTATCAGTAAACAATAGGAGCAATCTGGAATTTTTATGATGTGAAAAATAATAGTGTTCCCAAGTTTTCCGTCATGACTTGTTTCATTGCAGTTAGAAACTTGTTATATTAATATACTTGACCAAACTTTTATTCAGCTTATTGCTTGATTTCTAAAACCAGAGCTTGACTTAAATTGAGACTGTCTGACATAATTGTGCATTACCTCCATTAGCTCATAATTCAGGTGACTGTATAACCCAAGTAAATGAAAGTGTAAGTGACCATTAAGCTTAAGTATTATAGAATAAGAATTCTTTTATGTAAAGATTTAGTTTTATTATATATTTACACATATGTATATATATGGGAGGATATGTATATATAAGTGAAGGTGCCCACATAGAACAGAAGAGGACAATGTTTTTCCTTTAGCTAGAGTACAGGAGAATGTGAGTCTTCTGATACAGGTGCTGGAAGCCAAATGATATCATTTGGAAGAGTAGTCATTTTAACCACTCTTAACCACTAAGCCATCTCTGTAATCACATTAGTGAACAGTTTTTAAGCATTTATCTGTACTATTGCAAAAAATGAAATTCAAAAGAATACTAATTATTATGTTTCTTAATTATGGCTAATTAAAATATTGAAGTTTTAGAAAAACTGTAATTGAACCAGTGATGAAAGAAATCAGATCTTATTAATGATTAAAAACTGATAATGTGGACTTAAAATGACCTGAACCCAATTTTTAGAAAAAGCATGTTATACTATGAAAACTGAAAAGTAATGAATGAATAAGTAAATGGCTCAAATATTGGAATGAAACTTGACTACTCTTTGTTACATTTTTAATAGTTTAGGGAAAAAAAGATTTAAGTAGGTTTATAATATGACATTTAAAGTTATTTTAATAACTAATGGTTATGTTACACTGATACATATTTTTCTGTTTCATACAGCATTAAAGAAAAAGTAGCCACTCAAAATCTAGTTAAAGTTAATCCCAGCACTTGGGAGGCAGAGGCAGGCAGATTTCTGAGTTCGAGGCCAGCCTGGTCTACAAAGTGAGTTCCAGGACAGCCAGGGCTATACAGAGAAACCCTTTCTCGAAAAACCAAAGAAAGAAAGAAAGAAAGAAAGAAAGAAAGAAAGAAAGAAAGAAAGAAAGAAAGAAAGAAAGAAAGAAAGAAAGAAAGAAAGAGAAAAAGAAAAAAGAAAAAAATCTAGTTAAAGGACCAAGTTCCAAATATAGCAATAAGCCTACCCTATCAGGCATTTTCCTATCAACAGCTCCCCCAAGTCAGCAATGTACTTAAGATATTTCCTGTTTCTAATCAGCCTCTGTTAATAAAGGAAGAGCCACTAAAGAATATATTTATGAGCTGTATTGATAACTTATTTACCTTCTCTCACTTTATCTATTCTTAATATTAATGACATATAAATAATTTGGCACCATAGTCCATTCAAAGGAAATCCCTATAGTAGTGGTTGTATTATTACTTCACATAAGGCCTAAGTCATTCTTCCTTGACATAGAAGTGCCAGAAATAACACTTGTGATTTCAAACTCTTTTCTTCCCCAACATTTCACTTCTGCCATATACTTCACATTTAAGATTTTAAAGCATATTTTCTTATTTCAGTTGAAATTCTACTGAGGTATAATATTCCAATCAGTACTTTGAGATGGGTATTTAATGTACAACTTGTACCCCATGGTCTTTAATATTAAATGAAAACATTTTGGTAATTTAATACAATCAAGTAATAGTTTTGGAGGCACCCACCTGTGTCCTAAGTCTCTACTCTAGTAAGCTCTAGAAAATCAACCTTAAATTGCAAAGTAAGTTTATCATCGAATAGAAAAGCAAAAACATTCTAATACAGTAGTATAGTATCCCAAGTATTCTTTAAATTGAGCTCTTAATAATAATTTAATTTCAGTAAAAAAATGTAAAAGTGCTCATTTAGCTCTACCCTGTAAAATTTCACACACAGGGCCTCACATTTAAGCTAGATGATTTCACCTCAAAGAAAGAAAATGAAGGATCTTTTTACGTGGTTTGAAAAAATTAAAATTGGAACAAGGGAGATGAGTGTGTACTGGTCTTGGAGAGAAACTGAGTCCAGTTTCCAGAACCCACATATTGGGTAGCTCATAACTGCCTGCTCCAGGGAAATCCTTTGACTTCAACAAGCATTGACATTCATGTACACAAACATATACACTAGAACATAATTTTAAAAGTTTAAAATATTATCAGCAAACATAGATACAGATAAAACAAAACAAAAATAATCTAGAGACATTTGGCATGGGAGTATAAACAAGAAGAACTATGACAAGAATTGTCTTGGAACTAAGTTCTGAAGATCCTCACATGCCATGCCTGAAGGTTTGCATCATCTCTTAAAGAACATGAGGGTTTCAGTAGATACATAAAAACATATAATATAATCCAATATATGTATCAGAAAGACCCCTCTTTGGCAAACTAGATATATTGATATAGAAGAATAAGTGTGGAGAGGCCATTTAGAAAACTGTTCTAATTATTTAAATTTAAGATCTGGTCCTCCCTCTATTGAACATTACTGTTTATCTATGGAGATAAACTAACCTGCTAAAACCAATACCAACAAGTAAGGAATGAGAATTTAACATGCCTCCTAGGGGAATCTGTTAGCTAATATAGCACTCATTAAATAGGCTGCCAGACAGCAGTAAGTGAGCCAAAGTGAGAAACTTCATGAACGTTAGTATTTGACATTTAAATAATGCCAACAACAAATACATATACATATCTCGTGCAGTACTCACTGGTCAGGCAAGAGTTTATAAAACATTGAAAAGAGCACATAAGGCACATGTCTAAGAGTGTGAAGAGGTCTTATCAAGAGAATCCATCACAAATGAGAAATTTTATCCAAGGGGAATGTCTTTAAAAATAAAATGGCAGGGTCTCATTGTATGCCATACCCTAGGCCTGAAAAGTTCAGAGATCCTTCTGCCTTCACCTTCCAAGTGCTGATACTGCAGATAGTTGCCACCACACAAGACTAGATCTGACATCTTAGTGACAGTATGGTGTGGGTGTCTGTAACTCACCTTTTTTGGTAAGTTGCTTTAGCAACTCCTGAGGCAAAGTATCAGTTCTTTGGAACTTCAAGATTTGGCCATACTAAATCTAGAAGCTGCATTTCAGATGGACTGTTTCTATGGGGAGCAATGTAATATAGTGTATACTTCCCAGGATGACATTTTTTCATCACCATGGTAACCAATCTGCCCACACACTAAGATCAGTAATCATTGCAAGTATGGCTAAAACTAAAGTCTTGGTTGTCAAGGCCTTCTATAATTAAAATATATTATTTTATTAAAGAAAAGTTGCTACTTATTGAGATATCTATTGATTTTCCACAAAGGGGAAAATGGGCTCTCTAGTGTTGTACTGAAGATTTACAATAAGGAAGAAAAAAATGTCATCCTGACATTTTTTTAGCCAGGTTCTGGTTTTATGTCTATTCATGGTGTGTACTCTGCTTAGTCAATTGCTGAGAAATAATGTCTTACTTTAAACTATTTGACAGCCTTCCTAAATAATACTAAGCACATGTGATTGATATACTACTTGTTGGTGGTTTGAAGCTACTTTTAATTTAGTTTGAGATTTTCTGAATTGCTTCAAAATCCAAGATTGATGTCTTTTAGATTACTTGTGCCCTTAACCAAATCAAGAGATACGTTGTTCTAGAAACTTGATTATTAGTATTCATGGACTTAAGAAGGGGTTGATGTAATATTTCCTAATAAATCTAGCTATAACATCATATGTTGATATCTGATGAAGTAGCTCTTCAACAATATAAAAACTGGTATGTTTTACAATGTGTTCATATATGTGTATATGTATATGTGTACATACAGACATTTGTGATAGTAGTATGTATATATGTATCAAAGAACTCTTAAACTGTAGTCCTATGTGTGTCCTTATATTTATATATACAATAATGATGCTAATAACATAAACACATAGACACATAAAATAAATAAGACCACTGTCATGGAGTTCTTTGGTAAACTGCTCCATAGCTATCATTGGTTTGCTTTTCCCTTACCCCACAAAGTAATCAAACCAAATGGTAATGGAGTTTTAAATGAAATTTGGGAATCCCAAATATACCCCTTTTTGCATATCCCTATGCAATACAAAATGACTTGAAACAGCCTTTTTTCCTTAATAGTTGCCTATTTTTATGCTAGAGAAGTCAGCATAGTCTTTTATAAATAAAATCTAATGCATAAAAATATTTAAATCAGTGAAATATAGAGTTCTTGTTTTTTGTACTACATGCAACCCCATCAACCATTATAAAATTGATTAATTTACAGACAATAAACAAATGTACTTAGATTAAACTTCTTTCATGTTTCAATACAAATTATATTTTAAGTTCAGGAGAACCTTCTGACATTTCAAAATTTTGAATTTTATAAAAGGAACTCTCACCTTAGTTGAGCTCATGTATGAGTCCACTTTTCTGTAATTATCCTGGTGAGTGTAAAATTCAACATGTGATAATAAATGTTAAACACAGGCATGGCAGCCTCTCACAATAGCTCTAAAGCCATTCATATTTTTCCCTAAGAACACCGAGAGTCAGCATCTTTGTAACTCTTAAGTAAACTTTAATTTTCTTTATAAGAGCAGCACTATACAATATTGTTCACAAGGAGAAATTAAACTCATGTGTAATGTAATATTTTAAATGGAATACTCCCCATAGATTGCTAGATTCTGTACTTTTCTATCCCAAATACTGGATGAGTTTACTGGAATAAAATCTAATAACCATTCATTTTTAAGACAGATAAGATTGAATATGAATACTCATTAACTCAGGTTTTTAATTAAGATGAAAAGTGTGCTAATTGGTTTCATCCATGGTACATTTCTTATCTCTACAGTTTTGCAGTGGTTTTTACCACATAGTTTCATGGAAAGGACATAATACATATCACTAAAATAGAATTTCAGTGTTGACTTGTGAAACTATTTGAACAAAGGAGCTTTATTATATAATAATTATAGATTAGAAAATAAAAAGTATATAATATATATAGTTACATTAGCTATATAACAGATTTGAAATATAGAAAAAATATTAGTGATAAGTGATGTGTTCTTGAATTTTCTGCTTGTTCTTGGCACTTGCTCTGCTGGAGAAGATATTTTTGATGGTCCTGAAACTCAATTGGCAGTGCCCCCAAAGCAGCTTATCTCCTTGCCAGAGTTGTTAATGAGTAAATGATCCCAAATGTCAGACTGGCATGCCAAGGAGGTTATTAATAAAGCATTAACATTTAGAAGTTATTGAAAGAGGAAAATCAATATTGCAATATTTTAAGTATTCCTCTCTCAAAAACAGTAAGCAAAAATTCATTTCTAAGTTCTACAATCAAGGCAGTATGGAGTTTGAGAGGAAATAATCTTTAGATTGTAAGAATATGAAAAACTTCATTTCTTACTGTGCTACAATATTTTCACTGCTGCCCCCTACCACCTGTTATGTTCTTGTTGAAAATAAGTTAGATTTCACCAACTTTCAGATTAAGTGCCCCTCTCCCGCTGCTGCCCTTTGCTTTCCAAGGATGACATGATGCTGGAGCTGACACTGAATGACATTCTTTAAAAATAATAGTGCTCTTACCATATGGTAGAACTTTGAGGATAGTTTAAAATTCAGTATGAGAATAAGCATAGAGTAGAGTTGGTCTGAGAAGGTAGCTCAAAGGTAGACTACACATTTACCATTCATGAGTCTATGGATACAGCTCCTTATGCCACAGAGGTGAAGGAGAGCCCAGAGAAATAGCTAGAGGGTATATCTATTAGATAGTACTTGGAAAGATACTGCTGCTGAGTTAGAAAAGACTAACATATTCATTTATTTTTAAACTATGTTTTGAATAATTAGCAAGTTCAGCCACTGACTGCCACTAATGAAGATGGGCAAGAAAGCTATGCTTTCCACAGCTTCAACATTTACTGTGCAGAGTTCAAGTTATCTCATTAGCAAATTGGTCAAAGAACATAAAAAGAAGACATATAGCATTTTACTTGAGTACCCCATCTCCCCAGTTAACTTAGCTGTTATCCTACTGCAATTTCTTGGAGAAACCAAGTCTCAGTAGCTTCTGAGATGAAAATGTAATCAGGACTTTAAAGACATTTTTACCACCTGATCACTTAAGTGGACTGAAGTTCAGGTCAGGAAAAACTTCATTTCAAAGTACTTATGAGGTCTTAAAAAGTCTTAAAAAGAAGTATCATCGTAGGATTGGAACTATTAAATGAAATGATTTAGAACCAAACTTAAGCCAGGTGGCGGTAGCTTTTATTCCTAAGGCACAGTCAGGTGGATCTCTGAGTTTGTGGCCAACCTGGTCTACAGAGCGAGTTCCAGGACAGCCAGGGCAAATAAATAAATAGGAACAAACAAACAAACTTAGATATTGATAATTACAGTTTTTTCACTTTGGCAAAGCCATACATGATGACACATAAAGTGTTGAGTGACTCATGTATTCACCAGATTTTCAGTTCTCGTCACTAAGTTATTTCACACCAATCATCACATTATCTAATCACTTCCTTTTGATAAAAAATATAAAATCAAAAAAATATAAAGTTACTGTAAAGTTTAAATCTCTTACATTTAAAATATACATTATTCTTCTCTAGAAAGTATCGAGGAAGTTTTGCTTTCCATGTAGTGGGTTCGTCACTCACAATTTAGCCACTATGCTGCTTTAACCATTCCAGCAGAAACTAAAGACTTTAAAGCTTTATTTTAAAATAAGTATTCATTAATTATGAAAATCTCTCCATTACTCAAATGAAGTATCTAAAAATAGTAATGGGTGATAATGGAGGAATCACATTTACGGTTATTTATTTATTCTTCTCTCATATATTACATCTGACCTCAGTTTCCCCTCCCTCCTCTCCTCCCAGTCTCTCCCCCAATCTACCTTCCCCTGCAGATGCAGTCTTTCTCTGATTCCCTTCAAAAAAAGGGCAGGCCTCCCAGGGATATCCACCAAACATATAACAAGTTACAGTAAGTCTAGGCACATAGCCTATTAAGGCTAGACTAGACAGCTGAGTAAGAGGAAAAGGGTCCCCAAAACAGGCAAAAACCTCAGAAACAGCCCCCACTCCTTCTGTTAGGAGTCTCATAAAACACCAAGCAACACAACTATAACATATATGCAGAGGGCTCAGGTCAGAGCTAAACTGGCTCCCTGATTGTCGCTTCAGTCTCTATGAGCCCTGCTTAGTTGATAATGTGGTCTGTGTTCTCAAACCACAATGTTTCTCAGAGTCAAAGTTTGACTTTTATACGGTAGTCTCACTTTGAAGTGGGTCTTTTTATGTTTGAGATGATGTAGGTGAGGTGCTCACCTTTAGCTCTTTGTGCCTTTACCTGTTGAACTGGATGGCCAGTGCTTTTAGTTTACATTCATAATGCCCATATCTAACCATACAATTGGTTCAATTGGGCTGAGTGTAGGAATATCTTTGTAGTTGCTCTATTTGCTTCAAAAATAAATAGGAATTATTTTACTCAGCATAAATCTCAAATGGCTCCACAGTCCCTGGACAGCAAGGAAACAGCTAACTCTCCTAAGACTGGACAAACACCCGCCATACCCATTCCTTTAGGTTCCCCAGAGACACATTACCCCCAATGCCAGCATGAAGCAGCCAGATATCACAACGACCCTATTCCTGCTTCATTATCACCTCTTTCTATTTTTTTTCTTTCTTAACTAAACCAAAATGGGGGAATGTTGGTATTCTGTCTAAACTCCACCCCTACAGTTCCTGGCAGCAGCCAGGTATGTTCCTCCCTACAGTTACCTGGGAACAACCAGGTAGGCATTAGCCACTATAAAAGAGGCTGCTTGCCCACTCCTCTCTCCCTTACCTCTTGCTCCCCCTCTCTTCCCATTCCCTCCCCCCCCACACACACAATGTGGCCATGGGCGGCCTCTGCTTCTCTACTCCTTCTCTCTGCCTTTCTCTGCCTCTCCTCCCCTCTTTACTCCCCTCCCCTACTCTATACTATAAAAAAAAGTCTTAGCAATTGAGAATTTATTCAACAAGTTTATCAAGACCTTTTTCGTTTTTTATAATTTCAGGAGACCCAGATATGTCCAACACCTTCTTCAGCAAAAATCTTGAACTTGACTTAAATGAGCGATAGTATTCCACTGATGGAAGCACTGCAATTAAATGCTAATAACATCTCCTCCCTCAAGGCCCATGACTTAGAAACTACTTGTATTTACAGAATAGCCATTGATATTAGTTCAACCAATTTTACCCATCTGGTACCCTTTGCCAGTCCAACTGTCCTGAAGTAGATCTCAAACTACAGTGAATAGAAAAGACATCACTTGTATAAACTGCAAATTCCAGCATTCCATACTCAGAAATCCTGATCCAGTGGGTGAGAAGTACCACATAGAAATGTTTGTTTAATGAACACCTCCATCCTTAAGAGTCTCTAGTCAGTGGTGCTTACCACAAATAGTTGAGGAGATACCTTTCTTTAGGGAGTTACTTTCTTTTATGCTAATATTAACAGACTGGTAATGAGCTCCTACCATTGTGAAATAGTGGTTCTCCCCCATAATCTTTTCTAAACTAGGGAGATATTTTTCAGTCTCTTATATAAAATTTAGTAATCTCATAGAAATAATATTGTATAATTAAACCCACTTGATTACTAGGGTTCTACTTCAGTTTAGTATAGATTAAATATGCATTAGGGGATATGCTAGAAATGAAAATATTCATGTATTATTATTTCTTCATGTAATATTATTTCTACAAGAAAATGATGAATGTGTCCAAAACTTACAAAATAATTATATAGAAAATTAAGGACAGTTTCAATTGAGATATATCTTTATACTCCAGGTTAGATTGCCTCTGATTTTCCAGCTTGAAAGCCCATACCAGACAATACTTATTAAACAGTGATAAGACCTAGAAATAGGTTTCTAGCATTATAATCTTTTAAACGATGAGGTATTACATGTTATTTCACTTGACCTACATAGAAAAATTACTTAGTTCTCATCTCCCTTTCTGCACATAGTATGGTGTGATAAATAATTGCTTCTTCTGGTTATTGAAATATACTTTCATTTTCTATATATCCCCTTCACATTTTCTACAGGATGTAGCAATAGACAGAATGCTTTCTCTAATCTTTCTCTCCCTTTGTTCTGGGTATATATCTAAATACATTGACATGATGCAGCAGATAAAATTTGACCTTATCCTACAGATGACAAACATTGCTAATATGGGCCTGCTGACAACATTTGAATTCCTGAAGATACAAACTAAGATGAACAAAAAGAGAGACTAGAGTTTACCTGAACTTGTCCTCACTTTTCCCATCATTCAAAAACATTCTCTTCCAGTTTCTAAACTCCTTGGTGTGTGACTAAGGCTCAGATATAAAATCATCTTTTTTGGTCATGCTTATTGTTGTAGCTTTTCATTTTTTTTCACTTTGTGTCATTTACTATGAGGCCTCCTCATCAAAATAGTACTAGCTAGGCTACTTCCTCTTGGTAAAGACAGTAGCGTTTGTGTCAAGGTAATAAGACAGCATTCTGGTCAAAGACCAGAAAACCCTTCTTCATACTTTCTGACTGAGTGAAAAGGAGGAAACATTTAGAAATACATTTGGATTTTTTAAAAAGACTTATGGTTTTGCATCTGTGTGGAGAATAGCCAACTTTTCTGATTCAAACTATAGATGTGTATGTGCAAGTTAGAGGTGGGAAAAGATTTGTCTGTTTGTTATTGTATATAATTGGAAGCTTGGCATTCCAAACAAACTAAATCAAAACTGGTCCCATTTATGACCAAGTAGACTTGCATGCCAACAGAAAGACATTATAGTATTAAAACCATATGCAATTCTAGACATATTTTTTTCTATTTTCTCTTCATGGGTACTGCATGATGGTATTTCTAATACAAATACTGATGTGCTTTGGAATAATGGCACTCGCAGGTCTTTCATCATATTGTATCACTGCTTTATTATATTAGGCTAATACACTGCGAGAGTTGGTAGAACCTCTCCATGCCAAATCGGATCCACTTCTGTTGGCACTCAACCCATTGGAATCACAGATTGATAAGCTAATGTTTAGAGAATTTAGATGGAAGAGAGTCGGCACGGCGCAGACTCAACATCAACCTCTTGCAAGCAACTAAAATGGCCTCGTCCTTGATGTTTATAACAGAAAACAGACTTGTAAAAAGCTTAGATCATCAAGTGTTGTGGATTTGGGGCCTCTGTAAAGGGATATTAAGAGGGGCAGGCCACTCTTAAGAAGAATTCGAGCTTTCGACAGTGGGACTAGCATAAGATCAAAACCAATCAAGATGGAACACAGTAGCCGAAAACTGCCCTTTTTATGGGAGAACAGAGGGTAAAGGTTCTTGCCTGGGGAAGGGCTCTGTGGCGAAACCTCAGTTGTGTTCTCCTGACATCAGGAAGAGAGGGGTCAGCACCAATAATTTTAAAATCCTATCTGTTTAATGGACTCTTAATGGTTAAGGCGAAGCAGTGGAAGCAAATTCTGTGTTAAGTGTATTTGCATTTTTAAAATTTGACATGCTGTATTGTACTAAATTAAGTGTAATCTATTAAGGCAAGGTGTACACACCCTGCTCTGAAATTCACTCTGTTTATACTATTATTAAAGCATATTCAGGTGTAAGGCAGACTGCTTTCAGTGACACTAATGAAGGAAATTTCTCATGCCAGGCTTTATTAGATTCCTCAGTGAAAACTCCTAACTTTCTCCTTTTCCGTGGCACTTACATAGAAGTGATGTTGCCTAATAAGCTGGAATGAGCTTTTTCTGTAGAATATTCCAATCTATAGGCTGTGGTTTTCCATATTTGAAAAAGTATTTTGTCTGGATGTCTTTCAAACTAGCTTCAGATATTATTTAATAATACTATGTAACTGGGTCCCCTGTGGCTCAATATTGCTTATTTTTCTTCTGTAGATGTGAAATTTCCTTTAGTTGGGTAAGATACACTGTAATGATTTTAATGCTAATTAATGGATATTTCATACTGTGCGGTGAAAAAGTAATTATATTGTATTATGAAATGTTTTTCTTCCTGTTGCTGCAGTGTGTGGTATTGCATAATATGAATACCTGTAAAAATATAAATTGCTTAAAATAAAAATATTACCAGTTGGTACCAGATCTTTTTAGAAAGCTAAATAATTTGCTAAGTATGCTTGATAGCAAATATCTTTCTAATGAAAAAAATCTATGCTTCTTTCTCACAAATGAAATTTGTGTTGCGAATAAAAATCACATTGATCTGCCTTAGAACTGCCTCTGTTCTCCAACCATTTTCATGTGTTTTAAGGATATCTAAAAAATGGTAGTTCTTGGTATATAGAAATAAGTCATATTTATTTTATTGGCATTTAATATTAATGAAATTCTATTGAATCATGCTTCCTGTTTAAATCCTAGTAAAACTTTATGATCTGAAGAATTTTAGGGGTGTTCCTTAATGAGTGTGGTGACTATGTATTAATTTTCAAATAAAATCCCTTAGTTTGGCTTTGAAGCTGTCCCTATTATAAATTTCTGCCTTAGACTTCCACTTTTATTGGTTAACTTTTCTAAATTCTGTGGGTAAATCTGGATTCTGTCAATCATTTCTGTGTTTTCCTCTCAAAGAACCATCCCTTCTTAGGGGTTAGTAAAGCAGTGCTAGGGATGCCAGTGTTCTCTCATTTGAACCATTCATCACTAGCAAAAAGAAAACTATTGTATCCTGAACAGACAACCACTGTCATATAGTTCTTATTAAACTCCTGAATTTGGCCAAAGTACTCAGAAGAAAAGGGTGTAGGAGAAACTTCAGCTTTGAGTACTTTCATCACAGCCTTATGAAAGTAAGCTTTACCGTTGTAAAAGAATTGACAGTTATAGCCACTAGACACACTTAATTTATAACTACAGGATTTACGTGATCTAAAAAGAATAGAAAACTGTATCAATGTAGGTATATCCAACTGCTTGGTCCTCTTTAAAGAAAGGGATTTTACTTATTAAAATTAATTTTTTTCCTTCTGAGAAACAGTTGCAAAGGAAAAAACTAAAAGCTAACTTGTAAAATCTTTTCTAATACAACAAGCTGCCTTCTCCTCCACCCTAGTTCTACAAAATTAGATATAGCAAGTTGTTTGATATAAAGGCCTGGATTGAAATAGCTAGTGTTTTAAACTATAAAACGATTCAAGTTATAGTATTAACCTGAGGCTATTTAATCACCTTTAATATAAAACTTACAAAGATAGTAAATCCACTAAAAGTCTGTCACCTTACATATAAATAAATTGTTCTCCGTGACAAGATAGTAAATTAGTATTCATAAAAATAGTCCTGTGGTCTCGATGCAAATGACAATTGCCCTTTGGGACAAAAATAGTGTTCTACATACTTGATATGATTAGACCAGAAGCCACAAAGTGCTTTTTGGTTGTATAAGAACAACTGTCACTCAGAACTGACTGATGACTAATAGTACTATGTCTAGCCCTCTTTACCATCTGTAATTTAACCTTTCCCAACCTTCTGTGCTCATTGCACAGCTGTGTTGTAGAAAGTACAACTGTTTCCACAGGGACATCATTGTCCAATTTTTAAAAGAATATAATTCTCTTCCCAAAACAAGTACCAAGTATCCATTCCCCATTGTTGTTTGCAGAGTCCAGTTGATGTATTTCTTAGCTGTGTTTTCTTCTTTTCCTCTGCTTTAACAATGCCATTGCAGTGGCAGGGAGATCAGAAGACAAGGGTGAGGTTTTATTGTCTTTAGTTTCTACCAAAGAAACAAACAGTGCGACACAATTACTTTTCAGTCATCACACAGTCACCTAATGGGAATTTTCTTTAAAGTATGTTATTAATAAAGTAAAACTAAGCCGGGCGGTGGTGGCACACACCTTTAATCCCAGCACTCAGGAGGCAGAGGCAGGTGTATTTCTGAGTTCGAGGCCAGCCTGGTCTACAAAGTGAGTTCCAGGACAGGGAAACCCTGTCTCGAAAAACAAAAAAAAAAAAAAAAAAAAAAAAAAAAAAAAAAAAAAAGTAAAACTAACACTCCATTTGAATTTGTTGAGAGCCTGCGAAGCATTGTAGTAGATAGACAATGAGGAATGCAGATGTCAGTGACACAAACTCCCCTTATAGAAGTCACAGTATAGATATTTGAAGAAGAATCTATTAATATACAGGAAGAAAATAATTAGATTTTCTCCTTGAGTTTTATATCTCATCTTTTTCAGTTTCTTTCTTGTGTATATTTATAGCATATACGGATAGACTACTAAATGTGTATAAATTATGAACAACACAAGTGTTTTAGCCTGTAAGGGTGAACAGTCAAAAATAAATGTTTACAAACCACTGCGCCTAAATGCATAGAATTCACTAACCAAAAATTTTGGAGCAATTGAGAAATACATTATAATCTGCTCAAGACATTGCAGCAAACTGGTATTTTTTATTAGCTAATCTTTTATTTGAGCTTTTCTTTATTTTTTTAACGACCTGGTAACCCTATGCAGCCTGCAGAGAACCAATGAATTACTGGGATGCTCACCATGTTCCTAGATTCCTAATGTACGAATGATACCAAAGGGGAGTTTTTTCACTCCTGCCAAGTATAACACAGCCAGATATGATCATCTCTTGACATAGAATGTAAAATCAATTACTTCATTTTGACCTTCATATCCACCAGTCAATGAAATTTCATATAGAAATGGGAACTTATAAGTGCTCTTTGCTTTAATAGAATGGATTTTTTTTTAATGCGTGATCTGACACAGACTTAATTTATATGCTACAAATGTAAATATAATTTGGGGAAAGTTTTATTCCTTCATAGTTCCAGCTTTCATGAATAAATTAGACGGCAATTAAAATGTCATTTCAGCAGTGCTACACGTCCTCGGTGGGAATCACAGAAGGTTCCTATATATGTCCTTTTATTTGAATGTGCTACACTTTGCCAATTTTCAGAAACATTCCCTCAAATTGCAAACGAGCTGGTTTTTAGCCAGTATTCCAATGGCTGAACTGCCACACTGAAAGAAATTCAGTTGAGAAGCAGGCCTCACCAAGTGTTTGCCTCATCTTCCAAGGCAAGCTTCTTCTAACAGAAGAAAAAGCAAAGTTTGAGAAGAGAGAGGACCCTGAAGGGAAATGTGAAGGAGATGAAGAGGAAGAGGGCAAAGAGAAGAAAATAAAGGTGCTTTCATGTTTGCAGTTGCAACAGTAGCCCTGTAGAGTTAATTGAGATTCATCTGGGAAAAGTCAAGAAAACCAATTGAAAACTAAAAAAGAAAATAAAGGTCTGTTTTTGTCTTGAATGTTGAGTTCTGTGTTGTTTTGACTGTTGAACACAGTGAATCAGATTTATAATGTGACTCAGCCTCTCACTCCCTTCTTTTGAAAATAAAAGGACTCTTTGTGTAGTCTTAGAATGTTAAATCATTGGTGACATTTTGTGGTAGCCTGGCTTCTCAGTCCCTTGTCCTTGCTCAGTCCACTACTGTGTCTTGTGCAATGTTGCATATGTCTCTGGTGTACAGAGGACTAAGCGGGGACTTTCTTATCTCTGATAGGAGCCACACCATCCAACTACTACTTCAAAATGTTTCCATGTTCTGTGTCATTGTGACTCCTTGTTCAGACGTGCTGCCCAGATATACCTATGCTTGCCTTTTTGTACAGCTGTCAAACCAAATACCTTGTAGAATTACGTTGTCTTTTGGTTGGATGCTTTTTGCCTCAAATAATATTAAGAAGAGGGCAGGGGAGACTTTTTGTTTTTATATAGTTATTTATATTTTTATATTTAATCTTTGCTTAGTCTTCTTAAAGTAAAAGTTCATTGATATTGTATAAAAATTAAAGCTTCTGCAGTATTCCACGATATTAAAAGTTAAGGTAAAGGGGCTGGGTTAAGATAGAGTTCAGTGATAGGATGTTTGCCTAGTATGTATAAGACCCTTCATTTGATCCCCAGCAGAGAAGTGGGAGACAGAGACACAAATAGAGAAAGGGAAGGGGCTAGATAAAAATGTAACAAGATATATATGCCCTACAGTATTAGGTAATATGAGAAAGATTTCTCTTTAAAAATTCACTGTGTGAAAATAAGTCTACCCTCCTTAAATTCTAAAACTATAATTTAGATCCTTTTTTCTTTCACCTTCTTTCTAGAACTGAAAAAGTAATAGTACATTATGCCACCTGATACCTTAACTACTATAATTCCCATCTGTTAGGCTTCTTACTGGTACCCAAACCCCTACTTTCAGAAATTGCATCTGTCTTTACATGCAATCTTGCCCTGAGGTAAATGGAATAATTATTAAATAATTCCCCAGTGCCCTTTCCTGGATTATGATTTTATAAAATTGAATTATTCTGTTCAAATGTGTCCTTATTTATACAACTCCATTTAGTGACCATAAGTGACTATTTTTTGTGTGCCTTTCTTCTTCCTAGGCATCCTCATTTGAAGTTCTCCATAATGGATCTATCTTGCTTGTAACTTGAAAATCCACTCTTTTCATAGGCTTGCATCCACCCATCCATCAAACTCCTCTATGTGCTGAAAATGGTTCATGGATTAACCAACAGAGAATTTTTTTAAAGATTTTATTTAAATGAATTTTCATATTTTAAGAGAGATATGTTTAGGCATTAAAATTCATTATAGAACACACTGATAGCATGTGCTGACAGATGATAAGGGGTTTTCTAGTGAAAAAAATGACCATAACTATTCTTAGCTACTAACCTCAGTAGAAGAGCAAAAGGTTAAATACAGAATTTAAACAAAACAACTTTTTAATCCTAAAGGTGAATCCTTAAAAATTAAGGTGTTATTTTAAACTTTGGGGGCAGTTTTAGCTGTATTCTTTCAAAACATGTTTAGAGCATCCTTAGCATAACCTTAGGATGGTGATCCTAGTTGACACAAATCATGGGTATAACTTGTCACCCCCTTAAGTAAGTGTTCTATCTCTGACGTTCATCTTCTTTGTCAGATTATGAGCATACAGAAATATTTCTATATAGTTCAACTTAGTAAAGTCGTACAGTCTGTTTATAGTTTGTATCTGATTGGAAACCTTTTCTGTGGAAAGCACAGTAATTTCTATTAAAAGATTGCATGCAAAGCATGCAATAAATGTTTAGAGTGATGCATTTTGAAGGAGTCTCACATTAATTGGTGCCTCTAATTAAATACACACTAAATAATTAAGTTCTAATTTCCCCATTTATATAAGATTATGGCCTTGAGCAAAGACCTCCCCTGATATAAATTGAAGATTTCTTAGTATCATGTGAAGATGAAATGGAATCATGAATGTTTTCATTTATCCCACTGCCTAGCACAAATTAGTGTTCATTAGTGTTGTCATTAATTAGGGAATCTACTTTTAAAACTATATCTGAAAGCTTAATATTGCATGATTGATGGTGGAATGAATAACGTTCTATATTTATGCCTTGGACCAGTTTAAGAAGTATTTTTCAAATAAGACCTTTGCTACCCAAAAAAGAATCTAGTTCATTTTTATTACTATATTTATGACAAACAAACTGATAATGTTTCTAATTGATTTAACATCATTATTCATACAATTTTAAAGTAAAATAAGACCTTCATTTGATCATCTAGATCAAAAATCCATACTTGTAACTGTCTTAATTTTCTTCAAAAATATTGAAGTGAAGTATTTTCTTAACAATTTTTAAATGTTATCAATTCTGTTAGTACATGTCAGAAGTGTCCTTATATTTGCTTATGAGTATATACATGTGATTCATTTTAATTTAATTTAAAACAGTATTATTGCTGAGCATGGTGGATTATATACCTGTAATCCCAGCACTTGGGAGACAGAGGCAAAAGGATTACCATGAATTGGAGGCCAGCCTCATGTGTTGCAGGGTGCAGCCTGGGCTATATAATGAATTGCAGGCCACCCTAGCCTACACAGTGAGCTCCTCCCTGCAAATCAAAGACATTATTTTTGATATTAACTTTTGATCAGTTCCTGTATTGCTATGTACTAGGCACTGCTATAGTAGTCGCATGAAATCTAAAAGTCTATTAGATAACTGGACGATCATAATCAAAAATGCCAGCAAATACCATTCCATCTTAGGAAATCTAAAAAAATGGAAATCATTAAGTATTAATTAACCAGGAGAACTCTATTAAATAGCATTTCTGTTTTTAATTGTTGTCTTAAAATACTAAACAATATGAAGCAGAATTTTCATGTTATGTATATGTTATACTTTAATTCATTGAATTCAAAATATGTATTTTTCTCTCAAGAGGCTATTTGTTGAATCAAATCCTATTTAATCCTTCTAAAATAATTGGCTGTCCATAATTATATAATCCCATCTAACTAGAATCTGTGAGGTATTTTGTTTGTTTTGTTTTATTTCTGAGAGATATTTAATTATTAGACTATTTTCCTAACCATTCATTAGACTATATTTCAGACAATCCATTTTTTAGAGTTTTAAAACTACAGAAATAATTTTTATTAAACTGCATATCTGTCTCTTTCCCTCTCTTCTCCTCATCCTTTACCCCACTCCCACTCCTCTGTCTCTCAGATGAAAACAGGGAAGAAAAGTTAGGAGACTCCTTGCAAGATTTATACAGGGCACTGGAGGAAGCCAGTCTGTCACCACTAGGAGAACATCGCATTTCAACCAAGATGGAATACAAACTATCATTCATAAAACGGTGTAATGATCCTGTGATGAATGAGAAACTGCACAGGCTGAGAATTCTTAAAAGCACTTTAAAGGTAAGATATGGAACAAACATGTAAATTCCTTTGGGGTGATTTATTCCTGGACTGAAACTAGATTTCCAGATAATATAGGCTGAGTGGAACAAAGCAGGGAGCTGTGGGAAGGGAAGAGCAGCTAGGAAAAACACGCAACACAGTGATTGCAAGGGAATCTGAAGTCCTAAGACACCAACTAAACGTTACATGACTTAGTTTTAGGAGAAATCAGGATGTGGTTAAGACTTCTTTTAAAAAGGGGCAGGGTTGGTGTTACTCCTTGGTTCTTTTTTATTTTCTAAGAGACATGTACTACAATTATAAAAGATATTACAGGCTCTTGGTTTGTATGTTAACTGTTAAAAGCACTTGAAATGTTTTGTGAATGAACTACATGTGAAGTGAAGCTAGAGCCATCATGTTCCATGTAGAGATCGCATAACTGTTGTTCTGTTTGCATTATCCATTCTTAATGCATGCATTACCTTCCCATTATATTCTCTAAGTGCTTAACACTGTCTTCATTCTTCCTGTGCCACGCCTAGATTGGGAATCTAGAGTGGTAAAGGCAGGGGAACAGAGAGGCAGAACTTGAAGGAGGTTGATACAGGAGATTGTCTACTATGAGGATGAGGAAAGGGAGGAAAAGACTTATCTTACAAAACGCCTGAGCAGGTTCTGTACTGCACAAAAAGTAAAAACAAAACCAAACCAAACAAACAAGAACTGTCATAAAGAAGGTGGAGCACAGTAATTCCAAAACACAAAACATCAAAAGACTTCTGTGAGAAGTGTTTTAGCATCCTGCTAAAATTGTAGTTTTGGAATAAAGATGAGTATTAAGTAAATGAATACAATAGAAAAAAACAATGATTTGAAATGTTTTCAGGTAATAACAGCCAAGGATTCGGTGTCAATTATGTGTAGATGCTATCTGAATCCATGGACTATTGATGGACTGGTAGCTAATGCTACAGTTCTACAGGGAGCGGGTCTACAATAGTCATATGAGTAATTCTGTTGATCCTTTCTAGTCGAAAGTTATCCTTAGCTTTCTAACTTATTTTGTTTTCGCCTTCTTTTGTTGAATCTTCTTCATATAACTTATTGTGATCATGTGTTTTTCTCTTTTCAACTCTTCCCAGATACTCCCCACCCAACTCTACACCATTTCACCCTGTGAAAAACAAAGAAACAAGAAACACACAAACTCACAGAAACACAAAATCTGAAACCAAAATATATAAGCAATAGAAAATAAGACCAAAAAATGTCAAAACAAAGCAATATGAGACAGTCTGCAGAAATACTGAGTTTATTTTTTGTCCCTCACCTCTTTGCCATATCTGAATATCTTAAATACCTGTTTCTTGTGTTTCCTCCCTCCCCCTCTTCTCTCCCTCCCTGTCTTTCTCCCCTTCTTTTCCCTTACAGTCCTACTTCCTCCTCTCCTTCTCTCTCTTTTCCTGTCTTTTATGTTCTGTAAATACCCTACAGTATTTTTGTCCTATGACAATGAAATGCCACTGTAAATGTTGAGTTCAAGAAAGATCCTAATATGTCATGCTGTTAGACTCTTCTGCTCTTCTAGGATAAAGAAAGATAAGGAAACACTAAAAAGAAATGTCCCTTGATGGTTAAAAAATGATGGGGAGCTACAGAGCCCTGTACTTTGGGACCTAGAAAGTCATAGGTTATAAAATCTTCCTTTACAGAAGAACAACTAAACACACCCAAGAATAGCTCTTAGATCCCACCATAGGCAACTGCCAGCATCATCAGTCTCATACCCATTTCATATCTTGTCTCCTCACTGGCCAGAAGCACTTCTTATACGTGTTGTTGTCTTATTTCCCTCCTGATTCTGGCAGGCTGGTGTGCTTTTCTTTCTCTTGCAGAACATTTCCAAGATTCTCTTAGCCCTTCGTTAGATCCATAGAAAAAAAGAATGGTTTTCTCAAAGTTTCTTAACCCTTTTTCTATTTTACCTTTCACAGAAGAATTTCTCTTCTTCTACAGTTGATAGTTGTGCTTTTGAGCGTTATACCAAAGTGATGCTTAGTCATCAGGTGAATCCCAACCTCCAATATGAAGGGAAAGGCTTTGTTCATTCTAGGGCTCATGTGCTATGGGATGGGATTCTTAATGGTCACGGGACAAGTATTCTGTATTTGCAATAACAGGGGCCCTGTTTTCTTTCACTGGAGCACGAGGTGTTAACCATGAAGGAGAGACAGGACAAGTTCCAGAGTAACTCAAGAGATAGATGGTGGTAAATACACTTGCTGGCAAGGGTACAATGTTAACATAGACAGAGATCAGCTTCTCTTTGAGTGTTTAAGGAGGAGTGTCGAAGAAATGAGAGACTTTGAAGCTGGATCTTACAGGCTAAGGAAGGTTTCCTTAAAACATGAAGGTCTGCATAATCAGAGATGGCAAACAGGAAGGGCTGAGAGTACAAAGAAAATCACATTCAAGCAATCCAAGACATACCACTGTGTTAGAAAAAAGATAGACTATGATTTTACTCTAAAGAACTACAAATCTGTTTTAGAGGCATATGAATCTATTGGCACTTGGTTTAAATTTTGATAAAATTTAATCCCTCCCCATCTTAACTATTGAATTCTTTTGCTTTTCAGGCCAGAGAAGGGGAAGTAGCCATTATTGATAAAGTCCTAGACAATCCAGACTTGACTTCTAAAGAATTCCAACAATGGAAGCAGATGTACCTCGACCTTTTCTTGGATATCTGTCAAAGCACCACCTCAAATGACCCACTAAGTATTTCTTCTGAAGTAGATGTTCTCACTTCCTCTCTAACACATACTCACTCATACATTGAGACACATGTGTAAGTGCATTCGGCCTCGAGGTCACCTAGTACCTGACGGTACTCTGAATAAGTGGATAAGGTAGTTTTTTTATCAGTGTGTTGGATACTTGACAAGCTCTAGTTTAATGTTACCAAACTATATGAAACAAAGCATACATGGTCACATTGCCACTGTCTTTAAAGAGCATTTGTATGTTTTCTATGCAGTCAGTGCTCAGCTTATGTTACCATGTGCAGAATCAACTATCTTTAATGACTTAAATTAACTTTTGCAGACAATTCTGAAAACAGGTGATCTTCAAGTAGAAAAACCACAAAAAGGCAGTTTTTCTATCTGAGGTCATCTCTTCTCCCTTTAAGTTCATTTTATATATAATGAGACTTCAACCGTAAATCACAATTTTTTCAGGTGCAGACATCCTTGTGGGTGGGAAAGAATTTAAACCTTTTTATATTTATTAAAATGTTCTAAGAATTTTCTTAAACATTGCACAAAGTTTAATGCTGTAGTTTTATTTTTATGAACTGTAGGTGCGTAAAAAAGAGTTAAGCAAAATAGAAGAGCATGAACATAAGAAAAGTTCAGGTCTAATATCTGTCTTAACAGTCTATTAACTTGTGCTAACTGGTTAATGGAGGTACTATTCCAAATCTATGAGAACACTGCGTGGTGTATCAGGGCAAAGCTTTGTAAGATGTTTTTGTAACTAAGACCAAAATTGAAGATAGAGCTGCTTTATTTTCTTGGTTTAAATCTTCCTTTATTTTTGTAGTGATGAAATGCTGATTGTGTACAGAAGAATTTAAGAATGGATTTTTTAAAACAGACTTAACTCACCCAGAAAGGCAGCTAACAGCTACACACACACACACACACACACACACACACACACACACACACTTTCAGCCCAAACTCGTGTTTTTTGAACTCTTAACTCTTCAAAGACAAGGTATATACTGAAATGAGTCCATTTTCCAGGCATTTTCCAATTTTCCCTTGGTCTGTAACTAAACTTCTGTAATTATACATCAGGCAAGGTAGTAAAATGCATTTAGTCGTGACAGATAGAAGTTGCAGTAGAGAAAACAATGTTGAAAAACGTTAATGGGTTTCTCTACTAAGGAGCAGAGGATGGCAGTCATTCAGGGAGTTATTACACTGAGTGGCCTGAGATCAAGCACTTAGAGGTTTTTCCTAGAATCCTGAACTGTTTATAGGTGGAGTCTATGAAAAAGTCCTCTTGACATATTGCCATTTCTATGTGTCTAGTTTTGGAAAGTGACCACAGCATGAAAGTGACTTGCTGCTTTTTAGTGTGTGGCTGCATAATATACAAGTCACAATTTGCTGTTTTTTCAGGAGGAAAAGATCCTCCTTTACTATTCTATATCCTAAAATCTACTTCTGATCAGCTTTATCCTGTTGCCTGTACAGCTCAGTGAATGTATTTACATCTCTAAGAGTTCAGATATATGCCAGTGAATATTTTTGCTGTAGAGAAGAAAGTAAAAACTACACAGCGGGATCTTTTTCTTTGCTTTTGAAATCACATTCAATCACTATCGTTTTGCAGACTTTGCACAACTGTACAGGAGAGTGGCCTTTCTACAGCACATTTTCAGTAATCCTATATTTAGTCAAAATGGATGAGAAACATGCATTAATGTTTGTATGGAATTGTGGGTCCAGTGTAATATTTTTATCATTTAGAATACCCTATTTGTAAAAAAAAAAAAAAAATTTATTTACTGCATGGTTATTGACAAACATTAAATTTGTGGGATTTTGTATATGTAAGAGAAAGAGAGAGAAAGAACAAACAAACAAAACCCCTCTTGTCATAAAATGAAGTGTGCTTGTTACAGTTGTTTAGACATATTGATGTTCACTAGACCAATGTGGTGTATCTTCACTTATAACTATTTGTACATGATGGATGCGTCATGTATATAGTGGACAAACAGCCTGCAAACAACAGGCAGTTGGTGGGAAGACTAGCTCTGTTACTAGTAAGCAGCTTCTACTTTTGTAAAGTCAGCTGTTATTTTACTGGTAAAAAAAAAAAAAGTAAACTAATGAATTTTATAAGACTGGTGAGTTATAAGACTAGCCTAGCATGAAAGAGACCTTTTAACAGTATATATCTGTACATTTTACTGCATTAGTTTCAAATCTAGGAGAGAGGCAGCACTGTAAACTGAAGTCAAATAAAGTCAGCTCTTAATGAATCCCTATAAAGCACCGACTTTATTCATGCAAAGGGCTTACCACATTTCTCTGTGACCTAATCAGCCAGCCACCCTCACTACCACCACCCCAGTTACAAGTTCTCACTTTGCCACCTCACTGATGGCACAAGCCAGAAGTAACACCTGTTCAGAGCTTACCAAGGTCTCCTCTGAAACCTTGAAACCTCAAGCTATCTTCCCACCGACCTGACCTAAGCTTAAAAATTTCACCTACTCATTCTTTTCTGTGAGCCTTTGGGGAACTAAGAGTGAAACCACCAAAACTAAGCTAATTTTCTTCTTACAAATGTAGTATATTGTGGTTAAGTGAAATATATATAAGCTAATAAACTGCCAGTGTAAAAACAGATGAGGACAGGACAGAAAAATTAATAACCAAGAGTTGTTCCTCAAAGAAATGCTTTTTATGGGTTTTTTTTTCTCAGTTCCATGTCAATACAAAACTGTCAAAGCAGAACTATAACCATGGCTCTGCACTATAATTTTTTTTTCATTTTTCTCATTTTTTCATTTTTTTTACCATTTTTCTCAGTACAACTATTCCATACTGTTTAACAAAGGTGTGTGTGTGTGCACACACACACACACACACACACCTTCACAGTTTCATCAAATACAGTCTACTGGGCCTATTATTACAGCTATTGTAGCCAACAGCTTTCTGTGGTTTGTGTGTAACTAGTTGTACATTGTATGGGAGACATCAAAATATTTACAGGTACTTGAAAAACACTTTAGGGAGAGAAATAAGGTCCTATTTTATTTTCAAATTCCACCTCTACGCCAGAATGAGTCTGTCTTTCTGAAACCTCTTCAGTTAACTAAAGCTGGCTCTTAGCATTTGACCATTCCTGGCTGACATTTGCAGTTGAAGGGGAATAGTTATTCTTTGGCCAAGGCCTTGTTCGCCTCCTTACTGTTCAGAACTACTCTATCAGAGTCCTCTTAAGGGAACAAAGCAGTGCTCTTCAGGCAAGGTCAAGAACAACTTTCCCTTGTTCCTCTGAAGCCTGGACTCACCTGTTCAATCCAGCACTAAATCTGGCACCTCTCCAGTCTCTCCCTCCCTTGTCTCCTCCCTACCCTCGGGTAGCTGCAGCACTGCACACTGAAGGCCACTCCACGCCCAGGGCAGCACACAGCCTATATCTTCCCAACGGTCCAGGTCGAGGTCATAGCCCACTACATTCCGGGTTGGCACCTGGCGTGAGTCCCGCCACTTGAGGCCACCCAGCAGCAGCACTGTCTCTTCCACCACAGCAAGTCCATAGCAGAAGCGGTCATAGGGTAGCGACCGCAACCGAGTCCACTGGTCTGTGCAGGGGTCATAGCGTTCAATCTCAGAGAAGGGCTCATATCTCCCCAAAAAGGCAAACACTGCACCTCGCAGCACCGCAAGGTAGTGCCCATAGCGAGCTGTGCCCATAGGTGCCCTCTTGCTCCACACTCTTTCTCCGGGGCTAAGGGAGTACATATCCCGGAGGCTACTTGTGCCTCCTTCACCTCTCCCAGCCTTGCCCCCGGAGATGTACACAACACCATGGTCCCCGACAGCACCTGCGTGACCATGTACTGCCCGAGGTAGCTGTCCAGCTGCCATCCAGCGGTCCCTGCGAAGGTCATACATCTCCACTGAGGCCAGTGCCTCACCACAGGTGCCCAGGCCTCCAACAGCCAGGAGACTCTCACCTACCACACCACACCAGAAGTAGGCCCTTGCTTCTCGCATGGCAGGCACCTGTGTCCAAGTGTGGAAGCGCGGGTCATAACGGTGCACTAAGGCTGTGACTGACCTTGAGCCGGCAGCCAGGGAACTAGATGGGCTGCCAGGAAGGCTCTCTCCTCCAAGGACAAATAGGAAGTTGCCAGTGGTACATACACTGTGGCCTAGCAGTGGTGTGGGCAGCTGTGTCAAGCTGTGCCAGCTGTGGTTATACACGTCGAAGGACACCACATCCTGGGTGAGCTCCCACTCCTTCTCCTCCTCTATCTCTTCCTCCTCCTCTCCCTCCTCTTCCTCTGGTTGAGGTGCAGGGTGCCGATTCTGAACTACCTCTGGTAGGACTATGATCTCCTCAGTTACCATCTCCCTAGCTCTGAGACCACCAACTAGCAAGATACGGGTCTGGGGACTCCGGACACTAGTCTGTTCTCCCTGCAGAAGCGGCTGGCTGGAGGGTGCTGTGTGGTAATTGAGGGCCTGGATGATGAGGCTCTTGATCCTAGTAGGTAATATAAGACCGGAGCCCGAGTATATGCGCCGCAGTACACCAGCAGGCAACAGGCCAAAGCGGATGCATCCAAGCAGTGTTGAACTATGTGCCAGGCGCTGGGCCTTGGGTTCCTGCTGCAGCCAGGCTAGTGCCAGGCCCAGCAGCCGCGTCTCCGGCACCCGTGCCACGTCAGGGGCACCCAGCACAGCTTTCATTGATATAGGATTGAGTTCCAGCAGCCCCGAGGGGCCAGTGCCCATCAGTAACAGCCCCCCGAGGTGGCGCACAATACAGCGCTCTGCTGCACCTAGGGTGCGGGCCAGGCCAAAGCGAGCTGCCACATTGGCAGTGAAGCAGCAATTCTCTGGGGCAAGCTGGCGTTCCAAGTAGTGGGCACACAGTCCCAAGGCCTCGGTGACTTGCAGGTAGCTGGCAGCCTCCAGAGTGTCCTCCACAGTGTCCATGGAGAGGGGCAGCCAGGCAGTGTAGATGAAGTCCAGCAGGCGCTGTAGGCCGGCCGCTGAAGGCACACGCAGGTGAATTACGCGAGCCCGCGATTCCCGAGTGTGACTCTTGAACAGGGCCCTGAAGTAGTCGCTGGAGCACGCCAGAAGTGACCTGTGCGCTGGGAACTCACTGCCCTCGGCCTCCAGTGTCACGTCGCACAAGAAGCCCTCAGCGCGTAGGGCCTGGTAGCCAGTGAGAAGAGAGCTGCCGTGGGCTTTGCAGTAAGACAGGAAGTAACTCATGGTGCCCAAGGCGGGAAGCTGGGATGGAGCCAGCCCGGCGCGGCTGGAGGCATCCCATAACACGGAACCCCCACCTCCGCTGTCCAGCTGCTGAGCCCCTAGCAAAGGCTGATTTTTGCCTGCTCAGCTTAAAACCTAGGGTTCCTTCATCCAGATTTGGCGGTTGCTCCGTGCCCCTCTCAGACAAAGTAAGATGTAGAGACAATTTCCAGAAGCCTCTAGTAGCAGGGGGTGTGGATTTCGGAATCTTCTCGGTATTGCTAGACTTGTTTTCAGCTGGTGAGCATGATAGCGCGTTGACCAAAGCTGCCACCCCTACACAATTTGGGGAACCCACACTTGCACACCAGGGGCGGCGGTAGCCGCGCACCATCACCTGGAGAGGTCGAGGGTACTGAATCTCCAAAAGGCCAGATGCGTGGATGTGGCCCTATTGTGGGTGCCCCGGGACAGCAGGATGGTGGCTCTGAACTCGATCGTGGCTGCTCCGTAGACACTCGCGCAGTCCGAGGACAACTGGCTAGGGGGCTGGGGGTGAGCTTGTTCTGAGAGAACGATCAAATCAAAGCCTGTGGCACTGGGGGGAGAGCAGGTCAGCTTAGAGGATTGGGAGCGTGATTGGACGCTGCACATAACATGCCGGTAGCTCACAGCGACAGGAATAGTGCTCGCCTTGGCCGGCTGGCTCTCTGCGACCCGCCCCGCCCTGCGTTCCAGCTGCTGGCTGCAAAGTGCCCGAGGGCTCAGCAGGAAGCTTCCTGAGCCAGAGCACTGACTTCTGTGACCTGACTGGCCTCCAGGAACCGCAGGGAGGGAAGGGGGCTTCCCTTGGAATGCTGAGCTGAGGGAGGGGTGGCAAAAGCTAAGGAAGGGCCCAATTCCCTTGGGATTCTAGTCCTGGTAATGTGTTGACAGGGATACCTGGCTAGGCTGGAGGCCCTCTTGGTGCCCCTGTGCACGGAAAAAGGAGCCTCAGGCTCATCTTTTGGCTTTGAAGAAGTCCTAATTAGTCGGAAGCAAGCTGGGATTAAGAGGCAATTTTGCGCACTGACACCTAAGAGGAGGATTCTGCTCAGAGAAGACTCTAGGAAGAGGTAAACCAGAGAGAACCCCAAGCTCTGGGCCAAGTTCTTGTGCCCTATGTGAAATTCAGGGTCACTTGCCCTTCCTAAGGCAGGCAGAGTCTCCCAAACTGCTTGGTTTTACATTCCAACCCCTGCCCTCTGACCCCAGAGGAGCTCTCTTGAGTACTCTTGCGCTTGTGAGAACCATCTCCTTGCAACACCGGAGAAAGAAGTTATAACTTACTCGAGTTTTCTCTCTTTGAATGACAACTCCTCAAAAAAAAAAAAAAGGTAATTCCTTCTAGTTTCCTCTCTGCTTTCCCATGCTCTGATCTAATGACTGGCTGCCACATCCTCAATGCCAAGACAAGACAATGGGCAGGAAAGTTGCAAGGCTCAGGACAGTTGTGGTTTCTGGGGGCCCTGCCCACAAAGTGATTTTTATAAGAAACACCAAGCAGAGAAATGGTGACTAAGAGCACCCTGTTGGTTGCCCGCATTCTGCTCTTGCATTAGAAGTTCATTAAGCACTCTTTCTTGCCAAATTACAGGCTTCAGTTTTGTTTTGCTTCCAGCTAGAGTTTGTCTTCCTGGATTTCGAAAGCGGCCCCTCCAGCAGTCCTGATCTAGATGAGTCTTTCAGACCAAGTTCTATTTCACAGAAGCAAAAAAAAGTCCTAGGAAAGATAAAAAGGCTGTCATTTCCTACTTAGCCAGCCATCAGCTCTTACAAGGTCTCCGATTACATATGATTCTTTAATTTCATAAAATATTAGTAAAAAAATTCTGCAGAGCTGAAGAGATAGCTCTGCACCTAAGAGCACTTGCAGTGGTCTTGGCTCCAGTTCCCAGAACCCACCTGGTGGCTCACATCCATCTCTAACTCTAGTTCCAAGGAATCCAACACCCTCTTCTGGCCTCTGTGCAGGCACACAAGTGATACACAGACACACACAAGCAAATCACTCATACACCTAAAATAGAAATAAATATTTTAAAATGTGATACTGCTGCCAAAGACAGAATTAAGCTATAACTTAAATTGCCAAACTATAGAGTGTAGGTAGGACTGGGGTTGTCCTCTAAAAAATGTTCCAACAGAAAATCCTAATGTTAGAGGTACAAATGGATTCAGGGAGAGTATTGTTCCTATGGAGATGGAGGATGGCATTAAAATGTGTGGTTCAAAAGTGAAATAGAAACTTGGTGTAGCGGCACACGCCTTTACTTTTAGCACTCAGGAGGCAGAGGCTGGTGGATCTAGTCTGAGGCCAGCTTGGTCTTCATACTGACCCTACACAGTGAGACTCTATCCAAAAAAAAAAAGTGAAGTATGACTATGGTTTATTTCACACAATTCTCCATTTTAAATGGAAATACCCTTCACTCAACCTAATCAACTTTTGCTAGAAGGAATTTGGGGGAGTGTTAAATCAAACCTTGATCCTTTCCTCCAAAATCAGGTTTCTTTTTACACAAATGTGGCAAATAAGCTCCAAAGAAAGAATGGTTTATCTGAATGGCTTGAATATTGATGTGTAGTTTGGCTGAGAACCCAGGGTTGCCTTCCTACTCTATTATGTGACCTCATGTATGATAACAATCAAATCCTGCAACATGCTTTACTCAGCCTCTCACTAACCTTAAAAGACTTCAGTGGTTTTTGAAGAGCACATTGTTCCCACCTGTATTGAACCCCACCCATCAGACCTGCCCATGACAATGCATTGGTCTCCAAAGTGTCACATGACAAAATTAAAGATGCTGTGGAAACTCTGAAAACTCACAACATGAAAATTCCAGTTTTGCATAAAACTAATGTGTTTAATTGCTGGCCCAACCTAACACGTTTTGCCAGAGAAGATATGATGGCGTGTGTTAACTGAAGACACTTTTACATTATGTGTGCTTGTAAGATCTTGTTTAGAAAATGTAACTGTCAACCCAAGAAAATCACTGTCATTTAAGTAGCAGTTGTGTAGTGTTGGTATTTTTATTTCTGTGCAATATTAAGTAATATTAAATAAAAATTTAGTCTCTCTGTGTTTAAATTATAGTATATATGTGTCTTAAATTGCTATCTTGGTCTGTTACTTAAAGGGGGGATACTGTATAAATAAAAAGAACTCATTGTTCACAGTTCTGGAAGCTGGGAAGTCAACATTCAAGGCACCAGGACATTTACTATCTAGTGATGACTCTACTGTGTAGAGATGTTACCTTCTGGCTGTGTCTTACATGGCAGAAAGACAGATGGCATTAATTCCATCATCAGGGCAGAGCCCTGTAGCCTACTCACTTCCCAGAGACCACCCTTCTCAAAGGTATTATGCTGGAATACTAATCTTCTACATCTGAATTTTGGGAAGACACATATATTCTGACCAGAACAATAGGATTTCCCAAAATCTTGCCTTGTAATCCAACCTGAACACACAGTGCTGTGTAGTTCTGATGGGAAGTTGAAAAAGGAAACATGAGTTGTCCTCTCCACACAAGACTATCAACTCCTCAGAGTTGGGGCTGCTTCTTGGACTTTGTGTCTACAGCACTTGTCTTGGTCTTTGCCACAGTGTTGTGTTGAACAAATGTGGTGGGGGAGGGGAGGAGAAAGTCTGGAAAGTTTTGCTGGCTACTCCCTTGCACAGCTGCGGTCCAAAACACTTCCCAGTAAGACCATAAGAATCAAACAAGTAACCACAGATGGTGTTGGCTATGGAGCCTGGGTGGGTGTGACCCTTCTGAGAGAGCATTATTACTTTGTACACCATATAGTGCTGCTCTCTTGCCCCAACCCTTTAATCAGAACAAACTTACATGGCTCTCACATGCACTACTGCCAACCCTACTGAGACAGAGTGCCCCAAGGACTTAGTATGGTCAAGTTTCTACTGAAAACCAAGCTCCATTCCTCAGCATACCCACTGACACTCTGCTATTTTCTCTGAACCTTCCACTACTAGGCAAGCCTGTTAATGCTCTTACCAATTCCCTCCATCCATCTTCATCTCTGTAAGAAAACATAGAACTCAAGTTCTTCAAGCACCCTTCTCAAGCACCCTTCAAGCTGCAGTACTACTCATCCCAAGCACTCCACCTGCCCTGAGCTAACCTGTCAGAAAACAAAAACAAAAGCAACAAAAAACCTGGGACTAGGCCTGCTGAAGTCATAGCGCTGGGGCTGGGATGTCAAGCCAGGAGGAGCCCTAGAGCTCACTTAGCAGCTAGGTGTTCTAAGTTGGTGAGCTCCAAGTTCAATGAAAACCCCTATCTCTAAAAATAATGTGAAGGCAATTCAGGAAGCAACTTGACATCAACCGCTGGCCTCCACACTTACGTGCGCATACCTACAAAAACATGCATACACTACACACACACACACACACACCCCAAAATGTTATAAAATTTACTGTAATCTTTCAGGAAGCAAATTTAAGATGAAATTAAGATACTTTAATAATTAATATAGAAAATACCATCCAATTCATTCATGTAAAGGTTACTAAAAGGTTCTCTCTCATTTACTATCACTGGCTCTTTTCAATCACACATGCTTCCTTGCAACACATGGTTTTTGGCAATTTATATGAAAAGCCTATTATTAGAAATTGACACTTTGCCGGGCATGGTGGCGCACGCCTTTAATCCCAGCACTCCGGAGGCAAAGGCAGGCAGATTTCTGAGTTCAAGGCTAGCCTGCTCTACAAAGTGAGTTACAGGACAGCCAGGGCTATACAGAGAAACCCTGTCTCAAAAAACCTAAATAAATAAATAAATAAATAAATAAATAAATAAACACATTAAGTTTATTGTGAAAAAGCACAATAACAATCAGTAACACACTCGCAATTTTAAAAAACCCTCCCACATGGTTTTCACCTTTTTCCTGAGATGATTTTTGTGTAAATGAAATGTATATTCTTTGTGCTATGCAATTCCAGAAAAAAAAAGGTGTTACTGTAAACCAAGTATCTTCTCCATCTCTTAAACTTATGAAAACTCGCAGTACCAGGGCTGGGCAGATGGTTCAGAGGTTAAGAGCACTGGGTGCCCTTTTAGAATACCAGAATTCAATTCCCAGCACCCATATAACAGCTAACAGGCATCTTTATCTCCACTTCCAGAGGCTCTGATTCCTTCTTCTGACTCCTTTGGGCACTGCATGCCCTTGGTACTTGCCTGGACATGTATCTGTGTATATACAGGCAAACCCTAGTACATAAAATTAAAACAAACATCTTTTTAAAAGAAAAAATAAAGAAAGCTATCTTCCCAGATTAAAAAGAAGGAAATGTAATAAAGGAGTAGTTTTCCTGCACTATCACATGAGAAAAAGTTAAAAAAAAAAAAAAAAAAAAAAAAAACAGACATTCTAGGGCACAAGAGATGGCTCAGGATCTTCCGAAATATCTGGGTTTGAGTCCCAACACCAACATAATGGCTCAAAACCATCTGTAACTCCAGTTCCAGGGATCTGAAACCCTTTTGACCTTCTTGGACACAGTACACATGTAATGCATATGTGAAAGCAAAACACCCATACACATAAAATAAAAAAAAATTGAGTCTATTGAAAAAAGTAACAGTCCTTCTCGGACCGTTAGAAACCCTAGGTCTGGGGCCTGTGTTCTGTCAAACAAGTCGTCCCACAATTTCTACTATATCCTGAGTTTACTATTCTAAATAATACGTTTTTCTGGGTTTGATTTCAATGTTTTCCCCAGAGAGAGCTGTCTTCATACATTTTTATCTGGCCAACAACACAATATCATACTTCACCATGGGGATTAATATGCAATAACTGATACCTATGAAGACAACCCAATCACACTAAGGAGGAAGCCCATTTATTCATTTTTTAATTATGAATACATTGTTGCTCATTTTTTATTGGATATTTTATTTATTTACATTTCAATGTTATCCCCTTTCCCTGTTTCCCCTCCAAAATCCCCTATCTAACCACTCCCCCCCCCCCGTTTCTATGAGGGTGTTCCCCCACCCATTCCTGTATCACCGCCATAACATTTCCCTATGCTGGGGCATCAAGCCTTCAAAGGACCAAAGGACTCCCCTCCCATTGATGCCAGATAAGGCTCTCCTTCATATGCAGCTGGAGTCATGAGTCCTACCATGTGTGCTCTTGGTTGGTGGTTTAGTCCCTGGGAGCTCTGGGGTTACTGGCTAGTTCATATTGTTGTTCCTCCTATGGGGCTACAAACCCCTTCAGCTCCTTGGTTCCTTTCTCTAGCTCCTTTATTGGAGATCTTGTGCTGAGTTCAATGGTTGGCTGAGAGCATCCACTTTTGTATTTGTCCGGCTCTAGCACAGCCTCTCAGGAGACAGCTATATCAGGCTCCTGTCAGCAAGCACTTCTTTGCATCAGCAATAGTGACTGGGTTTGGTGTCTCCATATGGGATGAAGCTCATTTATTGTAAAGGCCAGAGGTTCTCCAACCCAAGGAAGATTAGTGACTTCTGCTCCTTGTCATATAGATTCAAAATAAAAGCTCTTATTTTTTTCATTTCTCATCTTCACTGGATGACAGTGCTGATAATGCCTTGCAGACACAGCAGATCATAACCCATTAACCCACATGTAAAATAAAGCAAAAAGCACTTGATTGAATTCTCAACTCTGAAGTTGGCAGTAGCTGCCATTTCCTATCTAGATGCCCTATTTTCTACGGTTCTTGAATGAATCATTAAATATCCAAAGAAGCTAACCAAAGAATATAGGGTCTGGAAGAATTTTTTTCTCATATATGGAGTAGGTAAAGGAGCTAGAGGGTTCAAACCGAGAAAGAGAACCCCTAGGAGTCAATAATGATTTTCAACTTAATGAAGAGCAAGAGGAAAGCAGAGATAGTCTCCTGGCCAGAGTGCAGAATTAGCAATTGGATTTTACATTGCCATCACGTACTTACAGAACCTAATGACAATTTAGAATATTGGAGAAAAACAGATATAGAAAGTGCTGAGCCATAAGGTGGATTATATGAAGCTTGAAGAAGGTAGAGAACTTGGACAGTTTAGTTTAATAAATCTAGTTGGCCCGCCATCTTTCCTCTGAGCCCAGCGGACACAGCTAGGGACATCCCAGGACGTTAAGATTGCATCGGGGTTACGTGTGAGTGCAGTGCAGAGGTGGTGTTGGGAGCATCGGGTCAGCAGTTGCCCCCAGGGGCAGGATCCGAGAACTCCGCCCCACCGGAGGCTGGGCCTCTCCCAGCCAGAGCACCCGCCACACCCCCCACACCCCCCACACCCCCGCCATCTTTCCTCTGAGCCCAGCAACTCCAGGACTTTAAGACCACATCAGGAGCTCAGGGCCCGGGCCTCAGGCTCTGTGCACTCTCTTAGGCTCTTTCAGGACTCCCCAAGCTATCTCTAGAAGTGAGGTGAGGAGGGGAACACAGCCTCTGTTCCGGCCCAATCTTGTGGAACTTGAGACATAGGCCAGGAGATTGATAAGGGACCAGGGCAAAACAGCGGGTCCTTTCTGGTCTGCACCAACGCCAGGTCACCTCGGGCAGAGATGGCAGGAGGAAAGCGCAAGAACAGAAGCAACAGAATCCAAGGGTACTTGGCATCACCAGACCCAAACTCACCCACCACATCAAGTCCTAGATACAAAAGCACACCAGAAAAGCAGGACATGGATATAAAATCACTCGTCATGATGATGATGGAGGACTATAAGAAGGAATTACAGGAAAACAAAGATAAACAACTAGAAGCATATAAAGAAGAAAAACTTAGAGAGTTACAGGAAAACACAGATAAACAACTAAAAGCATTTAAAGAGGAAATACTGAGAGAGTTACAGGAAAAGAATACCAAACAGGTGATGGAATGGAACAAAACCATACAGGACCTAAAAATGGAAGTAGAAACAATTAAGAAAAACCAAAAGGAGTTAACCCTGGAGATAGAAACCATAGGAAAAA
>LR755127.1:5430931-5514512 GCA_902729485.2 Mus minutoides | reverse complement strand
CATTGTTTCTAATAGCTGAGTAGTACTCCATTGTGTAAATGTACCAAATTTTTTGTATCCATTCCTCTGTTGAGGGACATCTGGGTTCTTTCCAGCTTCTGGCTATTATGAATAAGGCTGCTATGAACATAGTGGAACATGTGTCCTTATAACCAGATGGAAACTCTTCTGGATATATGCCAAGTAGATGTATTGCTGGGTCTTCCGGTAGTACTATGTCCAATTTCCTGAGGTACCGCCAGACTGATTTCCAGAGTGGTTGAACAAGCTTGCAGTCCCACCAACAGTGGAGGAGTGTTCCCCTTTCTCCACATCCACACCAGCATCTGCTGTCACCTGATTTTTTGATCTTAGCCATTCTTACTGGTGTGAGGTGGAATCTCAGGGTTGTTTTGATTGGCATTTCCCTGATGATTAAGGATGTTGAACATTTTTTCAGGTGCTTCTCAGCCATTCGGTATTCCTCAGTTGAGAGTTCTTTGTTTAACTCTGTGCCCCACTTTTTAATGGGGATATTTGATTTTCTGGTGTCCACCTTCTTGAGTTCTTTTTTTTTTTTTTTTTTAAAGATTTATTTTATTTATTATACGTAAGTACACTGTAGCTGTCTTCAGACGCTCCAGAAGAGGGAGCCAGATCGGATGGTTGTGAGCCACCATGTGGTTGCTGGGATTTGAACTTATCACCTTCGGAAGAGCAGTCAGGTGCTCTTACCCGCTGAGCCATCTCACCAGCCCCTTGAGTTCTTTATATATATTGAATATCAGTCCCCTATCCGATTTAGGATTGGTAAAGATCCTTTCCCAATCTGTTGGTGGTCCTTTTGTCTTGTTGACAGTATCTTTTGATCTCCCACTTTCTCATTGATTAGATTTAGTGTATCTGGTTTTATGTTGATATTGATGATCCACTTGGACTTGAGCTTTGTGCAAGATGACCAATATGGGTCTATTTTGATTTTTCTACATACAGAGAGCCAGTTAGACTAGCACCATTAATTGAAGATGTTTTCATTTTTCTATTGTATACTTATCAAAGATAAAATGTATGTGTGTGGTTTTATTTCTGGGTCTTCAATTCTATTCCATTGATCAACATGCCTGTTTCTATATCAATACCATGCAGTTTTTATCACTATTGCTCTGTAGTAAAGCTTGAGGTCAGGAATGGTGATTCCCAAGCCATTCTTTTATTGTTAAGATTTTTTGGCTAGTCTGGGTTTTTTGCCTTTCCAGATGAATTTGAGAATTGTTCTTTCCATGTCTTTGAAGAATTGTGTTAGGATTTTTGATTGCATTGAATCTATTGATTGCCTTTGGTAGGATGGCCTTTTTTACTCTGTTAATTCTGACAATCCATGAGCATGGGAGATCTTTCCATTTTCTGAGATCTTCTTTGATTTCATTTTTGAGAGACTTGAAGTTATTGTCATACAGATTTTTCACTTGTTTTGGTTAGAGTTACCCCAAGATAGTTTATATTGTTTGTGGCTATTGTGAAGAGAGTTGTTACCCTAATTTCTTTCTCAGCTATTTTTATCATTTGAATAAATGAAGGCAACTGATTTATTTGAGTTAATTTTATATCCAGTCACTTTGCTGAAGTTATCAGCTGAAGTTCTCTGTTAGAATTTTTGGGGGTTTGTATGTATACTGTCATATCATCTGCAAATAGTGGCATCTTTATTTCTTCTTTGCCAATTTGTATCCTTTTGATTTCTTTTTATTGTCTTATTGCTCTAGCTAGCACTTTGAGTACTATATTGAATAGATATGGGGAAATTGGGCATCATTGTCTTATCCTCGATTTTAGTGGGATTGCTTTAAGTTTGTCTCTATTTAATTTGATATTGGCTGTTTGTTTGCAGTAAATTGTTTTTATTATGTTTAGGTATGGGTCTTGAATTCCTGATCTCTCCAATACTTTTAACATAAAGGGGTATTATATTTTGTCAAATGCTTTTTCTGCACCTAAGGAAATGTTCATGTGTTTTTTTTTTCTTTGATTTTGTTTATATAGTAGATCACGTTAATAGATTTTCATATATTGAACCAACCTTGAATCCCTGAGATGAAGCCTACTTAATCAAGGTAAATGATGGTTTTGATGTGTCCTTGAATTCAGTTTGCAAGAATTTTATTATTTTTGCATTGATATTCATAAGCAAGATTGGTCTGAAGTTCTCTTTTTTGATTTGGTCCTTGTGTGTTTTATGTATCAGAGTCATTGTGGCTTCATAGAATGAATTAGGTAGTGTTTCTCCTGTTTCTATTTTATGGAATAGTTTCAGGAATATTGGTATCAGGTCTCCTTTGATGGTCTGGTAGAATTCTGCACTAAATCCATCTGGCTCTGGGCTTTTTTTTTTTTTTTTTTTTTTTTTGGTTGATTGGTTGGAAGGTTAAAAATGATTTCTTCTATTTCCTTATGGGATGTGGGCCTGTATAGATAGTTTACCTGCTCTTGATTTAACTTTGGCATGTAATATCTGTCTAGAAAACTATCCATTTCATCCAGATTTTCCAGTTTTGTTGATTATAGGCTTTTGTAGTACGATCTAATGATTTTTTAAATTTCCTCCATTTCTGTTATGTCTCCCTTTTCATGTTGGATTTTGTTACTTTGGATACTTGCTCTGGGCCCTTTGGTTAGTTTAGCTAGGGATTTATCTATCTTGTTGATTCTCTCAAAGATCCAGCCTTTAGTTTTATTGATTCTTTGCATTGTTCTCTTTGTTTCTATTTGGTTGATTTCAACCTGAGTGCGACTATTTGCAGAAGTCTACTCCTCTTGGGTGAATTTGCTTCTTTTTGTTCTAGAACTCTCAAGTGTGCTGTTAAATCGCTAGTATAATATCACTCCAGTTTCTTTTTTTTTAATTAGATATTTTCTTCATTTACATTTCAAGTGCTATCCCATAAGCCCCCTATACCGTTCCCCGCCCCTGCTCCCCTACACACCCACTCCCACTTCTTGACCCTGGCATTTCCCTATACTGGGGCATATAAAGTTTGCTAAACCAAGGGGCCTTTCTTCCCAATAATGGCCAACTAAGCCATCTTCTAACACATATTCAGCTAGAGACACGAGCTCTGGGGGTTCTGGTAAGTTCATATTGTTGTTCCATCTATAGGGTTGCAGACCCCTTTGGCTCTTGGGTACTCTCTCTAGATCCTACATTGGGGACTCTGTGTTCCACCAAGAGATAACGGTGAGCATCCACTTCTGTATTTGCCAGGCACTGACAAAGCCTCACAGAAGACAGTTATATCAGGGTCCTTTCAGCAAATTCTTGCTGGCATATGCAGTAGTGTCTGCGTTTGGTGGCTGATTATGAGATGGACCCCTGGGTGGGGCAGTCTCTGGATGGTCCATCCTTTCATCTTACCTACAAACTTTGTCTCTGCAACTACTTCCATGGATATTTTATTACCTATTCTAGGGAGGAAGGAAGTATCCACGCGTTGGTCTTCCTTCTTGATTTTCTTGTGTTTTGGAAGTTGTATGTTGGTTTTCTACATTTCTGGGCTAATATCCACTTATCAGTGAGTGTACATCAAGTGACTTCTTTTGTGATTGGGTTACCTCACTCAGGATGATATCCTCCAGATACATCCATATTCCCAAGAATTTCATAAATTCATTGTTTTTCATAGCTGAGTAGTACTCCATTGTGTAAATGTACCACATTTTCTGTATCCATTCCTCTGTTGAGGGACATCTGGGTTCTTTCTAGCTTCTGGCTATTATAAATAGGGCTGCTATGAATATAGTGGAGCATGTGTCCTTATTACCAGTTGGAACATCTTCTGGATATATGCCCAGGAGAGGTATTGCAGGATTTTCTGGTAGTACTATGTCCAATTTTCTGAGGAATCACCAGACTGATTTCCAAAGTACTTGTACTAGCTTACAATCTCACCAGTAATGGAAGAACGTTCCTCTTTCTCCACATCCTTGCCAGCATCTGCTGTGACCTGGATTTTTGATCCTAGCCATTCTGACTGGTGTGAGGTGGAATCTCAGGGTTGTTTTGATTTGCATTTCCCTGATGATTAAGGATGTTAAACATTTATTCAAGTGCTTCTCAGCCCTTCAGTATTTCTCAGTAGAGAGTTCTTTGTTTAGCTCTGTACACAATTTTTAATAGGGTTATTTGAATTTCTGGAGTTCAGCTTCTTGAGCTCTTTGTATATATTGGATATTAGTGTCCTATCAGATTTAAGATTGGTAAAAATTCTTTTCCAATCCGTTGGTGGCTTTTTTTGTCTTATTGACAGTATCTTTTGCCCTACAGAAGCTTTGCAATTTTATAAGGTCCCATTTGTCAATTCTTGATCTTATAGCACAAACCATTTCTGTTCTGTTTAGGAATTTTACCCCTGTGCCCATATCTTCCAGGGTTTTTCCCACTTTCTCCTCTATAAATTTCAGTGTCTCTGGTTTTATGTGGAGTTCTTTGATTTACTTAGACTTGAGCTTTGTACAAGGAGATAAGAATGGATAAATTTGCATTCTTCTACATGTAGACCACCAGTTTTGCCAGCACCATTTGTTGAGAACACTGTCTTTTTTACACTGGATGGTTTTACATCCCTTGACAAAGATAAGGTGACCAAAGGTGTATGGGTTCATTTCTGGGTCTTCAATTCTATTCCATTGGTCTACCTGCCTGTCGCTGTACCAGTACCATGCAGATTTTATCATAATTGCTCTGTAGTACAACTTGAGGTCAGGCATAGTGATTCCACCAGAGGTTCTTTTATTGTTAAGAATAGTTTTTGCTATCCTAGGATTTTAGTTATTCCAGATGAATTTGCAAATTGCCCTTTCTATCTCAGTGAAGAATTGAGTTGGAATTTTGATGGGGATTGCATTGAATCTGTAGATTGCTTTCGGCAGGATAGCCATTTTGACTATATTAATCCTGCCAATCAATGAGCATGGGAGATCTTTCCGGGAGATCTTTCCATCTATTGAGATCTTCTTTAATTTCTTTCTTCAGAGACTTGAAGTTCTGGTCATACAGATCTTTCACTTCCTTAGTTAAAGACATACCAAGTTATTTTATATTATTTGTGACTATTGTGAAGGGTGTTGTTTCCCTAATTTATTTCTCGTCCTGTTTACCTTTTGTGTAGAGAAAGACCTCTGATTTGTTTGAGTTAATTTTATATCCAGCTACTGTGCTAAAGATGTTTATCAGGTTAAGGAGTTCTCTGGTGCAATCTTTGGGGTCACTTATATATACTATCCTATCATCTGCAAATAGTGATATTTTGACTTCTTCCTTTCCAATATGTATCCCCTTGATCTCCTTTCATTGTTGAATTGCTCTGGCTAGGACTTCAAGTACTATATTGAATAGGTAGGGAGAAAGTTGGCAGCCTTGTCTAGTCCATGATTTTAGTGGGATTGCTTCCAGCTTCTCTCCATTTACTTTGATGTTGGCTACTGGTTTGCTGTATATTGCTTTTATTATGTTTAGGTATGGGCCTTGAATTCCTGATCTTTCCAAGACTTTTATCATGAAGAGGTGTTGGATTTTGTCAAATGTTTCTCAGCATCTAATGAGATGATCATGTGATTTTTGTCTTTGAGTTTGTTTATATAGTGGATTACATTGATGGATTTCCGTATATTAAACCATCCCTGCATCCCTGGGAAGAAGCCTACTTGGTCATGATGAATGATTTTTTTTTTGATGTGTTCTTGGATTCGGTTTGCGAGGATTTTATTGAATATTTTTGCATCGATATTCATAAGGGAAATTGGTCTGAAGTTCTCTTTCTTTGTTGGATCTTTGTGTAGTTTATGTATCAGAGTAATTGTGGCTTCATAGAATGAATTGGGTAGAGTACCTTCTGTTTGTATTTTGTGGAATAGTTTGAGGAGAATTGGAATTAGCTCTTCTTTGAAGGTCTGATAGAACTCTGCACTAAACCAATCTGGTCCTGGGCTTTTTTTGGTTGGGAGACCATTAATGACTGCTTCTATTTCTTTAGGGGAAATGGGAGTGTTAAGAATGTTAATCTGATCCTGATTTAACTTTGGTAACTGGTATCTGTCTAGCAAGTTGCCCATTTCATCCAGGTTTGCCAGTTTTGTTGAGTATAGCCTTTTGTAGTGGGCTCTGATGATGTTTTGGATTTCCTCAGGTGCTGTTGTTATGTCTCCTTTTTCATTTCTGATTTTGTAAATTTGGATACTGTCCCTGTGCCCTCTAGTTAGTCTGGCTGAGGGTTTATCTATCTTGTTGATTTTCTCAAAGAACCAGCTCCTGGTTTGGATGATTCTTTAAATAGTTCTTTTTGTTTCCATTTGGTTGATTTCAGACCTGAGTTTGATCATTTCCTGCTGTCTCCTCCTCTTGGGTGAATTTGCTTCCTTTAGTTCTAGAGCTTCTAGGTGTGCTTTCAGGCTGCTAGTGTATGCTCTCTCTAGTTTCTTTTTGGAGGCACTCAGGGTTATGAGTTTTCCTCTTAGGAATGCTTTCATTGTGTCCCATAAGTTTGGGTATGTTGTGGCTTCATTTTCATTAAACTATAGAAAGTCTTTAATTTCTTTCTTTATTTCATCCTTTACTAAGGAATCATTGAGTAGAGTTCTGTTCAGTTTCCATGTGAATGTTGGCTTTCTCTTATTTATGCTGTTATTGAAGATCAGCCTTAGTCCGTGGTGAACTGATAGGATGCATGGGATAATTTCAATATTTTTGTATCTGTTGAGAGGCCTGTTTTGTGACCAATTATATGGTCAAATTTGGAGGAGGTACCATGAGGTGCTGAGAAGATGGTATATCCTTTTGTTTTATAATAAAGTTGGGAATCTGTTCTTGTGGCTGTCTTCTTTTACTTTTGTTAAAGGATTACTTGCTTGTTTTTCCTAGGGTGTAGTTTTCATCTTTGTGTTGGTGTTTTCTCATTATTATCCTTTGAAGGACTGGATTCATGGAAAGATATTGTGTGAATTTGGTTTTGTCATGAAATACTTTGGTTTCTCCATCTATGGTATTTGAGAGTCTTGCTGGGTATAGTAGCCTGGGCTGGCATTTGTGTTCTCGTAGTGTCTATATAAACATCTGTCCAGGATCTTCTGGCTTTCATACTCTCTGGTGAGAAATCTGGAGTAATTCTAATTGGTCTGCCTTTATATGTTACTTGACCTTTTTCCCTTACTGCTTTCAATATTCTGTCTTTATTTAGTGTATTTGTTGTTCTGATTATTATGTGTCTGGAGGAATTTCTTTTCTTGTCCAGTCTATTTGGAGTTCTGTAGGTTTCTTGTATGTTCATGGCATCTCTTTCTTTAGGTATGGGAAGTTTTCTTCTATAATTTTGTTGAAGATTTGCTGACCCTTTAAGTTAGAAATCTTCCTTCTAGTCTATACCTATTACTATTATCCTTAGGTTTGGTCTTCTCATTGTGTCCTGGATTTCTTGGATGTTTTGAGTTAGGATCTTTTTGTATTTTGCATTTTCTTTGATTGTTGTGTCCATGTTCCCTATGGAATCTTCGGCACCTGAGATTCTCTCTTCCATCTCTTATATTCTGTTGCTGATGCTCACATCTATGGTTCCTGATTTCTTTCCTAAGGTTTCTATCTCCAGAGTTGTCTCTCTTTGGGTTTTCTTCATTGTTTCTACTTCCATTTTTAGATCTTGGATGGTTTTGTTAAATTCTATCGCCTGTTTGGTTGAGTTTTCCTGTAATTCTTTAAGGGATTTTTGCGTTTCTTCTACCTGTTTAGCAGTGTTTGCCTGCAGTTCTTTAAGGGCTTCTACCTGTTTAGCAGTGTTCTCCTGTGATTCCTTGAGGGATTTTTGTGTTTCCTCTTTAAGGGCTTCTACCTGTTTAGCATTGCTCTCTTATATTTCTTTAAGTGAGTTATTAATTTCCTTCTTAAAATCTTCTACCATCATGATGAGATATGATTTAAAATCCGCGTCTTGCTTTTTGGGTGTGTTGGGGTATCCAGGACTCATTGTGGTGGGCGTACTGGGTTCTGATGATGCCCATTGTTCTTGGTTTCTGTTAGTAAGATTCTTAAGTTTGCCTTTTGCCATCTGGAAATTTCTGATGTTAATGTTCAAACTGTCTCTGGTTGGAGCTTTGATCCTCCTGTGATTCTGTTAGCCTCTGTCAGCACTCCTGGGAGTCCAACTCTCCTCTGAGTTCCAGTGGTCAGAGCACTCTCTGCAAGTAAGCTCTCCTCTTGCAGGGCAAGTGTCCAGCAGTCTGGAGCTCTGATCCACTTCCTGAGTTCTAGGTTCAGAACCCTCCAAGAAGGCTGCCTCTCCTCTGGCAAGGAATGTGCCCAGGGGTCTGGGTCTCAGCTCTGTCTCCTGGCTGAGGTTGAAGGCCCGACAGGACCCTGACCAAGAAGCTCTGTTGCTTCTATTGCCCACGTGCTCTCAGGTGATCAGGAGGTCTTAGGTGTGGTAGAGGTACCGTGATCCCAAGGTGATCAGGAGGACCCGTGGCGTGGAGAGCACTCTGGAGCCCCCAGCAGCCTCTGCTGAGCTCAGAAGGAAGAAGGGGGAGTGGCCCCGGTCATGTTCCCAAAGTGATCCTGAAGTCCTGCGGTGTGGAGAGCACTCCAGAGGCCTTAGCAGTCTCCCCTGGGCTCAGAACAAAGATGGTGGGGGGTGGCCTTGGCTGGAAGAGACCCCAGTCTCTGGTCGGGCAGAGTTTCTCTGTTCCTGCTCCTGCTGGCACAAGACCCTCTGCAATTCCCAAAGCTGACTCAGCGCTCCACTCACCTGTGATCCCCAGGTGATCCCGAGGATCTGCAGTGTGGAGAGCACTCCGGAGGCCTTAGCAGCCTCCGCTGGGCTCAGAAGGAAGATGGTGGTGGTGGCCCCGGCTGTCTCTCCAGTTTCTTTACCAGGGCACTTAGTGCTATGAATTTTCTTCTTAGCACTGCTTTCATGTGTCCCATAAATTTGGGTATGATGTTTCAACATTTTCTTTAAATTCCAGGAAGTCTTTAATTTCTTTATTTCTTCCCTGACCAAGTTACCATTGAGTAGGGAGTTGTTCAGTTTCCACGAGTATGTGGTCATTCTCTTGTTTCTGCTGTTATTGAAGACCAGTCTTAGGTCATGGTCATCTGATAGGATGCATGGTATTATTTCAATCTTCTTGTATCGGTTAAGGGTTGTTTTTTGACCAATTATATGGTCGATTTTGGAGAAGGTACCATGAGGTGCTGAGGACAAGGTGTATTCTTTTGTTTTAGAGTGAAATGTTTTGTAGATATCTGTTAAATCCATTTGTTTCATAACCTCAATTAGTTTCACTGTGTCTGTTTACTTTCTGGTTCAATGACCTGTCCATTGGAGAGAGTGGGGTGTTGAAGTCTCCCACTATTATTGTGTGGGGTTCAATGTGTGTTTTGAACTTTAGTAAAGTTACATTTATGAATGTGGGTGCCCTTGCTTTTGGGGCATAGAAGCTCAGGATTGATACTTTCTTTTGGTGTATTTTCCCTTTGATGAATATGAAGTGTCCTTCCTCATCATGGTTGATAACTTTTGGTTGAAAGTCTATTTTATTGGATATTAGGATGGCAAGTTCAGCTTGTTTCTTGGGACCATTTTCTTGGAAGACCTTTTTCCATCATTTTACTCTGAGATAGTGTCTGTCTTTGTTATTGAGGTGTGTTTTCTTGTATGGAGCAAAATGCTGGATCTTGTTTATGTATCCAGTCAGTTAGATTATGTCATTTTATAGGAGAGTTGAGTCCATTAATATAGAGAGATATTAAAGACAGATGACTGTTGGTTCCTATCATATTTGGTTTTTTTCAGGTGGCTTTATGTGCTTGTGGTTCTCTCCTTTGCCTTTGTTGTGAGATGCTTAATATCTTGTCTTTTCTTTGATGTAGGTACCTTCCTTGTGTTGGAGGATCCTTCTAGGATCCTCTGTAGGGATAGATTGGTAGATAGATACTGTTTGTATATGGTTTTGTCCTGGAATATTTTGGTTTCTCCATCTATGTTGATTGAGAGGTCTTTGGGGTATAGTACCCTGGGCTGGCATTTGTGTTCTCTTAGAGTCTGCATGACCTCTGACCAGGCCCTTCTGGCTTTGATAGTCTCTGTTGAGAAGTCTGGTGTAATTCTGATAGGTCTACCTTTCTATGTTACATGGCCCTTTTCCCTTGCATCTTTTAATATTCTTTCTTTGTTCTGTGCATTTAGTATTTTGATTATTATATGACGAGAGGATTTTCTTTTCTGGTCCCATTTATTTGGTGTTCTATCAGTATTTTGTACCTTTATGTCCCTCTCTTTCTTTAGGTTCAGAAACTTTGCTTCTATGATTTTGTTGAAGACATTTTCAGGTCCTTTGAGCTGGGAATCTTCATTCTCCTCTATTCTGATTTTTCTTGGATTTGGTCTTTTCATTGTGTCCTGAATTTCCTGGTTGTTTTGGGTTAGGAGTCTTATGTTTTGAATTTTCTTTGACATTTGTGTCAATATCTTCTATGGTATCTTCTACACCTGAGATTCTCTTCTATCTCTTGTATTCTCTTGGTGATACTTACATCTGTATTTCCTAACCTCTTTCCTAGGTTTTCCTCTCCCAGGTTTGCCTCCATTTGTTTTGTCTTTATTGTTTCTACTTCCACTTTTAGGCCTTGGACTACTTTATGAAATTCCTTCACCTGTTTGATTGTGTTTTCTTGTATTTCTTTAAGGGATTTATTTGTTTCCTCTTTGAGGGCTTCTACCTGTTTGCCTGTGTTTTCCTGTCTTTCTTTCAGTGAGTTATGTATTTCCTCCTTAAAGGACTCTATTATCTTCATGAGATAGGATTTTAGGTAAGCTTCCTGATTTTCAGGTGTGTTGGTGCATTTAGGGCTTTCTGTGGTGGGGGAACTCGGTTCTGATGATGCCCACATATATTGGCTTCTGTTGCTTACAATCTTGTGCTTGCCTCTTGACATGTGGTTATCACTGGTGTTTGCTGGTCTGGGTGACTCTGTCTGGAGTCTGCCTCTTTTGTCCCTGGGTTGTTTCAGGTTTCCTGGTAGGCCTGCAGCCTGGCTGTAGCAGACATCCTGTGGGGCCTTCCAATTGCGGGGTGTTCAAAGGGGCAGAGAAGCTGCTGATCTGTTGCCCTGGCTGCAGTAGATCTCCTGGGAGGCCTCAGACTGTTGGATCTTCAGAGGAGCAAACAGGCTGTTGTCCTGTGTGAAGATGTTCTTCGGGGGATGGGGGAGTGGACGGGGGGGGGGGGGGTAGTGGCTATAGACTATGGTTTCTATTTCCCTGCATGCAGCAGAAATCCAGGAAGGCTTTCGGTCTGTTGGGTAAGTTGACCTGCATGCCTCAGAGACCCCAGGAGATCTTCAGACTGTGGTGTCCATTGCCTAGTTGTCCTGTACATAGAGGAACTCCTGGGATGCCTTAAAGCTGTGGTGTCTTCAGGGAAGCAGACAAGCTGTCAATCAGTTGTTCAGTTACCCTGTGTGCAGAGGATCTCCTGGGATGCCTCAGGCTGTGGTGTCAGTTACTCTGAGTGCAATGGATCTCCTGGGATGCTTCAGGATGTAGTGTCTTCTGGGTAGCAGAGTAGCTAGTAACCTGTCCCACCAGAAATGACCAAGAGGAAGGGATGGTTTTTGCTTTCTACAACAGAAGAAGTTGATAACAGATACAACTCAGTTTTGTGCTGTATTGTTATTAACGTTATTGCTATGACATTTTAAAGATGTATTTATTTATGTGTATGGGTGTTTGTCTGCATGGATGTACACAAAAATAGGACATCAGATCCCACTGAACTATGGTTATAGAAAGTTATATGTGCTGGGCATTGAATTCAGGACCTCTGGAAGAGCAGCAAGTACTGCCCCCCCTTTTTTATTAGATATTTTCTTATTTACAATTCAAATGTTATTCCCTTTCCTGGTTTCTCCTCCTAAAATCCCCTATCCCATCATCCCTCCCCTTGCTCTCCAACCTACCCACTCCTATTCCTGGTCCTGGCATTCCCCTATGCTGGGACATAGAGCCTTGACAGGACCAAAGGCCTCTTCTCCCATGGATGACCGACTAGGCCATCCTCTGCTACAAATATAGCTAAAGCCACAAGTTCCACCATGTGTTTTCTCTGATCGGTAGTATAGTTTCAAGGAGCTCTGGGGGTCCTGGTTAGTTCATATTTATGTACCTTCTATGCAGCTTCAGTCCCCTTCAGCTCCCTGGGTATTTCTCTGGCTGCAGCAAGTACTCTTAACCACTGAGCCATCTCTTCAGCCCCACCATGACTTTCTTAAGTCTATACAATCAACAACACTGATAATGTTTGGATCTATTTTTTTAAATGCATAAACAAACTCCTTGTTGATCTTAAGATATGCATCTTTTTTAACTTTATTATTTTGTGTATAGGACTGTTTTGTCTACATATATGTCCGTGTATCACATCTATGCCTGGTACCCATGAAGGCCAGAAGAGGACATTGGATCCCCTAAAATGAAAGTTATAGTTGGAAGCCACCACTGTGTGTTGGGACTTAAACCCAGATCCTCTGAAAGAGGAGCTAGTTCTCTTAACTTCTGGGGCATTTTGAATAGTAATTTTTGAATCTTAACCCATAAAATTTTATGCTTAAAGGTGAGAAGTGTGATAAAGATATGCTCAGAAATTATCCTGAAAGACAGGGTAGAAAGCCTGTAAGAGCCAAAAGTTGTACACTACAGCAAAACAGTGTTTTCTAAACATAACAGGGCCATAGTATAGTGAACTCAAAATTCAACATTTATTCTTATGTTTCACTATTAAAGTTGTGATCAGGAAGAAATTTGATCACATAAATGCTGAATGTAACATCGTGGTCTATTGACAAATTCTTTTTTCTCCAGAGACTGTCATCTTTGGGCTGAGAACTGCCTGGCCCTGAGATCTTAATTCCTTGATACAAATATAAAGGGGATCCAAAGGAGGGGCAGTTGTCAGATTTGGTCTTGAACTTGGAGTTGGGGGAGCAGTGATCCTGGGAAGGGGAAGAGCAGAAATTGAAATATGAGGACAGCCTGGATGCCTGGGCTGGGAGGAATAGCACTTGGCTCAGTCTCCTGTTCGCAACCCATGCAAGAGCTGGTGGCTCCTCAACTTTCAGTGACCCAGAGGCTCTTCCTGGTCGAGCCTCTTGAAGAAGCTTTGTCAAACTCTTAAGTGCAGATTATAAGAGCACAGGAGGACAAAGCCCTGATGATTCTTGGGAGGAAACCTGCAGAGAGTTAGTTCCCTGGTGCCAGATTCAGCCTGGATTCTCCAAAGCAGGAGCTGAGGTCAGAGTCAACTTTTGGAGGCTTCACTGCTCCCAAAAGAACTGCTGTGTCTTCACCACATCAAAGGGTAGAGTGAGTGTAGCAGCCACCATTCCTGAGATGTCACCAGCCACAAAAGCTGACGCCTACACATGTCTGGTCTTTTGGTCTCAGCTCATTCAGCCAGCTTTTCACCAGCTCATAGTTGAGCCAGTACAGATCTGGGAAGGTCACATCTTGAAGGGTTGTGCCACCCCAAACCGGTCACAGTGAACCACCCCTGCCACTACAGCTTGAACATAAGTAGCTAGCTTCCAGTATGACACATGCTGAGCCTGCAGCTTGGTCTGCACAAGCTCCAAGGGACAGATCACTGTCACAGTGACCATGCAGGTGAGGGCACCAGCCACTATAAAGTAAAAGAAAAAAGAAAATCAGTTTTAAAAAAATATGAAAACAAAACAAAATTTGAAGTAAAATTGGATCCGTTTTGTGTTGGCTAGCCACCATTGAGCATGGAGCCTGCTCTTGTGTATTGTTAATATACCCATTAACAATCCATTAGAGAAAACGGATTTCACTTTCCCAGCAGGTATCAGTTAAAATAGTTGGGGTGGGAATTTGTGTCTGCTCTCCATTCTCAGTGTCTCAGATTTTAAGGTTATTCACTATCATTGTGTGAGGGTTCATACATGATTTTAGCTGTAGTATTATTTCTTTTATAAACTTGGGTGTCCTTGCTTTTGGTTTATAAATGGTTAGAATTGTAATATATTTTGGTGGATTTTTCTTTTAATGACTCTGTAATGTTCTTCCTTATCTCTTTCTATTGATTAGCTTCAGTTTGAAGTCTGTTTTGTCAGGTATTAAAATTACTACGCCTGCTTGTTTCTTGGTTCCACTTACTTGGAATACATTTTTCTATTATTTTACCCTGAGGTAATGTCTATCATTGATGGTGAGGTGTGTATCTTGGATACAGTAGAAAGAAGGATCTTGTTTACTAAATCAATCTTAGTCTTTGTATTTTTATTGGGAAATTGAAACCACTGATATTACGACCTATCTATAAGCAATGTTTACTGGATCTCTTATTTTATTGTAATAGTTGGTTTTTCTGTCTTCTTTGATTTACAGTTTCTGGGATTATTTTTTTTCCTGTGCCTTCTTGAGCATAGTTAACCTTTTTAGATTTAAGTTGTCCTTCTAGTGCTTTCTGTAAAGTTGGTGAACAGAGATTGCTTAACGTTGCTTTTATCATGGAATCTCTGGCTACTGTAATTGACAGGTCTGGGCTCACACCTGTGGTCTCTTAGAGTCTGCAGCACATCTGCTCAGGCCCTTCTGGCTTTAATAGTCTCTGAAAACACAGAAGCTATTCTAATGGACCTGCCTTTATATAGACTTGATCTTTTACCCTTGCAACTTTTAATATCTTATTTTTTGTTCTGTATATTTAGTGTTTTGATTATTATGTGTACTAGGGAATTTCCTTTCTAGTTCTATCCATTTGTAATTAGTTTGCTTTGTGTACATTGATAGGCATCTTTTCATTTAAATTGAGAAAATTTTCTTCTACAAATTTGTTGACTATTTTCTGTGCTTTTGACCAGAGTTTCTTCTCCTTCCTCTATTCCTATTATTTATAGATTTGGTATTTTCATAGTGTCCCAGATTTCCTGCATGTTCTGTGCCTAGGATTTTTACATTTATCACTTTTGTTTACCTGAGACTTTCTTTCCATGTCTTGTACTCTCTTGGTGAGGCTTTTATTTGACTTCCTAAATTTTTAATTCCCGGTTTGATTCCATTTTTAGTTTTCTTCCACAATTCTATTTCTTTGTTAAATTTTACTTTCATGTCTTGCATTGTTTTCAATATTCTATTCAACTTTTGTTTATGTTTTCACAGTCATCATTAAAGATTTATTTATATCCTATTTAACATTTTGAACACATTCATAGCTTGAATTTTGAAGTCCTCATCTTCATCTTAGGCTAATTTGCTTTTTTGGCTCTCTCTCGCTCTCTCTCTCTCTCTCTCTCTCTCTTTCTCTCTGTCTGTCTCTCTTTCTCTCTTTCTCTCTCTCTCTCTCTCTCTCTCTCTGTGTGTGTGTGTGTGTGTGTGTGTGTGTGTGTGTGTGTGTGTGTGTGTGTGAAATGGTTTGCATTTGCAATGGGGTTGCTGTATGACTTGAGAAATGAACTTTAATCTTTTCTTTGCATCATTTTTTTCACATTTCTAATAGTAGATAATGTTGTGTTTTATAAAAAAGAAAAGGAAGCCAGGGATATGTTTGGTGGAGGCACGGTATGGTGCCTCTGTGGAGCCATGACAATGGATTCCTCTCCCCTGAGGTACCAGCCACACAAAGAGTTTAGTATAAAATAGAGTCTATTTACAGCATGGGGAGTTGATGGGATAGTAGACACAGAGAAAAGGAGAGAGAGAGAGAGAGAGAGAGAGAGAGAGAGAGAGACTAGCCATGAGCAAGTGGAGAGAGAGCAGGAAAGGGGAATGGAGAAAGAAGGGACAGAGGGGGAAAGGGGGATGAGAGCAAGAGTGAAAGGAGGGGCTGAGCAGCCCCTTTTATAGAGAGTCAGACATACCTGGCTGTTGCTAGGTAACTGTGGGGCAGAGCCTAGAAGGAATGCTAACAGATAAAAAGGCATTACCGCACAACCACCAGTTTTACTTGTTGGACTTTTTGCAACTAGGCATCTTGTTTATCCTAATATAGTTAGGAAGGTTATCAAATTCTTTTCTTTCATTATTATCATTCCCACTTTGGTTTCAGGAAGTGTTTAAATTATATTTTCACCAAAAGTTGGGAACTGAAGCTTTAACTCATTCAAGCTTTGAAAAATATCAGCCAAATAATTGTGTCTCATTCATTGTCAATGCTACATCACATATACTAAGATGTCTTCATGTGACTTGGGCTTTTCCCAGCATGATACTTTTAGGGTAATTACTCTTCTTAGGGTGGCATCCTTCCACAACTCTAGAAACAGCAACTATCTGGCCCAAAACAAACATGGCATTTATTGTATTGTTGATAGTAATCTCAGGGCCCACTCATATTCAAATGAATGAAAAAAAAAAAAAAACAGATTCTTTCCCTCAGTAAGGAGTCACAAGGTCACATTTAGATCATGTCCAGCTGAAAGAAGGAAAAATGATCAGCACTGAAAAACACTTTTGGAAAATATAATCTGCTACAGCCAATTTCTGAAAGTGAGGAAAGAATATGGACAATAAATTTTCAGTGTCACAGGTCCTTCCAATCTTCACTTACCTTCTGCTCTCATATGATTAGTGGGCCACAATAACTTCCTGGGTTACTAATAAAAATGCAGTAATTTGCATAAGATACATGTGTTTCCCTTTTTCCATTGGCCACATTTTGGGATAACCCATAGAGTCTGGCAATGGACTCTCACTGACAAGTGCTAGAGGAAAAACAGAAGAAATACTGACCAAAATAATAATAATAATAATAATAATAATAATAATAATAATAATAATAATAATACAGGCCGGGCGTGGTGGCGCACGCCTTTAATCCCAGCACTTGGGAGGCAGAGGCAGGCGGATTTCTGAGTTTGAGGCCAGCCTGGTCTGCAAAGTGAGTTCCAGGACAGCCAGGGCTATACAGAGAAACCCTGTCTCGAAAAACCAAAAAAAAAAAAAAAAAAAAAAAGAAGTACTGAAGATGCCTTTGCAGGGTCGTTTCTTGTATTCCCAGCCTTTCCTTCATTCACTCTCTGTAAAGAATAGCTTTTATACTAAAGATAATGTTTACTTGTTACAAAACTCCAGTAATATAGATCTAGTATTGTGACCCTATGGACACAGGCTTCTATTAACACACAGCTCATACTTCATGCTACAAAGTGACCATTCCTGGTCCAGTTAGCAGAAATTGTAACTGCTGCCTTGGCCTAATGAATTTTGCCAAAATTCTCACAGCCTGTCTCAAGCTATAAATGGAGTGGTTGTGCTGCCAGTTAAAATTCACGGGTTACATAGATAAAAGTAGCTACCACTCCTCATCAAGAAACTTCTCTTTGCAGCAAATGAAGACCATTACAAAAACCCACAACTAGGCATAGTACAAGAGATCAGTAGATCATTGGGAGCCTAGTACCATCACCTTCACATATCCTTCATCTATGGCCTAGGGAACATCTCAGAAGAGAAAGTGGAAAGATTGTAAACCCCAGAATACCAGTAAGCCTACTGTGAAACAGTTTCTCCTAGATATGGCTACATAAACAAGACCAGAACTATAGAAATAGCAGTGGACATGATAACATGGAAGGGAGAATTTTTAAGAATCTCCACCCCCTAGATAAAAAAAATGCAGGTAAATATTGACTGCTGGGAGAAGAAAATTTAGCATCTCCCAGGGATGACCCCCTTATTGGTTGTCCAATGTAGAGTGGTCAGCCTTGAAACCATATACACACAAACAACCAAAATGGACTCAACAGGAGATACATATACATATGCATATGTCGGTAACAAATCCAATCAAAGAAAGAAGTTGTTAATTTGAGAGTGGCAGGCATGGAAGGTATTTGAAAGAGGATAACTTAGAAGCCTGGCAGAAGGAAAAGAGGAGAAGTGATGTAATTCTATTTCAATTAAAACATTTTAAAATCCCTCCTTGCAATGTACAAAGAGACACTTTGTTCATGCTCTCGTTCTTATATCAGTCAGAGGCAGAGCAGATGGCAGTCCTTTGTTCATCCTAGCTTGATGCCTGGCTTGACAACCAAACTGTCTTATGCCTAGGACTCATAAAAAGCAACCCAAATCAAATCAAATCCAGGCAGTGAAACACAGGAGGAGGAAGACAGAAACCTGTGAACCACCGTGCCACTCGCAGAACTGCCCTTCCATCCATGGCACAGGCAGGCACTGACACCCAATTGGCAGCACACCATGCAGCATGGATGAAGAATGCTGCCCAGCCTGAAGTGGAAGCCACCACAAGGTGCTCAGATGGTAGAGAAAGAGAAGTGGAGCAGCTTAAGCATTATGGGGAGAGATGAACCCAGAGACTCGAGGGTGGAGAGGAGTAGCCTGTTATGAGTGGCCAGCCTAGCCACCTAAAGCCATGGTGAAGTCCCAGATTGAGCTGCCACTGTAGGCCATGTCTGGGACTGTGACTATGCAGCAGCAGGGGACTGTGCATAACTGTCCCTGCCCCTCACCAGATGCAGTCAGTGCTCAGGAGAGCTGGCCCCATCTCTCAACAGTGGTGACACTCAGGAAAGGAAGCCTTGCACCTTACCTGGTCGGGGCAGGGGCAGGTGAGCCAGCTCAGAGGGTGAGAGTTCAGGAGAGCTGGCCCTGCCCCTTGCCAGCTGCAGCACCTAGGAAAGCAGGCTCTGCACCTCATCTGGGCAGCACAGTAGAGCTTGCTCTGGTTGAAGGGGTACAGGTGAGCCATCCCTGAGGGAGACCTGGCCATGCCACTCGTCTGGCAAGAGGTAGCATGGGTGCAGGGGTGATGACCTCTCCCTCCTCCCCTGAAGTAGCAGGGAGAAGTGACTCTGGAGTTATAAGAGCAGGAGAGCTAGCCCTGTTCCATCACTGGCTGTAGCACTCAAGAGAGAGGGCCTATACCCTGTCTGGGCAATAAATAAAGCTGTCCATGATGGCAAAGACACAGGTGAGCCAACCCCTCACAGGCTGCCATACTTGGAAGTGTGAGACCCAAACATTGACTGGGCACCACAGTGGAGCTGGCTCTGGAGGGATGGGTGTGGGTGAGCCATCCCAGAGGTCATGCGAGCAGGAGAGCTGACCCTGCTACCTGCTGATGGCAGCATTGGGTGGAGTAGCTGGAACAGTGCTAGAGAGCTTGCTCTGATGGTGCAGATAAGCAAGAGTTCAGCTACCACCCAAGCCCAGATCCAGGGCTCTGAATGGGCCCACCCCAACATCTATATCATCTGCAAATGATTGGGACATGGGAAAGGACCTGTTCTACTGATCCAAGGTTGCAGGCTTTCCATGAAACAGAGCAATAATGGGATAACCAGGAGGAATCCCAATGAGCATCCCATATTGATGGTGTCACAGAAGCCAGGGACCTCAAACCAGATCAATGACTCATCGCACTGAACATCTGCAAGTGTAGATGTGTGGACAAAGGGGCATACTGTGGGACACACTGTGACATACTACAGCTTCCACGATGAGATGCTTTCTATGTGTTTTGTTGTTGTTTGTGTGTTTTATATCTTGGTGAGGAGGTTGCAAGGGTGAAGGTCAGATACGAGAGGATGAGATGAGAGGATCTGAGGTGCATGATGTGAACCTCACAAAGAAACAATAGAAAGTTAAAAAAATTAAAAAGAAAAGAAAAAACCATGGGTTATACTACTGAAAAATAAAAATAAAATGCATGTTGGGTCCAGGGAGATCTGTTATGCTTTACATTTTACAGGTGTGAAACTACCTTCCTTCTCATGGTCCCTTCTCCCCGATACTACTGAAAAGCCTTGCTTTGCCATCCTGTGACCTTGGAGCTTCCCAGGGCAGCGTGGACCAATGTGGTCAACCACATTTCCATTGCTGAGTATCTCATTCTGGAAGTCCTCTGTGGCATCATTACCTTACCTGCTGTTTTCACCACAGAGCCTATCAGAATGCCATTTGGAGCTTTTCCCACTTCCATAGATTACACATGATATTCAAGCTTTCTAGCACTTTCCTCCTTTCCATCAATCTATTCAAGGATGCTTTCATATTAAAGTGATAGTTGGGTTCCAACATGTGTACAGTTTTGGAATGAGTTGCATAAATAAAACTGAAGGGAAGGCTAGAATACTTTGGGGCCATGGGCATTAATCAGGAGGATATTGTATTGTAGCTTTCAAATAATCCTAATGTTGCTTTTATAGGAAGGAAACACTTGTGTCTCAGCAATTGTATGTCTGGTGACATTTATTTTAAAAATAAAAATAAGGGGCTGGTGAGATGGCTCAGCGGGTAAGAGCACCCGACTGCTCTTCTGAAGGTGATAAGTTCAAATCCCAGCATCCACATGGTGGCTCACAACCATCTGTAACGAGATCTGGCACCCTCTTCTGGAGTGTCTGAAGACAGCTACAGTGTACTTACATATAATAAATAAAATAAATCTTAAAAAAATAAAAATAAACCTTCATAGTGGTTATAATTCTGTATATTAATTACATATAGAGAGCTATTAACATTCTATATTATCTTTAAATGTATACAACCATAGATGACATCACTGCATGACTTTATCTCTGCATTATAAAGATGAAAATGTAGTTTGGAATAATATAGATGTAGATACTCACAGCCATCTGACTGAGCACGAGTACCCCAATGGAAGAGCTAGGGGAAGGGCTGAAGAAGCTGATGTGGATTGCAACCCCATAGGAAGAATAATATCAACTATCCGAACCACTCAGAGCTTCAGAGACTAAATCACCACCCAAAGAGTATACACGGAGGAATCCATGACTCCAGACACATATGTAGCAGAGGACTGACTGCCTTATCTGACATCACTGTGAAGGGAAGCCCTTGGTCCTGTGGAGGCTCGATGCCCCAGCATAGGGTGATGCTAGGGCAGTAAGGCAGGGGTGGGTGAGTGGGTGGAGGAGCACCCTCATAGAGGCAAATAGGAGGGGGAGAGGGGGATAGAATGGGGGTTGTGGATGGGCTAACTGGAAAGAGGATATCAGTTGAAATGTAAATGAATAAAATGATTAATAAAAATAAAAAAACAATACGTAATTTAAAAAATTGTAATTTGGAAAATATACAGAACAGAGAAGCTTATTGGTGAGATTAGGTAAAGCAGGGTGCTCTGCAGAAGTTCCACTTTTTCAATTGTCTTCATCGCCAGGACCATTTCAAAGTCAGCACCTATGGGAGTAAGGTCTTGAGGGTGCCGCTTTCCTGACCAGTAGGTGTTATACCCCTCAGGAATTCGTAAGAGGGAGACAGCAGGGACGGTTTGCTTTGCTTTGCTTCCTAAATGGAAGTGCCCAAAGTGTACGAATGACTGAAAACTGTTGTTTTGCTAGAACGCATAAGATTTTTTTTTTTTATTTTTAGTCCATATTGCATAAAGACCGTGATGGGCTCTGTGGCTCCTCCATATTCTCCAAGCTTCTACAGTTCAAGGACAGATGTTCCAGCTACCAATCTGTCAGCACGCACACGCTTTCCAGGCTCTGCACAGTGTGCTTTGCCCAACGTGAAAGGTAACCCTCAGTCAAAGGGTTGGAGTGGGAGTACAACCACCTCAGCTCCTTGATTCCGCCGGTGGGATCTTTAGAAAGCTATTGACTGAGCTGCCGATAACGTTGTGAGAGCACCTGCGGCCATTTTTAAGTGATTGTTGCCCTTTTCTCCCAGTGCAGCGCCAGGAGCTAAGAGACTCAGCTTCTGCTCCGTGCTGGCCCACCCCGAGCTGAGAGCTGCTGGCAGAGGACTGTGCTGTTGCTGATCACAGTGGAGTAAAGAGCACAAATAAAGGATTATGGAAGGACTGGGGCCTGAGTCACCTCAGGGCAGTTCCAGGTCACATGTGCCTCTAGACTATGTGACATTTAGACGTCCCAGGTCACCCCAAGACAGATTATACTCTAGTCTTCTTTTGGCTTCATGACCTGTACTTGGAAGCTCTTGTGAATCCTCCTTATCCTTCAAGAGAAAATAGATGATGAATGTTCAATGGTGCGCAGAAAGGGCACGCTTTCCTACTCAGCCACACCAACAAGAAGCCATTGTGTCTTGGGTAATGAACCAAAACACTGGCTCTATGAGCAAGTCATTCTCTCACTGTCTCTCCTTTCTCATCTCGTTCTTTCTTCCCTCTTCTCTATTACCCCTTTCCTTTTATTTTTATTTTTCTCATTTTTTATCTCAGATTCTCTTTTTATTCCTTTGGCAGGGGTCTCACCATGTAGGGCTGCCTGCCTGACCTGGAACTTAACTATTTAGACAAGCCTGGCCGCAAACACAGAGCAATCTGCCTGCCTCTGCCTTCTCAATACTGGGATTACAGACATGGCTACCTCATTCTGCTTGCTCTATCAAGCATCCCAAGGAAGTGTCTCCTGTCCCGATCCTCTGTTTCCAGAATCACAGTGTGTGGTTTCAGCTGATTCACTGGAATCAAGAAGTTGGCAAATAACCATAATATCTGAGGACCAGAGACTGTTACATAATCATCCTTTGGTGGAGACAATGAGGTCATATGTTTGCCCATCTAATTGCTGATCAGGGACACGTTTGATTGCAAATAATTTGCTCTCTGGCCCACAACTTAATTACTAAGTGTCTGAATCAACAAAGCTTTTAGATGTAGGTCTTGCCTAACGGTGCATTTGTTAGAGATCATTGCCTTCATTTGGCCCCTAAATGAAAGGTCTGGGGGATATGACAGACCACTGCCAACACTGCTCTCAATGACCTCATATTGGAAAATCTGCCAATTCCCACAGTTTATTCTCTAGCCAGCAATGGGCTTTATTGTTTGTGTCCAGGGCCAAACAGAATGAGTGCCTCATAGTATCAGATATTAGTAAAACCTCTGGTGGAAGCACAATTTTGGGGAAAATTGGTGTTACTCAACCTAGAGAAAATGGTTCTCATTCCCAGTCTCATAAAGAAACTCTGTTGAGAGAAGTCGAGCAGGCATGTGCAGCCTTTTGGCATTTTCACCCAATGTTGTCATCTGCAGAGTTCATGCTTGAGAAGTGCACAATAAAATCATACATACAAAAAGTGTTTTAAGTAACTTTATGATTTTGTGTTAGCCTATATTCACAGCGATCCTGTGGTAAATGCAGCCTGTCAGTCATGAGTTAAATATACCTAGGAAGAAATAGGCAAGAGAGGAGTCTATGGGTAGGCAACCACACAATAGAAGAGGACCTAGCTAGAGATCAAGGAGTCCCATGGTTGTCCTACTTCGAATAATTTCTCCAGCTTAAGTGCTCCCCCCATCTCATTAGAGATACAGGAAGGTGGCTTGCATAGGATCATGGATAACACATTAGTGTGTTCTACAATGCTATTGAAAAGAACTTCTCAGAACACTGTCCTGTCTAGAGCAATGTAGAAGAGCAAATGCTGATAAGTCAGGGTAGAAAAGCAGGGTAAATTATGGAAACCCAGAAATTTCCACCCATAGATATTTGAATGATGATTAAAAAAAAAAAAAAAGAGGTACCTCACTCCTGGACAACTATCATCATAGTCCTAATGCCTTGTAATTAATTCAAGACTTGGAAAAACATTAATTTTTGAGGGTTATAAATTTCCTTTTTGGTGTTTTAATTGTTCAAAGTTTAAAGAATCTTGGTCTATGTACTATTGTTATTTTATCACTAAAGACCACTATGTTCTTTTCTACTTCTTCAATTGCAATTTTAAATAAACACAGGAAGCTTTTAAATAATTGCAATGAAGTTGAATTTATCCATATGATTTTTAGAACACTAAACAAAGGCCTAATTTCCAACACTAGATGGAAACACCCAGGTCTTGATGAATGTCTGGCCTTCTAGAAGTTACAATGTCTCCCTTGGCCTCTTCTCATGTTCATCGCCTCCTACCAAATGCAAGAAGACCCAGTCTGAGTCCAGGAATCTTTGTGTGTGGCCAGAGTCTGAACACAGCAGGAAACAAAAACAAAGCCACCAATGAAGCCTTCCTTGTCTCACTTGGTTGTGTTTCTTTCTAAAGCTTGCCGTTAGGGATAAAGGGAGGGGGTTTATAAAGGAGCATGGACTACATATTAGTGTGTTCTACAATGCCTTGGAAAAGAATTTCTCAGATCATTGTCCTGTCGAGTGCACTGCAGACGAGCAAATACTGATAAGTCAGGGTAGAAAGACAGGGCAAATTATGGGCACCTGGAAAGAGAAAAGAGCCTCTCACCCACATGTCTAGTTTAAAGACTTTCACTAAGCAAGAACTCCAGCACCGTTTGTTGTGAACGTGGCCAACGTAAAGTAAACCTAGAGACACTTTGTGATGAAATTGCAATAAAGAAGGCTCAAAGTGGAAAATATTAAACCTTGGGTCGGGTCTCATTCTTTTCCCCAAACATCATCTGAGAACTTTGTTTACTAATAAAATGTTCTACCTTCCCGCATCCCTGAGATCCAGAAGGCTACCTTATGAATTGAAATCCTGTCAAGTGCTCATGAGAGCTATCCTAAGTTTCTGTTTAGATTCCTTAGCAATACTTTGAGGGTGATTGGTTCTAACCCTCCCAAAATCCTAATATGAGTATTGTAAAACTAAAATGAACTATGACTATCTTACAGAAGGTCATAACCATGCTCTTGAGTATGCCTTAGCTTTCTTTCTAAGTGTCTCTTGATCCTCATGTTCAAGCCCAGTGGTTAAAATACCTTACAAAAAAGAAAACACAAAACCCAACAACAACAACAACAATGAAACTCTGTTTCATACTGAGTAGTCCTCAACTTCTTTACTTTGTCAAAACCACAAATCCCGGTTTGGCCTGAATTGAGGTCTCTAAAAGATAAAGGGGACTCCTCAAGCTGCTTCAGGTGACAGAGTGGAGTTGTGCTTCCTTCCCTGTCTCCCTTGGCAATAAAAAGCAAAAATAGCTTCCAGAGAATTGTGGATCTTCCCTACTTCTGTATCCTGGAGCCCATCAGCCACCCACACGACACAATGGAACAAAACCTACCCTAGCCACCGGGACTCACAATCCTATTTGCAAATGAGATTTCAGAGTGCAGGCCAGCGTGCTCTTGGCAGCTCATCTGCAGGCATTTGAAGCCCAAGGGAAAAAGCCTTTCCGTTTTCCCTCTCTTTCCGTCTGGAATCTGTATCTTAATACAGCCTCACTGAGCTTGATGAACTGGTCATAAAAGAGAGAGAGAGAGAGAGAGAGAGAGAGAGAGAGAGAGACTTGTTATCCAAAAGTGTGGTTACTCATAGTCAGTGATGTCCCATAATTATTTTATTCAGGAGAAGTCAAATGTTAACGGATTGATTTTTTTCTCCTTTAATAAACAAGCATAGAAGTGAAGGTTGTGAGGCCCAGAGCATCCCAGAAACACAAAATGATTGCTTAATTAAGGTTGCTTTTCTTTTTCCAAAGAACGCCTTTCATGTTGATACTGTTAAGGCTGTAATCTTACTTTATGGCTGAATCCCCTGTCTTGTAATCAGCATTTTTTTGACAGTGTGATTTGCTTTCAGTACAAGATCTAAACAAGTTTGATCATTTGCTTAGAGAAATAAAAATGAATTCTGTACATGAGCTCTATGGGTTTTCTTAGCCTAGCAACATGCTGGTGGCTTGCAGTCTCCTCTAGTGAGTGCTCTATGTGTGGCTTGCTGAATGAATACATGATTGTGTCTGAGTGTTATAATATATCCCCGCCTTCAAATGAACACCGAGATTTCATTAATGTCATGTGAGTCAAAGAACAGCGAAGGGCCACACGGATGCATACATTCAGCATCAGGTTAAAATCCCAAGGGGGCACCAATTAGCAAGTTAAATGCAGTTTCTATTTCAAGCTAGATTGCAAAGCAATGGGATAATGCCAGAGGCCTTTAAAGGGAACGCATGTTAATTGATCAACCTGTAGTCCTTGAATCCAAATGAGCCCTCTTCACATTCCCAAGGGGGAAAACCCTAATTCTAGGCCAGCCCAAGAATGTAGGAGAGTATATTTCACAGGATGGCACATTCCAATTAGTAGTGCTCTTTCCATGGGCTTAATCATAATGGAAAGCTTGTTTGTAAATCCTCTAACTGCTTGGGTTAAAAAGCGAGGGATTCATTTGGGTAATTGTCACCCGCACCCACCCACCCCACCCCACCCCCGCCCTGGGCTTTGCCTTTAGAATCGCACTGCCAGGTATTCAGTGAGTAACCTTGGAAACAAAGATAATTACTTTCCAGTCTTCACTCTCAATGTAAAGATCACACAAAATGAGAAGTGGGAATGACTCTGTGTGGGCCCTTTTTCTGACAGTTGCTGTTTTGCAAAGAGAGAATTTCCAAGCATCTCAGCAAAGTCCTAGATCCAGTTGGGCCCTCTCTTTATATTCTGGATCAAGCACCACAGGGAGGAACAAGAGCAAATAGGAGAGTGTTTTAAGCAAGGTGCTCATGCAGATGAATTTGTTTCCCCCAGAACATTAAGCTCCCTGGGCACATTGTGAACATCCAGGAAATGTTGGTAAAGTGAATGCTGTATTCAGATTCTAATGAAAATCATACCACTGCAGATCTGTACTGATAACTGGGCATGGTACCATGGTACTGCACACAGTACTGTTTCTAGGATTGGTTTTTTTTCCCCCTACAAAATCTTCAACTACTTGAACCTTGTTTATCTTTCATGGAAAATGTTTATGAATGACATGTTTTTCTTATAAATACTTAACATGAATAAGCCTAACTCAAGATGATTTTTGTTTGGGGATGTGATCTCATTTTGTTATCCAGGGTAGTGCTGTACTACTTGGCTCCAGCAGTCCTCCTGACTCGGCCTCCCAAGTGATTGACACTGCGGGTACAAGTCACACTATCAGGTTGATTGATGTATGCATGGGAGTTGTGTTTGTTTGTTTTGCTGGGGACCAAACCCAATAGTAGAAACGTTCTCTACCACAGAGCCATATACCCAGCTCAAAATAAATATTTTAAGAACTACTTAGTTGTAAAATATGTGAAATTTGAAAATGGTAACCTCATTGAAAGGAAAGATTCCTCTTTTCCTATAACATATGCACTGTCCAATGACTAATTCAATATGGAACTTTCTATATCTTATAGATAGTGAAATTGATACTTAACAACATAGCATACATATTAAATTCAAAGCTCTCCTAAATCCACTGAACTGGTCTCATAGCTTTACTCTGGATTATGCTGCAAATGTGCCTTGAAAGACTTATTAAGAGGTGAAGACAGATTTTATAACATTAAACCAGACTTTAATTTTGAATCAGAACATAGATAATCTATATTTAAACAAAGTGAGCACTGAGGTAAATTTTATAGCCCTAGCCAACCATTCCAGAGAGGAAGGAGTGAGACAGCCTGAGGCATCACAGTCACATATCATTAGGACCTGCTGTGCATTCAGATGACAGGCTGGCACAGTTTGATGTGCACTACCTAGTATATGTATACTAGATGTAGATGACCAAGATAGACCACAGTCTGGCAGAACTCCTGGGACCCCAAGTAGGTGGGAGCCAACAAGATAACCAGCCAATCTTTCTTTCCAAAAACAACCTCTATGGAATGGAAATGCAAGAGAGTCTTTTCCACTTGTGACATTCAGAAGCTCACAGGCAGGGGCTTCCGCTGAAGCAACTAGAGCAATTATTCAGCTCCAGAAATACTGCTAAGATCTGTTCATACAGGGTAAGGAGACACGTTTGTTTTTCACATAGTCTGGTGTTTGATTATCTGGACCCTCACTATGAGGTTGCTCATATGCTTCGTCTTGGGTTATAATAGTAGTAGGCATTAATTAAATGTATCCCCTTGCCCCTCTCCTACTTCCCCTCCCCATCCTCCTCTCTTTGATTCAGGGTCTTGACATGTATCCCAGGCTGGCTTTGACCTAGTGATCCTGCTGCCTCAGCTTACAAGTGTTAGTATACAGGCCAGCACTGCTGTCTGGATAAATCTCCATCTTGGCAGGATGTACATACAGTTTGCTTCCTTTGCACAGCTATTGTGTGATCAATCCCTCCCTCTCTTCCTATCACTCAGCTTTACTGGATCTTAAAATGAACTCTGTTTCATCTGGAATATAAGATTTCTGATCCTTCATGGAACAAAAATGTGTTCAATGTCCAGGTCATCCTCGGATGGGAAGTAACATCAGTACAAAATTACCCAAGCAATATTTAAGCTCATATGCAATGATCAGCCAGCCGTAGTGTTTTCCATGGTACCTAATAACTCAAAAGTCCCCACTTAGGCAATATGGGATTGGACTGCCTGGTACCTCATATTTCTCTCTCCTTTAAGGAATGTGTAGCTATCTGAAGGTAAGAAAATTAATTTGGTAAAGATTCATATGTTACATTTACTCAAATATTTATTTGAACTCATAAAAAGTTAATTGAGATAATTTAAAAGGTGAAGAAGACATTTCAAATATTGACCAAAAGACCGTGGGAAGTAACTTCAAGTACTTAGCATCAAAATCACTGAGTGCACATTGCCATACCCCTCCATAAAAATCACATCTCTCCTCAAAACCACACTCCCCAGGTGATAAATTCGTGTGCTGATTTGCTCTGCAAGGTGTCAAAATGTAACTAAAGTGAGAAATGCAACCAAGTAAAAGGAAGAAATATAAATGTACAAACAGGATATTTTTGCTAGAGTCTTGGGCATTCAGGAGGTTTGTGATCATCATACAAATATATAAAATTTTCAGGAAGTTGTTTATTTCAACCCATTGTTTTCTCCCTTGGAAAAACACGTCAACGCTGCAAAAGAAAAAGAAAACATATCATTAGGGATTTTTCTCTTTAATTGTATTAAGATTTGACTAACAAACAGAAATTGTATATTTACCATGCAATGTTATGTGATGTTTTGATATATGCATACACCATGAAGTGATTAAATCAAGTTAATTAGCGTCTATAACAACTCACACATTTTTTTGTGCTTAGAACACTGACAGTCTACTCTTAACAGTTTTCAAACATGTAATACATTATTAGCAGTAATCACCATGCTGGACAACATTCCTGCCATGTAACTGACATTTTGTGTCTTCTCAACAGTTTCCCATTTACTTCTGCCTCATTCTCCTTCTGCTTCTTCAAACTCAGTATTTAGATTTCACATACAAGTGAGATTACACAGCATCCTTCTTCTATGTCTAGCTTAGTTCACTTAATGAAGTATCCTCTAAGTTTATCATTTGGTTTAGTTTTCATGAGATATTTTTAGGGTCGGCTTATAAACTAATATGATAAGTACAAGTCAAATGAGGTGTAAGACTGCACTTTTATTTACAAATGCATCTCCCGATTCTAAGCATCCAATGGGAACTGCAAAACAAGGCATAGTATAGCCATCAGCTTTGGTTCAAATGACAAATAATTGCAGACTAAGTTAGGATGATGTCCTTGTGAAGAATTGAAAATGTATGCTGACTTTAGAACAATGACTTGGCAAAACCTAGCATGGTAAAAATTTGCATTCATGACTCTAAACAGAAATTCACCCCTTTCTTTATCCATTCGCACTGCCATGTAACTACAGTTCCCTTCCATTGTGAATAGGTATAAGTTCTAATGCCTGATTCTAGACATGTGATTTGCTTTGGTCAAGGAAATGATACAGAAGTGTCTTTAAAAGTATCACATGCAGCCGGGTGTGGTGGCGCACGCCTTTAATCCCAGCACTTGAGAGGCAGAGGCAGGTGAATTTCTGAGTTTGAGGCCAGCCTGGTCTACAGAGTGAGTTCCAGGACAGCCAGAGCTATACAGAGAAACCCTGTCTTAAAAAAAAAAAAGTATCACATGCTTGCTCAGTTGCTCCTCTGCTATTGCCATAATAAGAGTATGAGAAACCTGTAGCAAAGAACTAGAAACCCTCAACCAGGTGCCACCTAGCACACAACTCCAGAAGACTGAGACCTGAAGACTCTGAAATGACTACAACCAAGATTGGCTCAACACAAAACACAGGAGCCACAATGAAAATGTCTTTTGTTTTAATCATTGGCTTTGGGAGCTATTTGTTAGGCAGCAAAAGCTAATAATATTGTGCCATTTCTTTTCAAAGCCTTTTCCATTGCAAGTGTCAATTATTAAGACATTCGTTTTCCATTCGGGTTTAGTGCTATTCTTTGTGTGTTTCACTTATGTGAGTGGGACAAATTGTTTCTAAGTAGAATAAATACCTTTTTATTACTAATGGCTGGACTTAAAAAAAAATCTGCAGGCAAGGGTGAAATGTCTCCTGGGGCAAAAACTAAGGCTTGGTTCTCTCCACAGTCCTTGCTTTCTTCTCTACTTCAAAAGTTGGTGAGCCAGATACTCTATTTCTCCATCTCTCTTATAGCTAGTGGGAGTCATGGAACCCAGACATGATCTGTGAGCCCCGAGGATAAGTAACCATCTGACATCTTTTAGAAAGCTTTGCTTCCCAGTATGCATCTGTAGAGTTTGCAGAGCCCTATGTGGTCTCTGACATTTGTAGCGTGGCCGTGATGTGGGCTGCGTTGTTCTCCTTACTGAGATAAAACATAGAGAACTAAGCAATTTGCTCAAAGCTTCACAGCTTCTAAGTGGAAAAAAGTAGGATTTTAACTTAGGTGTCCTGACTCTGAGGCTCTTTCCAGTCTACTAACAAGGATGATTTGATTGGCTTTGAACTAGAGGGGAAAGCTGGAGGCCATTAATGGTTATAAAGTGAAATGGCCTCTTGAATTTCTGTAGAATTTGATGTGTGTGTGTGTGTGTGTGTGTGTGTGTGTGTGTGTGTGAAGAACACAACATGAGGTCTACTTTCAACAAACATTTAGTTGTAAAAATTATTGGCTTAGGTGAAAGGTATATAGATCTCTAAAGATAATTCATCTTGTTTAAATGAAATTTTATATCTATTAATGTTTGGTCACTGGGTTTTTTTTCCTCTCACAAGCCCCTAGCAAGAATCTTTTTGATTTTATGAGTTGGACTAGTTGGGTAGGAGTCTCATATAAATGAAATTATATAGTGTATGTCTTTCTATGAGTGGTATATTTCACTTTGCATAATGCTGTCCAGTTCATCCATGTCTACAGGGAAGAATTTCTAAGACTGAATTAATTGCATTCCTTGTATATTAACACTACCTGTTCTTTATCTAGTGTACTGTTAGATATTTAAGGGAATTTTGTTTTATTTTTTCTGGAAACATTCAAAAGTCACCATAGGGAAGTAAGATGCCACTTTTTTCACTGTCCTGGATTTTTAGATGACATGTAGATCACTGACTGGCTGTCTCACACACTTATACTGGGGTATCATGCTGGTCCTATCTCTAACCATTCCTTCTCATACTTCTGTCCACTGAGTTCACTAAAGCACATATGCACAGCTTTTGCAGCATGCCGAGGCCATCAGACTTTCTGCCTTCTGCTTACAACTTTAGACTAAAACCCCACCTCTCCATGCCATCAGCATGTGGCATGTGAGCCACAGAATGGTATAAGTCTGTTTATGTGCCTCATCTCCTTCCCCCTGCATTTCCCTGCCACAGGCTATGACTTTCTGAAGGCTATGCACATGCCCTAGCTATTTCTGTTTCCATCTGATTGCTGGTCGACTGTACCTGACACAGGAACCTCAGGACAGATGAATTGGACCACTGGAGAAATGAGAGCTGAGTTGTAGTTACAGATAACCTCACACTCTTCGATGTAAGGCAGCAGGAATGAGCAAGGGGTCAGGGATTCAATAAACCAGGACTGATGATTTGATGTGCTATGTCCCTACTGTGCTGTCAATTCTGCTCTAGACCCCAGAGTCCCATCATGACTAGAGTATGCTACATTCAATTTATTGCAGTGAGAGCTGTGCTGAGTGACATATGGCCAGCTTTTCTGGCTAAGTGAGAGGTCCATGACAAGCTGACCTTGAAGCTCAGACATTCCTTGGACTTCTCTGAACAACATAAAAGGGGTGATGATCCATAGCAAATTGTCACTGACGCATATTCTGTGAAGTGTGATTTCTCACTGAAAAATGTCCAGACAGTAAAGCACTGTCTGCAGCCCAGAAATGCTACCATTTCTATGACAGGCTTGATGTGGACTCTGATCACTAGGTGAAATTGGGGCTTTCCTGAGGAATATTATTTAGGCTGCACTGGCCTCAAGGGAACTAGGCTCTTTCCCTTTACCCACTGTGCCTAAGAGCAAAATCAGTCAGTAAAAACCTTGGTTACACAGGGGGATACTGGGTCTGTGCCACAAGCCTATACTTCACATGAGAGTAGACAAAGAGCTGATGGCAATGACAGCAGCTTTGATTACCTAGTAAGTGCTAGACATAGAGCCCAGTTGTTCTTATAGGAGCCAGGCAGGAAGTAATCGGCAGGACAGTGAAATACTGCAATCGTCTTTTAGATCACCTTGTAGCCTACCAAGCCCCTTCCCATAAAATTTAAGAGGCCCAGTGAGCCCAGGCACAGAACTCTGTTTGTAGATAAAGTCAGACATAATCTTCCCTGGACTACAAAATCCCAGAGTAGAGTCTGTAGCACTGGCCTCATGGGACGTATTGTGTCTGGGAATACCTGGCAGATATCAGAATACAAAAAGTGGGGAACTAAGAGGCCAGGACTCTTTCCTCTGAGTCAGGGCTCTAATTTAGAAATGAAATAGATGGGAAGACATCCAGAGCTAAAATTGCCCACTTGTTTGTCAGTGTGTTGGAATGCAACCGCCAGGGCCACAATGCTTTGCCACCCAGACAACAGTTGTGATTCTGCTGTGTCCTAGCCTCATGAAGGGATAGTGAAGTACCCTGCTAAAAAACGATTACTCAATATGTCTTTTCTCCCCCAAAATTTAAAAGCCAGAAGCCCGAGCTCCAGCTTCCCTTTGGACATGGGACATTTTGGCTGGCGCAAGAAATATACCAAATCCCTCCCCGGTGTCACTCTATGTCCAGGCTGAGGCTCATGTGATGTTTATGCCTCATCATGACCCATTTATAGCTGCCTTACTCATAGTCACTGTGATCCCACACACATCATATGGGAAATGGAGTCCACTCAACACTTGTCTGCATTCGTTCCTTTAACCACACACTCTGTGGGTGGTGTGGCAATTACTCCCTCCTGTGTGGTGCTAAATCATACAGCCATAAACACAATGACACTCAAAAGTAGTGTCACTCAAAGGCATTGCCTTGAGCTCTGGTTTCATTAGCAATGGCTGACCATATACTCAGAGCACACTGGTTCAAGCCTTCTCATGCATTGTGGGGTTAGTAAATAAATAAATAAATAAATAAATAAATAAATAAATAAGACAAGGTCCTGGCATTTGTGGAGTCTTCTAGAGTTTACAAGGTACATTCACTCACAGTGTCCTATATGGTCATCGTGATCACACCATGAGGTGAGTCATACAAGCGACAACAACAACATGTAAGGAGCACCAAAGACCCACAGACAGAGAAGAAGGTGTGTGCCATTTATAACTCTATCTGGACAACCCCAAGCCCAGAGATCTTTTTAAAATCTGAAACAAAGACTCATAAAGTCAGTGAAACAAAACTCTAAGTCAAATATTAGAAGTGTTTTACTAAGTATGTGACAAAACTCTTCTCTAGTAAAGCAGAACTCAGTAGCCTCTAGTGATGGACAAAAAGGTAAGTTGAGGGGATGGCAGTCTCAACAAAGATTTTTTCCAAAGATGAAAAAAGCCTTTGATATCATGTACACCCTAACACTCTGGGCCTAGAGACAATGGTGATTATATAAAAAATACCCAGAATCTTAAAGCTGTCAAACAATGGTCTGTAGCAACCATAGGTTCTAGAACAATCCCAATCAATAGCGAATGTCTTGACATATATAATTAATGGAAAATGAAAAAAAAAAGTGGGCAACCCTGCTTTCTTTCATTAGCGCATGACTGAAAACCATTGTCCTAGAGACCACCTTAAAGCCGACTGACTCTCCTATGGTAACACTGATCATGATGAACAGTTCAAACTCTCAGCATTCAAAAAAAAAAAAAAAAAAAAAACGTATGGCTTTGGAGGAATTGTAACTAGCTAAAGGCTGGGAGCTCTTTCCCCTATGCTAAATTATTTTTTGAAATTTTTCTAAAATGGGAATAGGTTATCTGTACAGGCTGTACAGCTTGGTGTGCATTCATCAGTACAGCAGTGGGATAGCCCATACAAAGAAGTAGATCTGTAGTATATCAAAAATTTGACTTATAGGACTGGAGGGATGGCTTAGTAGTTGGTGCTTGCTGCCCTACCAAAGGACCCATGTTCAGTTCTGAAGGCCTGGTTAGGTTTCCAGTACCCATATCAGGGAGCCCTCAACTGCCTATTAATTACAATTCCAGGGGGATCCAATGCTCTCTTCTGACTTTTACATTCGCATGTATGCACCCCTCCCCCCACCACATACACATGCCCTCACACACATGCAAATTTAAAAAGTAAATCTTTTTAAAACATTGACTTAAATGTTATCGTACTTGTTCAAATGAATACCAATATTGAATAAATGAGTTTTTCATCTTCTCAGAGTTCAGCACTTTTAAAAACTGTACAAATAAATGAATGCCAGATGGATAGTTTGTTGGGGTTTCTCTTGTTTGTTCTCATTTTACTTCTTTTTTTCTTGAGGCTAGAGGTTGAACACAGGCTTACACACAGGAAAAGAAATGCTCCACCATTACTTTATACCCCTATCCTCTTTGACGAGTGTTACACCCTCATCCCCCTAGATGAGTATTTTTTTTCTTAATTTATATGTAATCTCCAAATTACAGTGGCTTGATTTAAATTTTCTGCCAAAATAGTAATCCTTTTAGGCTTTTGAAAAACATTAAGAAACTACATGTCCAATAATAGTTCTACTGGGAAAACTGGCACAGCTACTGGACAAAATACAAGAAATACAATGATATGATGAAGAATAAATGGAAAATTTAATACAAATAGTATTGAGAGTACATTTCCTTTAACCATTAATTAAGATGTCAGTGTTTTCAGAACTCAAAAAGATCAACAAGCTGAAGGGCCCAAGTAAGGATGCCTCAATCCCACAAGCAGAGAGGGAGGGAGGAACTTGGGTGGGAAAAGGGGGAAAGGGAACAGAGAAACCTGATCTGGTATCCCTGCTTGGGTGGGGAAAGGGGCCTGAAGCCCTGAGGGCCAGCAGAAAAAATAGAAACAGGCAACCTGGGGAGGGAGGAGGTTTAGGGGACCCTCCAGAATGCACCAGAGACCTGGAAGGTGAGAGACTCTCAGGAGTCAAAGGGAGAGACCTTAGATGAAATGCCCAACAGCAGGGAGAGGGAACTTATAGAGCCCACCAACAGCAGGAAGCCAGGGCATCAAGTGAAAGATGGAGTTGCCATCCCACAGCCAAAACTCTGACCCATAATTATTCCTGTCTGAAAGAGCTGCAGGGATGGAAATGGAGAGGAGCCTGAGGAAAAGAAGATCCAGCGACAGGCCCAAAGTGGGATCCAGCTCAAGGGGTGGTCCCAAGGCCTGACACTATTACTGAGGCTATGGAGCACTCACACAAAGGGATCTATCATGACTGCCCTCTGAAAGATCCAACAAGCAACTGAAAGTGTCAGATGCAGATATTTGCACCCAACCAATGGACAGAAGCAGCTGACCCTTGTGGGTGAATTAGGGAAAAGAAGGTTAGGAGAAGAGCCACCCTGTAGGAGGACTAGCAGTCTCAATTAACCTGAACCCTGGAGATCTCTCATCACTGGACCACCAAGCAGGCAGCATATACCAGCTGATATGAGGCCTCCAACACACATACAGCAGAGGACTGCGGGTTCTGGGTTCAGTCAGAGAAGATGCACCTAACCCTCAAGAGACTAAAGTGCCCAGGGAGTTTAGAAGTCTGGTGGGGTGGGGGTGGGGACATCCTCATGGAGACAGAGGGCAAGGAGGAGGTATGGGATGTGGGGCAGTCAGAGGATTGACCAGGAGGGAGATAAAATCTGGAGTGTTAAAAAGAAAGATTAAATAAAAATTGTTAAAACTGTTAGTGTTTTGATTCCCAACTTGCAGGAGATCTTTATATAACTATACATGTCATGGTGGGGGGGATCTCTTTTTTCCAGACATTTCTCATGCATTCCATACAAGCTTGAACTCATCCTGTAGCTGAGAACGGCCTTGAATTTTGGATGCTTCTGCCCAACCTCTCCAAAATATAAGGCTGTGGCGACTGATCTTTTTTTTTTTTTTGGGGGGGGGGGTCAAGACAGGGTTTCTCTGTATAGTCCAGGCTGTCCTGGAACTCACTTTGTAAACCAGGCTGGCCTTGAACTCAGAAATCCGCCTGTCTCTGCCTCCCAAGTGCTGGGATTAAAGGCATGCACCACCACTGCCTGGCGACTGATTTTATGGCTTAATGCAAGCACTCTACCACCCGAACTCCAGTCCCTAAGCCCCTTTTCTTGATAGGATTGTCTGTTGAATGTTGGGTATTTTTAAAAAGATATATATATATATATATATATATATATATATATATATATGATAAGAACACTGTAGCTGTCTTCAGAGACACCAGAAGAAGGCATAAGATCCCATTACAGATGGTTGTGAGTCGCCATGTGGTTGCTGGGAATTGAACTCAGGACCTCTGGAAGAACAGTCAATACTCTTAACCGCTGAGCCATCTCTCCAGCCCCTGTTGGGTATTTTTTAAGTTCATATATTAATTATCTAGAATTAGGATGATTTGTATGGCTATCTAAGAAACATAAGTGAATGCCTTAATCCTCCACATACTCCCGATCATTCAACTATTTTAAAAGCTAATTATGACCTAATCCTAACCTTTAAAGATATCAGAAAAATATTTCTTTAGACAGGGTCTCTCCACTAGAAAGCTCTTGCTTTCCTGAAACTCTACATAGACCAGACTAGCCTTGACTCAGAGCCTTGAACTCACAGAGGTCTGTCTGCTTCTGCCTCTTGACTGCTCAGACTAAAGCATGTGATACCATGCCTGGCTTCACTAAAATATTTTAACTACATAATCTTAAGAGTTAAAGGGTCAGAAAAATATGTTCACAGAAAGAAAAAATAGCAGATCTTAAAGAGCCCATTTATAGGCTATTGTAAATTATTCCTATGTTGTGGGCAATTTTTTAAAAACTCAAAATAGGATCTCAAGGTGGGCTGTACACTAGGCTCACCTGGAGCTTTGTTTGTAATCCCAAAGCCCAGGTTGCTCCTGAGCAATTACACCAGACTCTCTGGGGGTTCAATCGCTTTTTACAGTTTCCTAGGTACTCTAATGTGAAGCTAAGGTTGACAATCACAGGTCTAGAAGGTCTACTCACACTTCAATGTCTAGATGCCCTAGAGATCTTATTAAACTGCAGATTCTGACTATATAAGCTCTGGGGATGGAGTATGAACTTGTTTATGCCCCACCCTACCTTCCTAGGAGGTGCTGCCGTTCAGTGGAGCACGAATGGGAAACCAAGGGTCTAGTGAGGTGATTCTGACCAAGGCTTGCCAGCGTACCACAGACATGTATGGAGGTGCCAATGGCATGAGCGAGCATCCTTGAGCAATCCCCACAGCAGAGTTGCCTGGCCCCAAAGTCAACAATACAGAGGGAAAAGACAAACCCCGGTCTAGAGAGAGCCTGTCTCTGGTGGGGGATAAAAGTTTCCAAACTTGAGCCAGAACAGAGCATTTGGTCTCTGGTGTAATAAAAGGTTTCTTCTGGGAAGCACTGCCAATAAAAGCTGAGAGATTTTCTGATAAACTTAATGAGATTAAGAGTCCCTTCTGGGAAATTAGATTTACCTGCTTCGCTAAATTTGCCTTGTAACAGAGTTTAATGATCACTTGGACCCGGACTCACAATGTTTGCTAGCCTTACTTTTTATTCTCTTATTCCAAGATTTGAACAGGATTTCTGTAGCCTCTTTAAGCTACTGTGAAATAAAGCTTTGATGAATGCCCAGAATCAGTGCATCAGAGAAACTGCTTTAACACCCTTAGCCCAACCTGCCTGAGCTCCTGACTAGAGCTTTCTGACTAGTGTTTTCTGTGTGCCTCTTGTGGAAACCAAAGCCAGCCTTCAAATCTCAGCTCTCTTTCTCTCTTCCTGGGTACCCTGGACAAGTTATCTAACCATATGAGCCTCAATTGTTTTTGATTGATAGAAAAATAACAGTGTCAAGCTCATTTGATGGTTGTGAGGATAACGCATCAAGGCATTTTGCAGACTGCCTCCCACATAGCATGAACTGTGCTATTATTCTCAAAGAGCCACACAAAGCTTATAAATCAATGCATTCTTCCTCCTCTGTTTTCCAAGCACGATTTCCAGTCTGTGTCATCTCAGCTTCAAGCTCTTAGTGGTGTTGATGGTGGAGAGAGAACTAAATGTATTGAGAGGAGAAAGGAAGAGAGTTAACTGAGGGCTTGACAGCCATCAAAATGGCTCTCCTGTCATGCAAACCTGTTGACCTGAGTTCAATCCCCAGAACACACATAGTGGAAGGGGAAAATAGCCTTCTGCCCTTTGATCACCACATGAATGCCATGGAATGCGTGTACCACATACATATGCGCTCTCACACACAAGCACACACACACCACCACCACTACCAACAACAACAACAACAACAATAACGACAACAACACTAGAGTAGAAACAATAATAGTAGTAGTAATGAATGAAATCATAATTTTTTAAAAATGAGTGGGCTAAAACTAAGTTATAGGAATAAAAGGACTTAGGAACTCAGTAGAAAACTGAATTTCTCAGGATAAAAAGGCATTTCAATTCCAAATCTCCTTATTCCATGGAAGGCTGAAGAAAATTCTCATGGGTCATGGAAACATTACCCGTGTAGCAGTAAATATAAGACAGCTCCTAACTGACAGGGTTCTGGGGCATGCAGTGAGAATTAATACTAAGAATTATCTGTCACTTCAAAGAGCCAGGAGAGAGTTTACTTTAAATAATGTGGAAATGGACAGACTCTTGGATCCCATAGCTTAATTTTGAACAGGGGAACTAGGCCTTGTGAGGGAGATAGATCCATTCCTAACAATTTAACCATTAATAAAACCCTGCTATAAATGGAACTTGAGCGAAAAGGTAGCTTGTCAGAGGGCAAAGGAGCCATCCCCATTAGACAAAATAAGTCAGGCAACAAGAAAGATGTTGTGTCTCTTGACTAGATAAGTTGATCAAGGATGACAGGCCTTGTCATTTTTTAACTGACTTAAAAAAGATAAAGAGTATACAAGGGGTTTCTTTCTTGTTTCCTTTCTTAGAAGATAACTATATCAAATAGAATCTTGGAGCAAACTGAAAATATTTACCACAGTTTTCAGGTTTGTGCTTAAAGCCTGTATGAATGTGGGTGTGAGTGTGTTTGTATATGTTCAGAAATATGGGTTGTTGTTTTTTTTTTTAAAAAATGCCATGCTTATTGTTCTGATTTATGTTCTCAGAATTCAAAAGAGAAAACAAGAAAATAACTACAAATGGGAGAAGTTAAAGAAAGTGAAGAAAAATTTAAATCTATCTCAAATGTAAAATTTTTAGTTCATTTGTTCACCCCACCCCACCCCGCTCCCTAAGACTCAAAAACATGAAGAAATCATATCCCTACTGCTTTTTGTTTAGACATAATTTATAGTGGTTTTATCTGCTAGGGGCATCAGGAAAAGCACTTTCATGCTTAAAAATAATATTTCCCATCTTCACATAGATTAACATAATTTAATGTTTCAAATACATATACAAAATAGTAAACTAGGCATAGTGGCACTTGCCTCTAATATTGGGACTTTTGAGGCAGGCATAACCTCAGTTTGAGGCTATCCTGGTCTACATGGCAAGTTAAACTCAGGACAAAGAGGAGGAGTAGGAAGGGGAAAGAAAAGGAGGAGGAAGAAAAAGGAGAGAGGAGAAAAGAGGGAAGGAGGAGGGGAAGAGGAAAGGAAGGGATGCAGGGAAGGAAAGAAGACTGAAGGAAGAGGAGATGGAAGAAGGAGAAGGGAGGGAGAAAAGAGGAGAAAAGGGAAGAGGAAGAGAGAAGGGGAGGAACAAGGAGGAGGAGGGAGAAGAAGGAAATGCAGGACAAACAGTCCTTGGTAAAGTTGGTAATGATGGTAAAGGGATTTTAGAGACGGAAGCACAGAAAATGTGTGTGTGTGTATGTGTGTGTGTGTGTGTGTGTGTGTGTCTGTGTGTGTGTGTGTGTGTGTGTGTGTGTGTGTGTGTGTGTGTGTGATATAGCAACTATCTATATGGCTTTGGGCTTTCTTCTCTGAAACTTTGTCCTCTCAAATAAAAATTTCTGAAATAGCCCCCAATAGTGCATTACAAAAGTGACAGAGTATGACTTGCAGCATGAAGATCACAAAAGAGCTCACATGCTCTGTGGCAAGCCGGTTGCCATGGTAGGAAAGCAAGCCAATAGATGAGGTCTCCAGGGAAGGCACAAAAACCGACTGCTAACAGTCATCCGCACCTACCCAGCGATGTGAGTGATCACGTTGAGGCTGGACCATGTGGTCTTGTCAAGACTTTATTCCAGTTTGTATCTTGACCACACTAGGCTGGAGACTAAAGTGGCAAGCCCAGAGCCCACAGGGGCCTCTGCATACATGTTGTAGTTGTTTCACTTGGTGTTTTTGTAGGACTCCTAACAGCGGGTGTGGGGATGTCTCTGACTCTTTGGACAGCTTTTGGGGCCCTTTCCCTCCTATTGGGTTGCCTCATTTAGACTTAATAGGAGGAGAAGTGCCTAGTCTTAGAGCAACTTGATATACCTGGTTAATATCCATAGGAAACCTGCCCTTTTCTGAAGAGAAACAAAGAAGTGGATGGGAATGGAAGAGTAAAATGGGGAGGGAGATGGGATGAGGAGAGGAGGGAGAGGAAACTATCGTCAGGATTAAAAAATAGTAATTTTTTTTTTACAAAGGAAAAATATCGTCTTCAAAAGAAGACAAACTCTATAGCTGGGTGGTGGTGATATACGCCTTTAATTCCAGTACTGGGGAGGCAGAGGCAGGCAGATCTCTTGAGTTCAAGGCCAGACTGGTCTACAGCGTGAGTTCTAGGACATCCAGGGCTATACAGAGAAACCCTGTCTTGAAAAACCAGGAAAAAAGAAATAAACTGCAATCAGATAATCTCTTACTTTGTTAGAGGGAAATGGGTTTGGATGAGGCTTAAAAGCTACCAAATTGGTAATTAAATCCGTGTGACCCTCCAGGGTAAGGGACGTAATCTGGAAGACCAGAGAGTAGGAGAGAGGACCGCTGCATAGATCTGGGTCTTGGGCTTTGGTTAGAACTAATGGCACTGGTGGTCCTCTGCCATGTGAGGCTGTGGCTTTACAAGAACTGCTAGATAGATACACAACACAGCACTGACACGGCGCAGCATGCCTGTGGAAGCTGGGATGACTTCAGCTCCCTTTTAAGCACAATCAGGCTATTGTTTGCTTGCCTATGCCAGTGTGGATGGCTTAATATCTTTCTCCATGTCTTATCCCAAGAATAAGCCATGGCTCACTAATGAGTCATTATACACATAAGTATACATCTATACCAGAGAAGTGGGGCTGTTCTTCACATTTGGAGACTTGCGTCCCAACAGACTTGCTATTCAGCCAAAGAAGCACTTTCCAAATTCAGAATGAGTACAGGCTGTTTGTGAATAGAGGATGTGGTAAACATCCTCAACTCAATTTCTGTCAGATAAGCATCAAAATCACCTTCTGTTCCCCAGTCTATATTTCTGAAAAGAGGTGGTTGGTAACAGGCAGGTCCCCAAGACTTTCATTTGCAGTCAGTACCACGGACCAAGACTCCAACTGTGTCTAGCATTTTGCTCTAGTGTAAAGATAATCAGAATTTAAAAAAAAAAAAAAAGTGATTCTTGCCCAGAGCCCAAGCCTGGACAACTCAATTGTTCAGAAATCAACCTCAGTTCTTATGTCATAATATTTTAAAATAAACTATAAAGCTGTCTATCACTTATCCAAGTAGCTGCAATCCTTTGGTTCTGTCTGCTCTTGGACATGAAAAGTGTTCAAATTTAGAACCTCCTTTCTGTTTTACTTCCACTACTTTGACATCCATAAAAGCATGTTTGAGTGCAGATTATTAAACCCAACTCTGCTGTATTATTGCATACCTAGAACTTGTCAAAGCCTTCATTAGAAATGTTTTCATATAGGACTGACTTAGTAAAGTGTTTGTTGCACAGGTGTGAGGGCCTGAGATACCTAATACCCACATAAAAGCCTGGCATAGCTGTAACCCTGGCATGGAGAGCAAGAGGGAACAGAAATTGGTAGATCCTTTGAGCTCAATATCCAGCCAGTCTAGCCTTCATGAGTGAGCTCTAGGTTGAATGAGAAATCTTTGTCAAAGGATTAAGGTAGAGAGTAATCAAAGAAGGCACCTGTTGCTGACCTCTGGCTTCCAGAAGTATTTGAACATACCCATACAAACACCACATCTATTAAAGGTATATTTTCATAGAGGTGGTAAAAAAATGATTTCTCATAGTCTCAATAATTTCATCCAGAGATTTTTCTATATTATTTCTTACAAATGCATATAAATCTAGAGCCCTCATCAGAATTTTAGAAAGAAGAGGCACTGGCAATACTGAACTGTGAGTTGCCAGCCTCTGACCTATAGCACTGTAGAACACTTAATAAGCTTTTATAGAAATTGAGTGTATCTATGAGTCTAAGTGATGAGTAGGTAAATCTATAGCATTGGCAGAAGTCCTCATCATTTACATGAGGATTGTTTCTTGTGATATATATACAAAGCCTATTAAACTACTTGGGATCTGTCCTATCTGCCACCCGAAAAGGCTGCTTAGGATATGATTAAGTGTAGCACATCCCGAATTCTGGCCTCTGCACTGTCTAGCTATGCCACATGGAGACAAAGCATGTATGTGCTCCGCCCTCCCCCTGTTTTCTCACTTATACAATAGCATCATCCTTACATGCACTTTTTTCTTTGAGTCTCATGTGTCCTTAGAACAGAGCCTTCTCATTGGAAACAATATAACAACAATTTGTGATTAACTGTTTTACTGATTTGTAGTTTATCTGAATTTCAGTGAGAGAGTCTGGCAAAGCTTCTTACTACACATTTGAATGCGGGCTAAAAAACTGGGGTGGGGAGAATAGGAAACAAAATACCCATGAAAGGAGTTACAGAGACAAAGTTTAGAGCTAAGATGAAAGGATGGACCATACAGAGACTAACCCACCGGGGATCCATCCCATAATCAGTCACTAAACTTAGACACTATTGCATAGGACAGCAAGTGTTTACTGAAGGGACCCTGATATAGCTGACTCCCACAGAAGTGGATGCTCACAGTCATCCATAAGAGGGAGCACAGGGCCCACAATGGAGAAGCTAGAGATAGAACCCCAGGAGCTGAAGGGGTCTGCAACCCTAGAAGAGGAACAACAATATGAACTAAACAGAACCCCCAGAACTCATGTCTCTAGCATCATATGTAACAGAAGATGGCCTAGTCAGCCATCATTGGGAGGAGAGGCCCCTTGGTACTGCAATCTTTATATGCCCCAATACAGGGAAACGCCAGGACCAAGAAGTGGGAGTGGGTGGGCAGGGGAGCAGGGAGGGGGGAGAGGGGAGGGGACTTTTGGAATAGCATTTGAAATGTAAATTAAGAAAATATCTAATAAAAAGTTAAAAAAAGAAAACTGGGGTGGGTGGATGGATATGCACAGGGTATGTGAGTGATTCCCCAAGTGTAGTCTCCAACCCACTACCAGTAGCAACAATGACCACCGTGGACACTTGTCACAAAATATACATTCCTGGACCCATTCTAGACCTGACAAATCAGGAGCACTGAGGTTTAGCCCAGAAGTCTAAGATTCGGCAGTCCTTCCAGATAATTTTAACATAAAATTTTGAGACACTGTTTGGGGGAAGAAAGGAAGGCATATTTGTGCTGAGAAGACATATGTGGGAAGGGAGTAAGGAGAAAGGAGAAAATGTGAGCTAAGTACAATATTACATATGTATGAAAGTGTCACAGCAAAACCCACGATTTTGTATGCTAACTTAGAAATCGTTTTAATTGAAAACCATCCTTCTCATCTAAGACTTTTCTTCTTACTCCAAGCCCTGCCAAGAATGCTGTCCTTGGTGCTGCCATGGTCCCCATTCTCCTCAAGATCTCAGTTAAAAATAGGAAAAGGCTTGCTTCTTGAATTGGCAGGCCATCCAGGCAAAGTCAGCCAGGAAAAATAACTACACTATTGGATTCTAGAATCTAAACCTGCAATGATCTCTGCAGGTTGGAAAGTGTCTGCCAAAATTCGCAGAGCTGTTTTGATTTTTAATGGAGACAGCTTTGTATTTCACCTAGCTCAAGTTTCTTGGCATTTTACCTCCTACATGCTCAGTAAGGCTGTCAGTAGTGAGGCTGGGCTACAGACTCTATGGCCCTAGTTCATACCATAATAATAAGGCTGCAGAATTGCAGCAGATGATGCAAAGTTGGCCTGTATTACAAGAGATGAGCTCCTGGTGACTACCTCTTGATATTTCAGAATTCGATCACCTAGTGAGAAAGAGAGCAAACTGAGTGGGGACTGAGCTATGAAAGGTCAGCAGGGGCAGGATGTGTTAAGGGAGTTCCAGAAGCACTGTGATGTGGGTGCATTTGAAAGCCCCATTGGTCTAGAGCATTATCAGCAATTTAGGCTCATGTGCCCCTCTTCCTGCCCACCAGGGGCTCTGAAGCCAGCTGGGATGGTGAAGTGGCATGCTCTTGGCAGTGGAAACATGTCTATAATTGGCTCATTATTGGACTGGATTTGGCACAAAATGACTCCCAGGTTCTCTGCCTCCTGACAGGTAATAAGGAGCAAGCTTTGTATATGATACTGCAGGGAATCTAAGATACCTTTTTTATCTGCTGGTGGTGATGGAAATCTTTCCAGAAGAGCTCACTTATTGAATGGTGATTTAGGGCATTCTGAAGTAAAGCTTTCCCCAGACCGATTGTTTTCTACCTAGTACTTCTGACATTAAGACATTCAGCCTACAAGATGTGGGAGTGGGTGGGTAGGGGAGCAGGGCAGGAGATGGGGGAGGGTATAGGGAACTTTCGGGATAACATTTGAAATGTAAATGAAGAAAATATCTAATTAAAAAAAAGACATTCAGCCTAATTCCTATGATTCTGGATGTTTTGTGTCCGTGTGTGTGTGTCCGTGTGTGTGTGTCCGTGTGTGTGTGTGTGTGTGTGTGTGTGTGTGTGTATCCGTGTGTGTGTGTGTGTGTATCCGTGTGTGTGTGTGTGTGTGTGTGTGTGTGTGTGTGTTTGTATGTGTGTGTTTGTATGTGTGTGTTGCTTTGGTGCTTGCATGTGAATACTGTGCTGAAGTATGATTTTCCATTGTATTGCCTGTTTGTATGTATGTGGGTGAATACATCACACTTCACCATTGGGCAGTTAGAAGGCAACTTTAGGGGATTGGTTCTCTCCTACCATATAAGTCCTGGGGACTGATCTCAAATTATCAGGCTTGGTGGCGAGTGTCTTTATCCACAGACCCATCTTGCTGGCACAATTATATTTATTTACTAGGCATCAGGGTATGTAGCTCAGTGATGGAGCACTGGCATTCATAAAAGTCCTGGGTTTGGTCACCAGCACAAGACACGGGATGCAAGAAAACACTAAATATGGGCAGAAATTGATTTCTTTTTAATACATCTGTCGTGATACATTATTGGTAGAAAAAAAGAGATTATTACCCCTATTGCATATGAACTTAAATAGATGTACTTCATAACCAGGCTTAAAATTATCTTTCTCTGACGGGAAATGACAACACATCCCACAATCTTCCACCCTGTGAAGTTGGAAGTCACATAGGCATGAATTGCAAATCCAACTCCTGTCTAACTGATCTTCCAGCACTGTTGAAACAGAATGAACATGAAATACTTTTGAATTCTCAAAATCAAGTCTGGAGGCTTGATAATGTTATTCCTACTGCTACATCCTAGTGAAAAGATGTGATTTGGAGGGTTGTGTTTTTTTTTATAAACCCCTAACAAACCTCTTTTTCTTTATTGCCTGATTATGATGCCCCTTTAAGCAGCCACTTCACAAAGTCTGTAGGTTCCCAATCTATTTAATTAGCACCTGTTTTTGTTCGTGACAGCCTGCCTGTTCCCCTCTTACTGCAAAAGAGACATCGCTCAATCACCAAATTAAGTAATGGAGGGAGTGGGGAAGGAAGGAGGCAGGGCGGAAGGGAGGCAGGGTGGAAGGGAAGCAGATAGGGAAGAATGGAGGGAAGGAGAGAGAGAAAGAGAGAACCCTCCTGTGGGGCACTAATTGGGTGTGGGTGGGGCCTTAAGATTAGGGCAGGATGTAATGTTGTTCAGACAGACATAGTTCTCAGTTTATTCCCTGGACCAGGCATCTACATAGTCCTTGCATGAAATAGGCAAGATACCTTTGTCTACCAAGCCCACCCATCCCCCCCCCAAAAAAGGTTCAAAAAGTGGTATAGGAAACATCTCGACTTTCCTTTAACATCAAAGAAATAGTAGCTCGATCTCTAAATGTTTCTCAACACTGACCACATTCGGGGAGGGGGGAAATCCAAAAATTACAAACCATTTACTAGTTGAAAATGTGCAGAAGAGGAGAAAAATCCCTTGAAGTTTTCAATATAAAACGAAAGTGCTCTGGTGAAACTCTGGTAATGCCCTCTGGAGCAAGGGGCATTGGAAAACTGCCACCGAGCAGCCTTTGAAAACTGGAGCTGCAGCGCCTCCTCCAGGAGAAAGAGGGTACGTGCAGGCTGGAAATCCTCTCACCAACTCAAGAGGCAAAGCAAAGTAGGAGGAGCCAAAGGAAAAGCAGGTCCTCCAAGATGCTTGGGAGCCTCTGGGTGAGCTCAGATTAGTCACAGATAATTAGTGCCTTTTCACGTTCAGCACACTTTCTTCCCGAGCTCTACAGAAATAGGCTGAGCTACTCTTTAGAGGGCATTTTATTTAAAAGCGAAACAATTCCCAGCTTTGGAAGCAAGGGGCAGGGTGTAGGGACAGCAAAAGGAATGAACGCTTTCACAGTGTTTGCTTGTCTTAGGTGTCCCATCTAAAACACCTCACTGTCCTTAGAGTTCCACCGCTTATATTCGCATTCTGCTCAGAGTGGTCATGGAATCCCAGTACAGCACTAAGTGGAAACGGAGTCCAAGTGTGTACCAGAACATGTGGCATCTGGTGGTTTCTCTCAGATGACAAATTCTGTGTCAGGAAGCCTGTCCACACCATCTCGTGCAATCACAACTGACTGCTCTAATCACCCCCATATACTCCTTGGGAAGCTTGTTTCTTCATTTCCCCTGTGAGCAAATGTCCCTTCTCACATCCACACCCAACTACTCCGAGCTCTCGACATTTACTTCTCATGTAGTCATGTCTGACACAATAGGTGCACACATACTTTAAAATTATCCTGATTAAGCGTGGTTCCTAGTGCTAATATGCATCTTAAAGGAACAAGGCTAATCCAGTCAGGGTATATTCTACTTAGCCCATGTAGAAAATAATTAAGAAATGAAAATGTTTTCTGAATAAATGGGATGTATGAACACTTGGCATTTAGTAAACCTACTTGGCACGTTTTTAGGAATTGTCCTTGGAACTAAAGGCCAGGCACCTTTTGCACTATTTGAGAATCAGGCTAGAGCTAGGTCATAGGGGCTTGCCAAGAATTGAGTAGTCCCTGCTGTATCATGTCAGGGCGGGTTTTCCACAGTGTAAGGAAGTTATCACTGACCCTCCAACAGAAGGCTGCCAGTGACTTTCTGGCAACAAGGCATGCTTGCTTTCTGCTGTTTTCCAGCAGTCAAGAGGAATTGTTGTGAGTTGCCTTGGTGCCACCTGCCTAGATAAAAGAGACTCTAATTTGTCGACTGCTTAATAGAAAATTCACTCAGTGGGAAGCCAATTGACCATCCCTGCCTGGGATTAAACCAGCTACCACCTCACCATCTGCATAAAGATATAAACCAGAGCATGTGGATTAATGAGTTCACAGGCAGGGGACACTGGCAAGGGAGCACAAAGGAAATCTGCAAGTCTTGATTTGTTCCTCGTGATGCCTTCTTCTCAAACCCCACAGCATGTGTGGGGAGTTGAAACGAGCAGCGTTGTCACGATGCAGCCAAGTCTGATTAGACAGCCCAGAATTCACTTTCCTGGTTTTCTGCGTGGGCTGCACACAGCGTGAGAGTGGGAATGAGAGAAAAGTCTTCATGGCTGGAAGACAGCTACACTTGAGAACAACACAGCCCTGCCTGACAAGCCTTCGCTCATCCTGGGAGCAAAGGTGGACTCTGCAGAAGCCTGGCTTTTCTCAGCAGCAGCAGCGAGGTTGACCCTGGCCAGGGCCCTCACCATGTCCTGTGATCATAATCTTGTTCTACTCTGTCTCCTCTCCTTCCCTGCACTTCCTTTCCTTTCCTTAATTTACCCTGTAGTCCTTCCTTTCATGCTTTCACATTTTACAGTCGTTAACCATTTCCTTTTCCTAAGACCTGTAAGGGACAGCAATTTCTTGTGTTCTCATACAATATTTCACATATTAAACTATGAGTCAGGCTACATGCTCTGATCCCCTGTACCTGATCATCTCTGAACCTGGAGGGGGTGTCCTTTACAGTTACTAGATGTTGACTGACTGTCTGAATGAATGAATGAATGAATGAATGAATGAATGAATGAATGGGTAAACATTCAAGCAAAGAAACAGAGTACATGAGAGTAGTGGCTCAGTACCCTCCTTAGCAGGAGGGAAGTTTCTGCAGTCTTGTAGCCTTTATTTGTTTCACTCAGAGCTGGCACAGAAAAATATTCGAAAGGACTATGGTTGACTAAAAGGACATTTTTAAAAGAATGCAGTGGGTGGGAGTGGTTCAAAGGACTGGGTGAATAGTATTGCAGATGCTGGGGTGACTTACAAGCAGGGTGACTCTAGCGCAACTGAATAACCATTCTTAGCATTTACTGAGCTATAAATGTATAAGCCATCCCTTGTGGTTGACACATGAGGTAAGGGAAATATGAATGTGGAACACAGGATGCTCCATCAGCCATTCACTCCCAAGCATATAACAACAGATGGGACTGCTCATGGTGGTAAAGAAATTATAATGGTGCTCTTGGTTACTTATATTTGCTACTAGTACGTACCATTGAGTTTAAAAGTTTGCAGGACTGCTGAGATAATTGTATAACCCAGGTAGATATATTAGATATATTCTAAATATCTAATTTGCTAATGGATAAAAATTATATCTGAATGCCTTATTTCCACAAAGTTAATTATGGTAAAAAATTATACCTGTTAGGTAGTTAATTCCTATGCCTTTTTTCTTTAGCATCTTAATTTCTATAAAGTGCAGTGAAGAGACTGCTTGGATGTGGCATTAATCTCTCAAGCAGAAAATTGGGTTTATTCTTTGCTAGCACTACTAACATTTAGGGCTGGATAATTCTTTGCGTAGGGCGCTGTTCTGGAAATTATGGGATGTTTAACAATATCCTTGTCTTCTTTCTCACCTTGTACACCAATTTGTCTAGACATTGCCAAATGTCCTCCAAGGAACAAAAAAACCACACACACATACACACACACACACACACACACACACACACACACACACACACACATCCTATATCCTGGGTCATAGAGCACTGAGAAAAGCTTTCCACAACATTGAAAGCAAAGCATGTGCCAGTCATGACTGTCCTTTGGTCCAGGAAAAGTTACAAACCAGTGTATACAAATATGCAGAATTGGGTCCTGAGCCAACTCTTTCTGTGCAGGTTGTAAATATGTCCTAGCACAAAAGCTTTATGAGACAACAAAACAACTGAATGAAACCTTGATGTAGTTAAGAAACATTGAAGAAACTGTCCTTCTCCCAACCAAGTGAAGAATAGAAAAAGGAGGTTACAAATAAAAATAAAGGCAGCTTCACTAAAAGTTAGAAAACCACCTCCAACCATTTCCTTTAGAGAAAGAGAATAGAACCTATGTAATTGGGTCAAAACAGGGAACACATCAAAATTGAGGGGGGGAAAAAAGAGCCCAGTAAACCACAGAGAAAACATTAGGAGAAGCTTTTTGGTTTTGTTTCCCTTTTTACATATAGTTCTTTATAAATCAATAAATCAGTCCTCTGTCTTCTGTAGAGGGAATAGCTTCTGAAATCATGATAAGTCAGACTCTGAAAAATAAATCATCTTAGTCCTTCAGGCTGCAAAGCAACATAAAAACAATCACTCTTACGATAAACTGTATGGCAGAAAAAGCAAGATGCAAAACTGTAGAAATGCTATGAATGATAGTATGTTAGTAGAAAAGGCTGAAAGAACCAGCCCTCATTGTGTGAGGCACTGCCTAGCCTGGGCATTGTGCTTACATACACTTTGTTCTAGAAGCACCACCCCCCAGCCTTCAAAGGTACCACAAACAGGGTATGCTATTTTCTGTTTATTATGAATTAATTAACAAAATAGAGACACTGAACCCAAAGTTGCAAAGGTAGAAGGAACTGAGACCATGCCTTTATGACCCCAAATCTTCCTATTGTTAACAACTTCCTTCATATTTACATGCAGGGAATAAGAGGAAATAGGTTATTAAAGTATTATACTAAGAAGGGAAATTATTTGGGGCAATTACTTTTAATTTCCAAGATTCTGTTTCAGTAGTTTCTTGGGGGACTTTTGGTTTTGTTTTGTTTGTTTTTTTTTTTTTTTTTTTTAGTTGTCTTTTTGTTGTTGTTGTTGTTCTGGGTTTTAAGGCAAGATTACATACACTCTTTAGCCCAAGCTAACCTGGAGACTCCAATAATCTCCTGTTTCACAGCATCCCCAAGTGTTAATATTATAGGAATGAGCCATCTTGCTTTGCTTTAGGGTCTATATAAACTGAATTTAAACTTAATATTATTTGTCATTTCATAAGAATGTTTCCATTCACAAATTAATATTAATCATATTACCCAAATACAGAGCTATCATTGATTTGATTATTGATGTGATATCTTCTCTTTCAACCATAAATATCTATATGAAAGCACTCTCTATAAGCTCTGATTTCATTGCATCCCATGTGTTTCAGTAAGCTGGAGATTTTTCTCATTATTCTGAAAATACTTTCTAATTTTTCTTGTGACATTTTTGTTGACTCATTAGTTATTCTGGAATGTGTTATTGGAGTTCCATAAGTTTGTGAATTTCTAAACTGTCCTCTGTTACTGAGTCATAATTTTAAATAAAGTTGATTTATATGACTTCAATCCTTATGCACTTATTAAGACGTGTTTTATATTCTACATCATAAACAATGTTCCTTGGGTACCAGAGAAGGATGTATACTCTTGACTTGTTTGGTAGAGTGGTCAATATGTGCCTGTGAGGTCTAGTTTCCATTGCTCAGATCTATTTCTTGTTTCTCTTTTACTAAAAGTGGGATCCTTTTAGGCAGGGTTTTATTCTGTAGCCAAAGCTGGCCTGAAGCTTACTGTATAGTCCATACTGGCCCTGAACTCATGGTAATCCCCCTTCCTTGGCCTCCTTGATGTTGGGATTAGAAACATGATCAACCATACTCACCCATTACTGAATATGGAAATTTCAAGCCTTCATTATTAAATGTCTATTTCTCAGTTCAATTCTGTCAGCTTTTGTTTCCTGTACTTCGGGGTCTGTCGGTAGGTGCTAATTGTACTTCTTATCAAGTACGTGTGTACAACAATTTGCCCTCCTGTCAGCACTCTCAAAATTAGCACTTGAATAAACAAGAGTGACAGTGATGTGTACTGTTTACCATTTAAGAGTAATGAGCACCTTATGTTCTCCTTTTCCAGAGATGACATCTCTCTTGATGACTGGTGGTTAGCAAGTATGTCTTATCTGGACATAAATGTTCTTTTAAAAGTAAAGCAAACAAGTTGCTGAAAAATTAAACTTTCTTTGATTTTATATATTTTGCTATATGTTTGCATGATAAATAGATTTGCATTAGCAAAAATGGAAGTGTCTTCCCTAGTTGGTAACAGCAAGTGGGATTAATTCCACAAATTATTACTTTCGTGCATTACCAAAATCTATGACGTGAATTACTATGAATTATTAAAATTTTGCATTTTAAAAGATTTGTTTATTTTTATTTTATGAATGTTTTGCCTGCATGTACATATGTGAACCATATGCACTCTGAAAGAAGAGGGCGGAAGGAGGCTATCTCTGGAACTGGACCATTGTGAGCTGCCATGTGGGTACTGAGAACCAAAACAATATCCTAAGCAAGAGCATCAAGTCTTCTGAACTACTGAGACATCTCTCCAGCCTCTAGTTTCCATTGTTTAAATGAAATGATGTATGTAGTGATAAATAGATACACACAAAATGTGACATATACACACAGTGGAATAATATTTGTCCATAAACCATGAAAGTCTTTGGGATTTGAAGCAAGATAGATAAAGCTGGAGGACTTGATGTTAAGTGTTTTCAAATGAAGGCTACATGGTTCCTACTTGTATGTGGAAGCTAAAAATATTGGGTTTTTTTTTCAGAAGTTGATTATAAAATAATGCTTGCTGGAGATTAAGAAACGTGGACAGAGAAAAGTTGGGTAATAGATGCCAAAGGGCAGTTATGTTAAGAGTAATGGTTTCTAGCATGGTGCAGCATAGTTGAATAACAATACTTTACAATGTCTATTCTATTACATGTGTTATAAAGAACTAAGAATGTGAAGCTTCCCAGAATAAAAATTACAAACATTTAAGGAGACATGCTAGTCACCCTGATTTAATGGATTGTATGTACTAAATTACCACATCACACCCCATAAATGTATATGTATCGATTTAAAAATGACAAGCCACAAAACTGTTTTGCATTTCTCAGAGGTCCTAGGTTCTTGTGTACAATTGTGTATGAAGTCTGTCTGCCACAAAGCATGTGGCCAGGGTGCCACGTTCACCACTGAGTAGCAGAATCCCTATGACTTCTGGGACAATGGTTTCTCTCTAGAACTTTATCAGTGCCAGAGCTTTGAATGGCTTCTATCCTGGTGTTCATTTGCAAAAATTGTAGGATTCTTCTTCAGTTTTACCCCTGTTAATCATTTCTTTTCTTATAACTGCTGCATTGCTGCCATCTTAATGCTTCCATTGTTCCTTTCTAATGCTTTGTTATCAATGAACTCTTTTAACACTGGAAAAATAAGAGAAATTATAGACAATTTGTAAAGTCTCTTTTTGTTCTGCCCTAAAACTTAATGCTGTATTTTGTCCTAACAAGCTGGCTTACTAGCAAGGTCCTGAAGATCCCATATGTCCAGAGGCTATTCCTTCCCATTGTCCTAAAATTGCCCCTACCCTTGATTATCTCCTGTTCCAAAGTAACACTACTGAATGTTTCTTTTGTTTATGGAGTGGATCAAAGCAACCATCAGACATCTTTAAAGATGAAACCTCTAACTCATGACTTATCTACCCTCTGATCTACTCTATCTTTCTACCAAGACTTAGGTAGCTTGACATCAAGGGCCAAAGTTTCTACCTATACATCTTAGTTCTGAGAAAAGAAAGTGCAGAAGTTAAGCTAGTTATACATGTTTTTTTACCAAATACCTGTTGTCTGACAAGAGAGTGAAGGAGAGAAATGGATAGAGTCTGTTTGCTCTTCAAACTCAAGCAATTCTTCAGGTTCCCCAGCCCCTTGATAGATCTGTGGAATTCCCAACAAAAGGCATGAGAAGATGAAAAGACACATGGGATTTTATGCCTTCCTGCTAGTCCTGTCTCTGTATCTGGGTCTTGTAGAATTCCAAAAGAATCCTCAGAATGATATGGCTGAATACCATACTTTCCCTGTCCCTACCCTTGCCCCACCTTGGCTCAGAAACTCTCTTAGAGATATTCCCACATATTTTGGTTTGGATGCAATATGTATTGTCTCTGCGTTTCTATTGCCTGCTCTGGTTCCCAATCTGAGTACAGCTCCCCAAAAACTATGGAAAATTCAGACATGGAGGCATGTGTCTGTAACCTCAGCCCTGAGTTCGGGGAGACAAGTGGATCCTGTGAACTCACTGTCTGGATAATCTAATCAAAATGATGAGCTTCAGATCCACTGAAGAGATCCTGCCTCAAAAAAGAAAATAAGGTGAATCTTGGTTATTTAATTTTTATAATAGTTAGATATTACCCAATATTAAGCTAATATTTGTAACATACCTCCCTGCAAGCTTCCCTTATTTAATACACCTGGTAAATGTGACTTATCTACTATAAATAAAGACTCAATTATTTGCAATTCAAAAACAAAACAAAGTGAGATGTAAGAAATCAAACTTAAACTAAACTAGAAGATTCCTTCCTGATGGTTCTGCTCTTAGATGGCACTATGCAGGATGCTGTAAACTAACAGCATCAGTAGTCTACCCCATTTGTGAACTCTACAAACTATAATACCAGGCAAAATAATGGCCATTTATGGAATGATGGCACAATTATTATGGGAGTAACCAACCACTCCCTATTTGACACTTTTTCTATGAAGAAATTCATGCTTAATAATGTAGACCTTATCAAAAAAAAAAAAAAAACCCACAATAGAAGTGGTCTTATACACTTCAGGAGAGGGAAGGGCTGAGGTGGCTGCTTAACTGAGTTGATATAACAATAAACCATCACCTAAGCATCTATGCTTGTAACCAAAAATGAAGGCTGTTCTCAGCTTTAAATAGGGAACCTTATTACAGCAAATGACTGAACAATATGTTGACAATAAAGAATACTTGAGTAATAAGACCCCCACCCATGGTTAACCATCCCCTTAAGGCTCAGAGAATTCTTCAGAAAATGGAGTGGAAAGAAAGTAGGAGCTTGAAGATGAGAGAAGGGCTGTGGAATACCATCTCCTAAAGCATGACACCAAAATGGCTACCATGAACTCACATCAGCTCTGCATACTGGTATTAGGCTTTCCTAACAGTCAGCTGTAGAGGAGGACAGAGCAGACACTGCTGAACAGCAGGTTGACAGAGTCAGTTTCACCCTGGGGAGTGTGAAATATGGTATCAAGTTATACATCCATGGGGGCTTACCAGCTTGTGCTTAGGTCCAAACTCAGAATCGCACAGAAGGCTCTGATTAAACTTTGTGGGACAAAATCAAAAGAAGGAAATGTGAGAAAGAGATTTATATGGAAGAGGGAGGGTTAGTTGGACTGGCAAGGAAATGGAAGAGGATGAGGGGAGAGGGACCAAAATAAATAGTACACATACATGAAATTGGGAAAAAACAAAATTTAGTAGGAAAAAAAAAGGTAGATTGGTCTGCAAGATACTTAAGCGGGTAAAGGTATTTGCCACATAATCCGTATTTGCCACATAATCCAAATTTGATGTCTTGAACCCATATAAAGATGGAGAGAACCAACTCCACAAAGTTGTCCTGTAATCCACACATATACAGCATGCCATGCATGTGGGTACTCACATTCATACACATAACAATAATAAAAGTTTAAGAACCTTACAAGTAGAGATTGATAAAGAAAAGGTACCCTACCTTCACCTCCTCTCTCTTTCTCTCTTTCTCTCTCTCTCTCTCACACACACACATACACATGTGTGCACACACAGACACATACATAAACACACATGCACACACACATATACACATGCATTAACATGCATACACGAGAGAGAGAGAAATGCATGTGTCTAGGGACGGGAGAGATGGCTCAGTAAGTGAAGTGCTTGACATGGAAACATAAAGAGCTAAGTTCAGACCCTCAGCACCCATGGAATAGCTGGCAATATTGCTTCTCTGGACATCTATAACCCCAGCACTGGGGAAAGAAGTTAAGACAAGTGGATCCCTTGGAATTTCTAGCCAGACAGGTTAATCAAATTGGTAAGCTCCAGGTTCAGTAAGATACCTGATCTCATACATGGATAGATAGATAGATAGATAGATAGATAGATAGATAGATAGATAGATAGATAGATAGATAGATAGATAGATAGATTTTTGTCTCTGGCCTTCACATGCACAATCACTTATGTCCATACATTTGGATGCACATATAATACAAACACAGACACACACACACACACACACACACACACACACACACACACACACAAATGCATGTGTTTAACAAAACAGTTTTGGTTGGATAGGGATAACTATAACAAAATGTTTATATCTCTTCTCTGGTCTTTTTCAGCAGGAAATTCCACAGCGTTATCAAAACCCTTTTAGATTTCCTGTTAGTTTGGCAACTCAAAGAGAACTGAGTATGATATTCAGTCATTAGTTTATTCTGATATTTCATAAATAACAAGCTCATGCTGTCAGATTAATTCCCACTCAGGTAGCTTTGTCCCATCCAGGTTCCTGATCTTTATTCTGTGGCCATGGAATATAATTTGTTTCATTCTTACTACTTCCTTGTCTTAAGTAATTGTGCTGAAACACTACATGCTGCCATTTTACTTTAACTCAAAACAGATTCTAAGATGAGCATGGTGGTACATTCCTCCTATCCCAGCACTTAAGAGGATGAGGCAGGAGGATAGTAAGTTTGAGGCCAGCCTGAACAATACAGTGAGAATATGACTCACCAAAGGAAGAAAGGAAAGAAGGGAAGGAAGAAGGAATGGAGAGAGGGAGGAACCAGCCAGCTCTCCTCTTCCACTAGGAAATTTTGAAAATATCTTTAGAAGATCTAGATAAGTGTGAAAAAATATCACAATAATCCACTGGACTGTCTCACAAACCTTCTGTTAGTGCTATCTATCAAGTCAGTATTCGATCCCAGTGCAAGGAGGGCTTATGCCATCAATTTGTATGGTGCAATGAGACGTGGGGATGATAGAATCAGTCTCCCTAAGACTCATCTCAAGGATGAAGGTGACAACTGGGTATCAAGAATCGTATAAGAAACACTGGAAGCCAGCATGATAGCCCATGCATCTCATCCAAGCACTGGAGATGCTGAAGTAGGATTGCCATGAGTTTGGAGCTGACCTAGATTGCAGAAAGCTCCAGCCCAGCTTCAGCTATAAAGTAAAACCATGTCTTGGGGAAAAATAGATATTATGCTCTTCACACAGTGGCAAGTGATAAATCTTTCTGCCATCCATAAATATTGATTAAATGGAGGAAGGGACAAATGAATGAATGAACAATCAATGAGATAAAAGCCTATTGTGTGTTCCCATATAGATTTTCCTCCGGACTTCTGTTTAATGGATAGAGAAGATTGTACATGGTGGGGTTTAGTAATGCTGGCAAAGGACAGGTTTTCTCCTAGCATCTTCTAGGAGAAAGAGCCATGATTTTGTCAACCCACACTCTGTTGGCAGAATTTCTTTTCCAGTTAATAAGAACTCTCTGCAGACAGAGTTGGATGAGTCCTAACCAGGGAATCATTACTAAACAATTAAAATGAAAAGAAGTATTTTAAGTACTTTGTTGAAGCAATGTGTAGTTTTGAACCTACCCTTGTCCCATCTGTACCCACACTTAATTAGCAGGTGGGATTCTTGATCTGCTTCAGACATATTCTGGTTACCTCTTTTTTTTTTTTTTTTTTGAGGCCTGAATGCATACGGTGCTGCCTCCTCCCACTTCCAAGTCTACACAGCTACCTGTTTGACAGATCCTCTTGCCAAAGCAATAGTTCACTGTTCTTATGGTATATAGTGGAGAAACATGCGTGTGATGACAAGGGCTCCCGCCCTAATCTAAGCTTCCCTAACTAGAAGAATGATCAGAAAAGAACCAATAGGTAAACAATCATGCTAGTTCTCCAAAAAGTTGTGGAATAAGATATACTCAAAGGTATGGCTTTTCCCCCTGAAAACCATACACAAAATGCAGGCTAAATTGAACATCTCTGGTAGCGACTCATCTTTTCTACTCACCTTTTGCTTCCTTTCAACTACTGTTCAGCTTTGGGGACATATTTCAGTTCACTTTTAACATTTTGGATCTCAGACAAGTTGACCACAGGTCCCGGAAATTTCTTCATTCCAGGAACTGGCTTCTTTTCCTCTGAGGTGGCAGGAGCTCCCTGGAAAAAAAATAAGAGGGAAGAAATTCAACTCACCCAAAACCAAGTTGATTTGATCTCTCTGGTTCCTGGCATAGAGCAGGAAAATAAATATCAAAGGAAGAATGTCAGAGTGCAATTCTGGCATAGCAACTTCCTCTGGTGTTAGTTTTCAGACAGCCTTAGAGTTTCAATAAAATTCCCTGAAGTTTGTACAGAAATGTAGAATAATGTTGTGAAGGGGGGAAAGTCCTCTCCATATAGCTTAGGACATGTTATGCAACAGTTCAGTGTCTAGTAACTAAGAAATACTAAGAAACACCACTAACACTTAGATGGAGTTATATTTCCCACAAAACATCTCCTAAAAGTGACTTTAATTTAGTAGTATCCCATTATCAGATACCTGATGGCAGGAATCTGTAAACTGTCAGGGCACAGCTAGCCCTAATTAGTCCAGAAGTGTGCACAACTGTGTTTGAAGTATAGTGGCTATCAGCCTTTTGTCATATGATGCCTTTGGGAAACATAAACTCAGAAGGACATAAGGAAAACATCTTTGAGTATGGGCTTTGAATATGGGAGGGAATGACAGAGGAGGCCAACCTTTGCCTGCTGCTTTGAGAAGTAGTTTAAATTTCCTATCTTTAAAGGAGTCTCCACTTTAGAGAGGGATCCACAGCGTTTTCTTTTTGTGTGTGACTTCTCCAATGTCAATGACAAGGACTGAAACGTATACTTAACTTTTTGTTTAACTAATCAATCCTATAATCAACCCATACCTCTTATATGCATACACCAAGCACACATTGAAAAAGGCTATAAAACATTAAGCTCAGTTGCTGCGAATAGCTCCATCTAGTAACTACAGAAGAAAATTGCATGCTAGTCTGTTCTTCCAGTCTGCCTTAAAGTAGGTATTGAGGGACATTTGCTCACCCTAATAACCAGAATATCATGCCTTGAATCAGATTACTCCAGGGGTAGCTGAGCGGTTGCTTTAACTCCTTGTCACTAAAGTCTATCCATTGCCATGTTTGGGGCACTTTTACCATACTTGCTGTAAACAATGACTAAAGGCAGCAGCGTCCCCAAGATGGCCCCACACCTAAGAGACAGGGACACCTCCTAGCAGAAATTTAGGCCAGAGAATTGGGCTTAAAAACACAGTGAGGCTTGTGTTTCTTTCACCAAGCCCCTCTTCTTCGCCTGGATCTGAGTCTCAACAACTCTCTTCTCTCTCTCTCTCTCTCTCTCTCTCTCTCTCTCTCTCTCTCTCTCTCTATCTATCTATCTCTATCTCTCTCATCTTTCCTACAGGTGGTTTCCCCCAGTAAATAAAGACTCTGCATGTTAAATGTCCTCTTCGAGGACTCTAACATAGTCCCCAGTGCAAATCTGTCATTAACTCCATACTCTTAATCAAGAATTGGATAAACCAGTGTGTGTGTGTGTGTGTGTGTGTGTGTGTGTGTGTGTGTGTGTGTCTCCCAGGGATAAGAAACTTAATATTTGCTTCCTGTGAAGGATAGCGATAAAGCTAGTGTTGTTAGTCCAGATCTGGTCCCTGCCTGTGTCTCATTCTCAAATTGGTTAACACATTGAGAAATAATATGTTCAAGTTTCCCCAAACTCTGGCAAATCACTAGGTAGAGGTATCCCTTATAGAAATGCTTTTATGTTGTTTATTGTGGAGGATGGGCAAGCATAAAAGACTGAAGTGTTATTCCTCTTATAAGGGGAAGGTAGAGGGAACTTTTGGGATAGCATTAGAAATGTAAATTAAGAAAATATCTAATAAAAAAATTGGAGGAAAAAAAAGGGCTAATGGGACTTGCTGTAGTTATTTCCTGTGAAGCCAGTACAGTGTTGTTTAAGTAGCTAATGTGTCACCCACACTAAATGATAAAGTGATTCAATGTGGACGCTGCAAATCCCTGGAAGATATTGTTTCCTTAAGTACATGTACAAAGCCCTAGGCCTGCTTCTTTTCTCCGTGAAAACACATTCATCATTTGTAAGTGTAGATAGAGAAAAGGTCATTAAAACTGTAACCCCCCCCCACTTGAAGAACCAGGTATTCCACAATGTTCTTTGCTTGGCTTTCAGGAAGGAATTTTTAACAAGATTGTAGAGGGTTGCTTCTCTTTAAATATGTGTAGCAATGATATGAGAAATGTTTCGGCACTTATAAATGCTCCCACGGTTGGAGGTATATAGATCTTAATAAAGAGGCAGGAAAAGAAAAATGTTTCCAGATCCCTCTGCTAAGTTCCCAGGTGAGTGAATTCCAATGCTCAGGCATTTAACACATACGTCCAATATCTGCACTTATGTGTCTGGGGCAGGTGAATGTACACAGATTAATGATGATAATATTGAATGCCACCTATCTTCCTATCAAGTTATTAAGATCTCAATGGACTGCCTTTTTCTTTTCTTTGTATTTTAATCATGACAAGGCTTGGCAATTGATTTAGTAAGGTAGCATATAGTGAATATTGTCACTACATTTAATAATTTGATAGTATGGCATTGTTCAGGAAGCAAGGAACATTTTTACACTGAAGTTCGACCATCTTGAGAAAACATAATTGAGATCAGAGTCCCCTGCTTCTGTGAATTTGTTGCTGTGGGAGTTACAGTAAACAAAAGCCTGAGTGAAGATGCTTTTTCTTGGATAACGGAGGGTAGTCCTTTTTGTGGATATCTCAGCTCACCAGGGAACTAGAGACTATTTATTCTTTAATGTAGATTAAGAGAGTGTGAGGAAAGCCTTACCAACCAGTGCAGTAGTCCCTCCCTGTTCCAGTGACAGTGCTGTGAAGGGAGATATGCTTCTTAGGAATCACCTACCTTACAGTAAGCTGAAGCATCTCCAAGCTTCCTCATCTTCATGCCCTACTGAGTTTTTCCCCAGGCTCTCTTACAGGAGACAAAAGAGTTTGACCTACATATTCTTCATGTTGAAAAACTGAAGAAGTCTCACTGCTATAGCATACACTTCAATTGCTAGCTGTTCTAAGGTACATGTGCTAAGACATTTAATTCTCACACCAGCTCTCCACATCTGCTTTTATCCCTGCTTCATCATTGAAACTAAGGGATGAAAAATCTAAAAAAAAAAAAAAATGTCCAAAGCCTTACAACTAAGAAGTGACTAGACTAGAATTAAATACTATGTTTGCATCTTGTGAAGAGACAAGATGAAAAGGAAATATTTAACAATACCCTTAGATCACTTCAAGCAAGCAGCCGCTTTTCTGGCACAAAAGGATTTGGATAGAAGACCCCGTGCCAGAGCATGCCTATGTCTAACAAGCCACTGACAGAGGATGCAACTCATGTCTGCAGGCAGAGCAAAGGGCTAGTCAGAAGCCACAGATACACAAGAGACGGTTAGTATTCACAGAGCTTGTCCAACAGCCAATGACTCGGACTGTTTTCCTGCTAGGACACATCCATTTGTTCACCTCTTAGAGAATGTCAAGCTTGAAAGGCCATCCTAGTTTACAGGGGGGACTAACTAGCTAGGACATAAGTGAGCTGTGCTACAAACAACACATTCTACTATAATTCTGTTAACATGAGGCTTGGATATGAATCCTAAATCCATGAATATAAACAATGCTTAGTTTGCAAATACAAAGAACAGTAAATAAATGTGAATAGGGAAGTTATTCTGAATTCATATTCAGTTTCCTCATTGAAACTGTGCCACAGAAGGTAGCTAGGGCCTCAAGCCAAGTCGCAAAAATCCTATTTAATGCACCCTTATAGCTAAGACAGCTACTCAACTACTCCCTTTGCAGTGTTTCTCTGGGAAACTTATTCTGAGACCCAATCCAGAGTTTGAGTCATGAGGTTGCTTCCTCACTTAAACCCACAAACCCTAAGAGATCCTATCTGCTTTTATTGGCTAAGGAACAGCTTTCCCTCTCTATTCTACCAAAAGAACCAAAAAAAAAAAAAAAAAGTAGCACAATGCATGGAACATCTCTACGGTCCCAGGATCTCTGTGGACATCTCATCTTCTCTACCCATGAGAAATATCAATTGGCCATTTGAATACATAAATGGTCAGTGTATGTGGTCACAAACCAAGTGTAATTGATCCTTGGTAGTTTTATTTAGTGTGTCCAAAGCATCAGGCTAGGGATAAGAAAAGAGTGAAAGGAAAGTGCCTAGCCTCCAAAGGAAGATACTTGTGTTGTGCAGGGAAGAGCCCAAGGCTGCTGCTCCATTAAAGGAAAAGAAGTGAGCCTCCCATGCCTCAGCTGTTGTATCAGCCAATTTCACAAAAAAGCAGGGCCAAGCTCTCTTGTGACTAGCTGTTGTAGTAGTGACAGATACAGCTTAAAAGGAAGGTAGGTGGGGAAGGAAAAACTACAATGGCAAATAAAAGGTGAGGGCAGTGTCCCGTGGCCATAACTTCTAAACATCCATCATTGGAGGCTAAAGCTGAGGACCTAAGATTGTAATCAGGACCAAAGTCATCTCAGCAAACTTTGAAGTAGTGGGTCAAATATAAAAGCCATAGAAATCTTTACCTTTTAAAATGACGTGGGTTTTTTGTTGTTGTTGTTGTTGTTGTTGTTGTTGTTGTTTTTGTTTTGTTTTGTTTTGTTGGTTTTTCGAGACAGAGTTTCTCTGTATAGCCCTGGCTGTCCTGGAACTCACTCTGTAGACCAGGCTGGCCTCGAACTCAGAAATCTGCCTGCCTCTGCCTCCCGAGTGCTGGGATTAAAGGCGTGGGCCACCACGCCCAGCTAAAATGACGTAATTTTTGTGGTGATGAGATGATCAAAAATTTTAATCCCACCCCACCCTCAGAATCAGACCTCAGATTTCAGCATTAAAGTCACATTGCTTTGATATATCAATATCCTTCTGTAACTCCCATTTTATGTAATATTTTATCTATGAGATAATTTTCTAAGAACTTTTGTCTATAAAAAGACCAAAGAAAAGAAATGAAGATGGTGTGGTGTGATGGTTTGGCTGGGGGGTAGGGCTCTTGCCATCCATCCATCCATCCATCCATCCATCCGTCCATCCATCCAAAAGTGGTGATATAGTCATTTTCTGCTTCTGTGTGTGTTTTTTCTGTGTGAGTGATTCTTTCCTCTCTGGTTCACAAGGAATTAACTAGCTGGGTCTGCAGAAGGGCTCCTGGCTGACTGGCCAAAGAAGGGAACTCTAGCAATAAATCCTTTACCTTGCTGCAATACAACATATGATAGTTGCCAGAGCATTATATAGTAAGTTGAAGTGGGAGAGGATGGGTTGGGGAGCAGGGCATGGGGAGGGTACAGGGGACTTTTGGGATTTGAAATGTAAATGAAGAAAATATCTTTTTTTAAAAAGGAGTTAAGTTTTCTAGTGCTTAATGAAACACAGAATAGTTAGAGAATTAAAAGGCCATAGATCATGAACCTTTTGACCTGCTTCTGATGCCATGTCCCACCTCAGCTTGTTCTCGTAAGGCCAGGCAGGCCCTACAAAGGAAGATCAAGATGGTTGTTTGTTTGAATCCGAAAGTAATTTCATGTGCTTACTTACTGAGCAATAATTGAGGTTAATCTCCCATCAGAAGCTGTACTACACACAGCTCTGTTTATTCACAGAGCATGAGTGTAAACTTACCAAACCAGTGACGAGCACTAGCCCAAAAGTACCTCTGTATAAAATCAATTCTGATAACTGGAAGTCAAGCTTGGATCTTCAAGCATCTTTATCAAATACTTAATACTGGCCAAAATGGAAGGGAAGCACAGACTTTCTCTGCTGAGAAACCTTGCCTCTGGGAGGACTCTGGAGGAAACAGGCCTTGCTGGTCTCTATTAGCTATCTTCCTCACCTCCTCAGTTTCAGGAGTACTCTCTTTCCTTCTGGGAGGCTGCCCAGCTCCTGGACGAAAGGCTCCCATTGGAATATTGATATTCGCCTAAGAGAGAAGACAGGGTAAGTTTAGCTTAAGAATAGTAAGAAATTGCATGACATTCTAAGACAGCAATCATCGTGAGGAAAATGCTTTTGAAAAGTACATCTTCAAAGCTTTTTATCTAAGGAAAATGGCTGTAACAACAGCACAAAATATGCAAAGGGGGATTTCACTTCCATTTATTATACATTCCTGGTATCCATCTTTAGGTCTGCACAGTGAATTTACAATTCCTTATTGGATGGAAAAATTTTTTGAAGACAGTTTGTTCTGGCCATTGCCCTCCTATGGTGCATATCATTTTCCCCTTTCAGTGATGAGGAAGGAACACATAATGATAGAAAAGGAGAAAAAGGCATCCACCGAAGTTGTTCCACATTTAGTTCTCTGTCTTTCTATGTACAATGATGAGGGTGCTTTCACACTTTCTAAGTTGCCACCTCCTTCCTGTAACATCCTGTCACTGCTCCAGGGTCACCTCAGGTCCCTGCACCTTCTATCTTCTCCCAACATGTTGATAAGTAGGACAGTAAGGAAAAAGGAAAGTGCTATCGAATCAATTTCCTTTTGTAAATAAAATTTTGATTCTTGCCCTTTATTAAGATAAAACACTAACCTCTTTCAGTGGTAAGCATGAAATACCTTCTTGTAAACATGAAATGCTTCAAACACTAAAGTATAGAAGAACACATTGACATAGTCATTTGAACTTGAGAAGATAATATGTAAATTTAATTTTCACCCATATTTTGACAGACATCAAGAGGTAAAAATGTTTAATACTTACCAAAAATGTCTTCAAATACGTTAACAGCTTTAAAAACTAGAACACATTTTTTTCCACTAAAGATAAAATGTTGCCTTATAAGTAATTGGATATATGAGCTTGAAAAGTTGAAACTTCATTTTGATATGAGTGAAAATGTCTAAGCAAACGGAGAAAACTGCTTTGTTAACTTGTGATGCAGAGCGGATGATTTGGGTACTACACAAAATGAAGCTGAGAGTTTGGGAAGGTCCATTTGGAGATACCTGGTATATGCTCCATTGCCAAGGTAATGATTAACCCACAACATAGGAAGTAGCCAGTGTCAAGGTTCATGCAACATGGCAGGTCTGTTTGGCTCCAAGGAGAGCAGGCTTGAAAACTCTCCTTCATGCTAGACTAATACTGATCCCACAGAAAGAAAACAAGTTTCAAAGTGTTGGTGGCAAATAGCAAGAAAGGTGCATGCATCATTTTGATGTCAAGAAGTATTTTTCATTAGCATGTATCGTAAGAGAGATACATAAGACAAAGGGAAAGATATATTTTACATTCTGGCAAATGTGGAACAATATTTCATGAATCTCATGAGATCATGATCTTACTATGTTTCCCAGGCTGGCCTCAAACTTCTACTCTCAAATGATCCTTCCACTTCAACGTCCCCAATAACTGGAATTTTAGGAAGGCATCATTTCTCCAGGTCACCTCTTATAATTTTTATTGGGATAATCTATTTCTTGGGAAGACATAAAATAATGCTATTTACTGGCAATGTATCTCAATGATAAAGTGACCTCAGTTTAATCCAGCACCACAGAGAGTTAAAACTGAATGAAATTAATAATATTTCACACTTGACAAATTGAGACGGGATGACATACATAAAGACTTAAAATAAAACCAAAACAATGTGAACATTCTCAGAGAAGATGATCTGTATTAGACCAATAGACTATTTCCTCCACTATGGTTTGATGAAAGAAAAGAACTCCCAGAACTTAGTGGCTGAAGTAAAAACATTATTTGAGGCCATCCTGGGCTACAAAGCAATTTATTTAGAGTACTCCTTTCACCCCATTTATTATGAATATATAGGAAGTACCTTCCTTGTAGTGAATTTGGGTTAAAATACTGTTTCTGAAAGACTCAATTGTTAAGCTATTTAATCAAGTCAATACGCTTTATAATCAAATATCGTTTTCATTAAGGAAACATACAAAGGTGATCCTTAATATAGTAGTTTAGGTTATAGGATAACAACATTTTCTTATTTTGAGATTATCTTTAGAAGTCTCGGTAGCCTTTCCAATGGTTGTTTATAAGAGTTAAGCAGGGCTGGTAGTTGTTATAAATTCTTTTTTTAATTGATATTTCTTGATTTAATTAGTATTTGACAGCTCTTCTGTGCCTCATTATCCTCATTTGTAATATGAATAATAGGCTATACCATAATTTTTAAACCTCTTAACAATGGAACCCTTCCTTCAGGTAAAGTATTACCAGGACATCTGAAATACAAAATAGTATTCATCAAAGACCCTTCTCTCTGCCATAGAGACCATACAGAAAAGCAGAACTAGTCGAAATACAGAAGACAACTGAGCACAGGGTGTTAGGCTCCTATGGATACATGTACAAAACAGCTCCTGCACCTAGGACTCAGACAACATCACAGAAAAGAGGGTGACGAAAGAATGTGAGAGCCAGGAAATCTGCTGTGAGATTGTGTTTCCTAGAAATGACAAAAAAGCTTCATCCATAATACCTCAGCCAGGAAATCTGCTGTGAGATTGTGTTTCCTAGAAATGACAAAAAAGCTTCATCCATAATACCTCAACAATACGGCTGCCTAAAGAAGACCTAAATAAGAACACCCCCAATAGACATGCTAACATTGAAGGGAGAATTTGTATATGGTATGTGGATGTGTGTGTGTGTGTGTGTGTGTGTGTGTGTGTGTGTGTGTGCATGTATGTGCGTCTAACAATAGCAATTAAAGAAAAAGAGTCTATGGGTTTGAGAGGAAGCAAGGGTTGGAGAGTGGAAAGGAAGGAGAGAAAGTATATAATTTTATTTTAATTTCAAAAAAATTAAAACATAATTACTTTAAAAATAAAATGCTAAATGGTTAGAAAAGTAGAATTCACAAACGTTTCTTTACAATACTCAGTCTTGCCTGCGTTGGTGGTATAGTGGTGAGCATAGCTGCCTTCCACAATACTCAGTCTTGTAAAGTTAATGTCATCATATTTGTTTGACTGATAAACAGATGAAACCTCAAAGGTTTTTTTAGAGTTTGTGATCAAGGTCACATAAACAGTACAACAAAGGACACATTGTCAAATCAAACTTTTAAAGTTAACCTTTTCACTCTACTAATCCTGTCTCCCAAGAGGTATTCTCCCTTGGCTAATGGTAGCTCTAACCAGCTCTAAAATTGCAGATTTATCCTTTGAGAGTGACCTTTGGAAAGGAGAACACAACATGCATACTTCTAAAATAGATTCCAAACAAAAGCTACATTGGAAAATGAGCCATTAACTCTGACTTGACACTTTTTCTTCTTGAAGGCATCACTCGAGAAATCAGGAACCTAAATGGGTTTTTTAAACAGCAAATATTGATGGGAAAGAAGCAGCCTGAAACCATTTTGACCATTCAATCGTTACAGGGCATCAATAAGGGAATAAAAGAGCAGTGCTTTGTCAACTGTGTCATGCGCTACACTAGTAATAAGATGATTAAAGATTTCGTTATTACAAGTGTAGGGGAGTGGTATTTGAGTGACAAATTATGGGCTACATTTTAGCCATAAGAAAAAATCTTCATAACTTGAATTTGATGGGAAAATGTAGGTCAACTTTTCTTCTGTCATCTAGAAAATTAGGTCATATTCTTGCCTTACTCTATATCTGAACACAAAATGACTTTTCAATAGCTTAGAACTTCTATCTGCAAAATGGGTATGGTATTTGCTATTCAAATTGTGTATAATGTAACCTGTACTTTAATAACAGAATAAGCAGACACATAGAAGGCTTGACATGAATGACTTAGAACCAATATAAGATGAGAATCTATAGAGAGTCTCTATGAATACAAAGGAAGACAGTTCTTGGGATCTATGTTTCTTTTTGCAATGTAGCTCTTTTTTTTTCTTGTTCCTATTTTAAGTTTACTCATTTTAGATACCTTAAAATATGCCCCTAATGCAGCAGACCTGGTTCATCACCTTCCCAAGCTATACATAATTTGTTACATTCTCCAAGCTGGAAATGGAAAAAAAATCTAACAGGTCATCTTTGGCTAGAGAAGGATACTGTTTCCTGATAGAAGACCTATCTGATGTGAAATTAATACTGTTCTTGATCTCACCAAGTAAAGAAAAGTAGAAAGAATTCCCTGTAAGTTAATTCCACCACTCCCTTAATTATTTGTATTGTTCTCCTTCCTTGGCTCTAGGCTTTGAGCCAGGAGGATTCTGGAAACAATATTCCCTCCTCAGTCACTAGTATATGGCTTACAATAAGATGACATCTTCTTTCCCCAAAGGGTTAGATTTTGATACCTGCTGCTCACCGAGGACTGGCAATTTCTACTAAACTTCATTCCACAGCCACAGATCTCTCTTCCCCTTCTTTCTTATCCCCACTCCCTAGCTCTTTTTCAGAAACCACTGTGATTTATCTGAACATTGAATGTTTGGTTGAGAGGACTCCCACACCTACTGATTCTATCTTTTGTTTTTCAGTGTCCCAGGACCTCCTGCCAGTGTTGATATGTGCCATTCTCCTATGGCAGGCAGGAAATCCTATAGGGCTGTTTCAGAACTGCTTTCTGCTCTGTCCTATTCTCAGGCCTTTTGATTCTCTGAATGAAATGCAACATGGTACTTTAAAATTTACAGCATTTTTACAGAAGATTTGCAGAAAGAATTGTGCTTTAAGACTAGAAAATGAGAGTCTTTTTTTTTATATAAGCCTGAAATAAGAGGTACAGATGAACACATACCTCTATCAACTAAAAGATAACCAATTTGTTTAAAATTAAAATCCTAAAGCTGTAGAATACATATTTCTTGAAATGTGGAGGCGATTCAGAACATCTAACTTTCCCACTCAACGGCTTTGAGAAGCGCCCACTCATTCACTGTTCTTCACCCATGATGTTTCATGCTGTAAGGTCCTCTCCCCTCCAACATTCTGTTCTCAACATTTTTTGTTCTCTTTAACAATTTTCTAAATGACTCAACTGTAATCTTGTCATCCACAGTAAAGCACATTTGAAGAATGTGCTGTACAGCTTTTAAGACAATGTGCACAGTTGAGGGGCAGGTTATATTTATGAAGTACTTGTAAATGGCAGCATTAAAAACATGACATATTTTAGTCTGGATATGACTGCTTGCCTCATGTCAGAATGTTGGAGCCTTCATCAAAGCATCAGAGGGCATTAGCTGGAGTAACACCAAACCCACTTGAGAGTGAGACTGCTATATTCAAGTTCTTGCTGCAACTTTAAAGAAACCAGCATTGTAAATCATAAACAGTGTGCTTGAGTGTTTTATGTAAGAAAGAAACAGTAGATCTATGATCAAAGAAAGGGTCTTGCCTCTACAGTAAAACAAACATCAAATAAAAGTTATCGTTTTGTTTTAAATTTAAGTAAAAGATACAAAGGAAAGCACTTGTCACTGCTAGGATTTTTAGCTTAATCAATATACTGATGAAGTGACCAGACATGCAGGGTGGTCGTCTGCTCCTTTGTAATGAGGACTGTTATACACTTGAAATCCTGTTTGTTTGTTTGTTTGTTTTAAACCAAAAATCCAACCCCAGGGAAAACAGTCTATAAAACCTGTCTGTACACAGTCTTTGCTTTGATAGAAGCTGCTTTCTTCTTCCACAGAACCTTTATGCCCTGCACTGGGGAGAGTAGAAAAAACAGTGTTAATGGGTGGGTAAAATCAAGACGTACTAAAATGTGTGGTATGGGAGCATTTTGTTCTACATGTAGATTGCATAACAAGGGAAAGTTGTCCATAGTAAGTAACCACACACTCCCTAAAATAGCTGGACTTATCTTGTCCTTGAATATGTGATAAAGGAGTTAGATTTAGGATCACACAAAGCTTGATTAAAGTCCGTCTAAGCCGGATGTAATACAGTGGCCATACTTGCTTATATTTCATATTCATCATTGGATTACTTTGCTTTGTGCTTTTCAGTTCAAGCCAACTTGCTTTTAATATGGCTTTAAGTGGCTATCAACTTTTTTTGTTGTTGTTGGTTTTGGGTTTTGGGTTTTGGAGAAAGGGCTTCTCTGTATAGCTCTGGCTGTCCTGGAACTCACTCTGTAGACCAAGCTGGCCTCTAACTTAGAAATCCACTTGCCTGTGCCTCCCAAGTGCTGGGATTAAAGGCATGTGCCACCACTGCCCATCGGCTATTAACTTCTTAATTCAGACACTATGAATATTGTTTTCCCAAGTGGGCTCGGTACTTGTGGTTTCCCTTGAGATGGTCCACAGCCTCTATCACGGGTGGGAAGGTGGGGAGAGTTAGAAAGAAACCCATAGAATACTGCATTTTAGGATCACACTGAGTGCCTGAATCACCTGACTCAGTCCTTTTGGCTCGTGATGCATGAAAATCACATTGTCCTGTAGCAGGTACACAGTAATTGAAGAACTACAGCTATGTTTGTCATACAAAAATTAAGCCTTAGAAGCTACTCTCAAGAGACTCACAGACTACTAGAAGCTGATCAAAGCCTTAAAGGTCACTTGACACATCTACTTACAAATTATGAGGACCATTCTAGTGAATTGCATAGCACACCAATACTAAGGCATAAGACTCTTTTCTGGTTAGCTATGATGTTCTTTAGATCTCATGGGAGAAGACAAATGTCAGAAAGAATGGGTCAGTGTGAACCCAGAGATGACTGGCTCTGTGAGAGCTGAGGTTCTGGAGAGGCCTGTGACGACTCCCAAAATAGGCGTGCTTAGGAGGACCAGGAGATGCAGCCAGTGGCTGGTATCACTTGTTCTCATTAGAGAAAGCTACTGCACAGATGGCTGATGGGATTAAATTTCTCAGCAGTTCTAACTTTCCCTGCCACCTGTCATGTCACATCCCATGACCCAGTGCACAGAGTGTGCTGACGTTGCCTTGGTTGCAGGTCCCATTATAGTCAACAATGGGATTGTCAAGTTGCAATCCACAGGACAAATGTAACCCATCACCAAAATTTTAAATAAGCTGCTGGAAAACAGGCACATTCATCCACTTTATGGCCCCGTGACTGCTTCAGAAAATAATAGCAAGACATGATAGTTGAAGCAGACCAAAGCCTGTTTGTTGTCTGTCTGGCCCTTTACAGAAAAGGTTTTGTCAACATCTGATCTAGATAACTTTACAAGCAGCTTGAAGAGTTCTCTCTAGTCCACAGAAAATCAACTGGTTCCTTCAGAATGGTTTTACATCATTGGCTGAGACTTAATGCACTGGGAAATAATGGTAATTTAGACTCTCCTTACAGTTCAGAGGCCATCTTAAGCAAACATGAAAGACAGCTATCTACCGTCTATAAGGATGAGCCAAATTCTACCCTTCCTGTAATTCCAGCTTATGGGGGAAATGGAATTCCATGAGGAAAAAGCAAGGTCATTCCTTGAATTGTATAGACAAAATGGTCATTTTTAAGAAGCATGTGTATTAGCAACCAGGGATTTGTCATAAACTATCTAGTTTATTTATTACAACAGTCCTCTTATATAGTAGTGTTTGCCTCGGTTTTACAGAAAAGTAAACAAAGGATGCTTAAAGTCACAGATATTTGTAACTGCTTGACTCTATATTTTTTTCATACAGTCTTAAATTTGCCTATGAGAAGTACAGTTGAAAGAATCTCAGTTCACTCAGTCCAGACAAAATAGAAATCTAAATCTAAGCTGTTAGAAATTTGCACTGCAAAACAGAATTCTGCAGGATTGCTCACTGAAAAGTCCAAAAGGCTTGGAGAACATTGCATTCATAAGAAGAATAGATGTATTAAGAATAATGGACTCTGAGGTAGTTTCCCAAACAGTATGGAAACTCTTAATCTAATTAACAATATCCCATGAAACTTATGGTATTCTAAGGCATACACTTTGGAAATTGATAAAATAGATAGTGATGATGATGACTGATTGATGAATAATAACAGCCATTTATTAAGTAATTACTATCAGTTAGACACTGGCCTAGCATCTAAATCTATTAAATTTATTATATACTTAGAGAGAGAGAGAGAGAGAGAGAGAGAGGAAGGAAGGAAGGTAGAGAGAAAAGAAAGAAAGAAAGAAAGAAAGAAAGAAAGAAAGAGAGAGAGAGAGAGAGAGAGAGAGAGAGAGAGAGAGAGATGTGAGCATATCAAAGAGGTAAAGATTTGGAAACACAAGCCAACGGAATTAAAGGCCAAATGAAAGTAAACTTTGATGCATGTGAGAAAGGAATGCATGCAGTGTAAGTGAGACAGGTGAGACAGAGCAAGCACAAACACAAGCAATTCACGTGTAAGTGTGTGTGTGTGTGTGTGTGTGTGTGTGTGTGTGTGTGTGTGTGTTCATGCACATATGTGGAGATCAGAGGACAATTCAGGGACATCTGTCCTCTCCTTTTCATAGAAGCACTATGAAAAATCTTCTGCTATTCATTCTATTAACAGATAAGCAGAGGATGAAGAATAAAGGGGTTAAATTACTTTCTCAAACTCATACGGCTGTTAAGTATCTTAGGCTATGACCTTATCAAGTACAGAGATCAGGTATCAACTCATTGTTGCATACCATATTCCTGGTACAAAATATGCCCCCTCCCCAGAAAATTGCAGTTGAATTGGATTAGAGATATACTATGCCCCCTGAAAATGGCAGTTAAATTGGATTGAAGATAAGAGTCTAATAAAAAGAAGTGACTATGGACTAGAAAGATAGGTCAGAGGTGAGACCACTGGCTGCTCTTTCAGATGACCCAGGTTCCACTCCTATCATCCCTATAGTGGATGCACCTCCCTCATCAGGCTTCTGTGGGCATTGGCACCAGGCACACATGTGGTACACATATTTACATGCAGACAAAACATCCAGACATAAAAATAAAATATTTTTTTTAATTTGAAGTAACTAAAATGTGTTGATTAGACCATTTAAAAGCATCTGGTGATATTTACCCAATTGGAGTGCTCTCTCATCAATCCGATTTTGTGTTTGCTTCAGAGAAACTCATGATCTCAAGTTCTTATTATGAACCATTATGTATTATGTAATTACTTCCATATTTTGTTTAATGTGCCCTATTTAAGGTTAATGTAAAGTTGATAGGAAAATACAGGATAGTGCTGATGCTAGCCACAACAAAAAAAAATCACTTGAAAGTCCATTAAATTGGTCTTTCGATGAGACATCAAACAAATATATTGAAAGAGACAACACCACATCCACAAGGAATGGCTGATTGCCTTTGTTAGGAAAGTGTGTGTGTGTGTGTGTGTGTGTGTGTGTGTGTGTGTGTGTGTGTGTGTGTGTGATGCGATGCAAATAATAACTGCTATTGAGAATGGCCAATAGTGGTGTTTTAAATATTGCAGACCTTAAAATACATCAAGGTCAAACTTAGTAAATAAAATGCTGGTGAATTTTCAGTGGAGATTTATATGAGCCAGAGGGCACTACAAAAGAAAAATCAATACACTTTCAGATTTAAAAGGAAGCGATGAAAAAGCAGCTTGATAGCATTCTGAAAAATAAAAAGGAAATTTTCTGTTCAGCACTTCATGAGCACAGAGTGCAGGGATCACGGCACTGAGATAAACTATCCTTGTGATCATAAATAGAATAATGGCTGCTCTCCAATGATTGTTTACTATGCTGTTAAAAATGTCAGGATCTCGTTTGTTAATTCCTAAACCGAATTACTACTATTACTTCCATGCCACAGGTTTGGAAATGGAAGTCCAGAAGGGTAAAACAGCAGGAAATCCTTTTCTGTCTTTCTGTACTAGCACAGGATATATTCAGGACTGCGGTCCTGTGTTCAGAGTCCTTGGTATTATTTGAATATCATGTAAAACAGAAAATTCAAAAGTTCAAGGTTCAAGAATCCAAGTGGCAAAATAATGCCCACTACTATTGTCAGGATACATAGGAGACTCACAAGCTAGAGATACCAGAAAGCTCAATACATAGAAGGGAATTCTTGTCAAATGCATCAGTTCCTCCTTGGGCTTGCTCAGTGACAGGTTTCCAGAGACTGGCATACATCCCACCACTTAAGAATTCCATCAATTTAAGGGTAGGCATTAGTCATGACAAGTACAGATCCATCTCTATAACACCCTCCCTTTTACCAGTGCTGTAAACATGGATTTCTTCAGCCTTCAATATCTTGTTCACAGTCTGGCCAAATGCAGACCCCCAAAAGTCAGTCAGCCTTTTGTGGTTGTGTTTATGCTGGGTCAAGGGCATTGTTGTTACAAGACTCAGGAACCACTGTGTGCCCTACAGCATTTGAGAAAAGTCCCGGAAAGGAAGGAGTTTCTTGGGAGAAAGCACAGCTAGATGCTGAGCTGATAAAAGGAAAACAGAATTTGACAGAAAAGCATTGTGCCCAGAGTCTCTCGGCTGGGAGCTATTTGAGAGTCAAACTCGGAGCTCGCCAAAGAAATAACAGATTTAGTCTTGAGAGAAAACCAATATTGAAAGTTATTTTCATAGTATTTGTATATTTCAAAATGCCAGCTTTCTGTATCTCCTCTTTGTGGATGACACAAATCAGTTTAAGCAACCAAAGAGAAAGTTTGTTGGAATAGCATGAAGAAAAGTAATAACACATAAACTTAAAACTCACAAGGGTTTAGGGAAACAGTTGAATTTAAAGGTTACTGTTTAAAGACAGATTTATTTTATTGGTGCTGGGACTCAAACTCAGAGCCTCACATATACTACTCCTGTGCCCTACTGCTGAATTAAACCTCCTGCCTCAAAATACACATTTGAAACAAGTGAGTCAAGCAAACTGTGACCTACTGCTATATCTATATACCAGTTGAATATAAAACTGAAAATCGAATGTTCTATTCTCTATCAATGGGCCTATAAAAATCCCATATATATTTTAATTAACAAGTAATAGCTATACATCTTTATGGGGAACAGTATATTTTAGCATTATACATACATGCATATATATATATATATATATATATGTGTGTGTGTGTGTGTGTGTGTGTGTGTGTGTGTGTGTGTGTGTATACTTATTCACTTTACATCCCACTCACTATCCCCCCTCTAAGTCACAATCCTTCCCCATCCCCCTCCCCTTCTCCTCTAAACAGGTGGGGGCTGCCTGGGTATCCCCCAACCCTGCCACTTCAAGTCTCTGCTAGGCTAGGTGCTTCCTCTCCCACTGAGGTCAGACAAGGCAACCCAGCTAAACAAAGCTAGCCCATGTGCAGGCAATATCTTTTGAGATAGCCCCTGCTCCAGTTGTTCAGGACCCACATGAAGACCCAGCTGCACATCTAGCAGTATTTGTTAATACAAGCATGCCAGATATACTGGTCAAATCAGATGCAGAAGTGTTTTCTACTTATTATTTTGGAGCCTTCAGGTACCTCTCTCTGGCTCTTCATAAAGGATAGAATAGGTTATCGCGAATCTAGTATGTTTGGTAAAATGTAATTCTCATTTTAAAACTTTGATTGTATCACAATTCATAGCAATTAAAAGCAGCTTCAGCTCTCGATTATACCCTATCAGTCTTACAGCCCTTTCTCAATTCTGCCTCCTTAGCCTTATAAAGAGGAACTTTTTCCTCTTAAAGTTAATAATCAGAGATGAACAACCCCGCAGTAGGTCAGAAGCCACAGAGCCGATGGTAAAACACAAATATACCTACTTACCTGGATGGCTCTGACGTTGGAAATTGGCTGCTTCGACATATTCACAAGGTCTTAACCCTTAAAAAAAAAAAAGACACTGTTAGAGGTGGCAGCCTTCAGATTCAAGGTCGTGATAAATTAGAATTTAACTCATGATTCAACTAGGCAGTCGCCCCTTTCACTGGCCATATATTCTTTCAGTCTCAGTTTCTGCAGTTACTTGGAGACTCTCCTTCACAATGCCTCAGGGAGAGGGAACACTAGAGCACCCCGATAAATCATTCAGGAGAAGATATACCGAGCCTTGCCACTGACGAAAATGATAGGTGATCAGAAACTTGAAAGGCCCTATCCTCTCTTTACCTGCCCTCTTGACCTTGTGCCAAAAGCCAAAGAGGCGGGACCAGTGAAACACCTTTGTTCAGCACCAAAGGCTGGCTGCTGCAGCTTGAAACTGAACCTGTGGTTTGTGCTCGCTGTTGCCAGAGCAGCTACTCGGTTCTGCAGGGGCAACCATTCTCCATGTAATACCTGATGATGACGGCTCGGCTTTTGGAATATGCTCTCAGCTGTGCGAATATATCTTCTCCCAGCAACCTTTGAAGACATTTGGAGATTCTTTGAAGAGCCGAGTTCTTTAATCTTCATACGTGTCCCACCCAACCATCCCCAACAAGCCTAGATTATAGAAACAACGGAAGGCAGAATGTTCGGGAACTAACTTTCTTCGGTGGAACAATCTTAGAAAAAAAGCAGAATTCCATGACCATATCAGATCCGCAAAGTGGAGAAGCACTTTTTTTTTCCCTCAAACCTTCTTTAAACACCGGAGTCCTAACTTTGAGCGCTGGAACCAAAGCCCATCTGAAGATAAAGGCTATGGTTTGCTAGAGCTAAAGGAACAAAGAACACTAATGAACCCGGCTCTAGCCTGTTTTTTTTTTTTTTTTTTTTTTAATAGCTATCTGTTAAACATCAACCAGAACAAGTAAAAAGTTTAAAAGTCATTGAATTCAAAACATTCTCTGTTCTCAATGGTAACTATAAAATGAGTTGACTGAATTCTCTCTACTGACTGCTATGCATGTGTGCTAACATGGAGCCTAGCAAGCACAGGGAACAGTGTTAGTGTTTCACACAAGGCCCCTGAAATTTGGGCAGTGACATTCAATATTTCTAAGCCTGTTTCCTCTTCCTTAAAATTGTCCTACTTCACAGACTATGGGAAAACTTGAGTGACAGAATTCCCCTGACCAGGCTTTCTGAACTCTAAAGCATGGTGTGGATGTTTATTTCATTTAGGCCAATAGTCACAACTCGTGGCTTCTGAGTGCTGTGTTCATCTGCAGCTTTAGATGTAGAGATGAAACCCTGACCCTTGGGAGCTCCCAGAACTGAGCCACCAACCAAAGGGCATATAAAGCAGAGGGCTGCCTTGTCTGGCCTCCTTGTGAGAGGATGTGCCTAGTCATGTAGGAACGTGATGCTCTTAGGAGGTGTTATTCCCTGGGGAAGCACCCTCTCAGAGGTGAAAGAGAGAGGGTGGAGTGAAGAACTCTGAAACAGGGTACTGGGAGAGGGAACAACGTTTGGGATGTAAATAAATAAAATAATTTTTAAAATTAATAATAAAAAAGTGTAGAGATGAACTGATGTATGGTCTTCAACATAGAAATGAATTACCAGAGAACTTTGATAAAAATGAAGAGTTTTTTGTTTGTTTGGGTTTTCTTTTAGAGTTTAGCATCTATTCTATGAAGATAAAATTTGTATACTTATTTTTAAGATATCCACAATTACTAAGGCTCAATACATAGTTTGCGGAGCTATGTACATGGAAATAACATACATGAACGTTTAAACTTTCATCTAAATATACTGCTTCTATAATAAGGGTCCAGGAAGAACCAATTTTACTATCATCAAAAATTAAGTAAGAACAACAGGTTGAATTGTCAGGGATAAATTTTTCTCTATGATCCTTTTCCAGTTGAGTGCTACCTTCCCTTCTGCATGAAAGACACATAAACAACTTTCTAATTTGACATTCTAGGATACACACCTCAATGCCAAACTGATACGCTTAGAATAACTTAATTTCTGATGCTTCCTTTGGCCATAAAGCTAAAAGAAATGATACAAAAATAATAATCCTTACAAGACTTAAAAGACCTGACTAGTGTTTTCTATGTGTGTATATAACTAGAGTTTAATTAACATTGTTTTTATTGTTACTGTATATTAATTTAAATTATGAGAATTAGGAAATGCCTTTATGTGATTACAATAGCAAGTTGAGATACAAAAGCAGCAAACAATGAATGGTTTTATTTATACTGCATTGATTTTTGTACATAGTTTTATTTTTTTTCACTATTTGTACCAATTACAGTATTTGCTAGGAAACTCTGAGCCTACTAGATGGATGGACCTTGTCTCCCCTGTCTAGTTTTGCTATATTCTCATCTGTACGTGGATCTCTTCTTAACATCTTTGTCAATCTTCGATAGAGACATCTATAGCAAGTCAGTTCTCTCCCCGCTCTCATTTCTCACCATCAGGCTAGAGAATATGTGTATAAATCAGTTCAGCAGCAATTCCTGCTGTCCTCATTATTTGCAGAGAAATCAGGGCAATGCACAGTGATGAATAAAAATAGACAGTGTTCTCTTGCTGTTTCCCTAGTTGGGCATTCACCTCCATCAGGATGTATCGTGTAGTGCATCTTCCCTTGACATCTGCATGCTCCTTCTGTGAATGGAAGCAGCATTTATAAACTACCCTACCACCACCCACTTCAGGGCTACTGCTCTTCATCCAAAGAGATACTCTTTACAACATGCTGTGTCTGTCTGCTGAATCTGGCTAAAATTTGAAACACTGCAAATCTGACAAGGCATATTGACTTTAATAAACGGGTGATGCTTGCCAACTGAGCACGGGTAAGTTTGCCTAGCAGTCTCTGGGAACTTTTAATGGTCTTTGTGCTGAGTCATGGTTGATAGAGTCCCCCTCCCCTTTGCTTTTGTCTGGGCAGCATCTAATATCTAGCTTCTAAATAAAACCTTCCAATGTTCTAAAACTGGTCAACATTAATATCACTAATTTCACAAGAAGAGATTGAGGGGAAAATCAATTGCTATTTGGAGAGAAGAGCTTTGTTTGTTCTTTTTGAAAGGTCAAGGAAATGAATAAAGCACTATCTCAAAGGGATTTATCTTCTGTCCTGAAGCTAAAAATAATTCCAGAGGAGGGTATAGTATGATGCTCTGACTACTTCAATATGCTGGGAGGAAAGAGAGTTTTTGCATTTCCAATCCGTGCCCACATAGACAAGGACACTAAAGGCTATCCTCTACCCTGCTGGGTACAGGAAAACAGTGACCAAAGCAAAGCTCTCCGAAAGATGGTTCAGTCTACACAACTTTGTTGTTGAGACCTAGCCCAGCAGTTAGGGAAAGGAGAAAGGGATTCTAAACTTATATCGTGTAACAACTCTCACCATCATTTTCATTTAGACAAACAAACACACACACAAACTAATATTCCAGCTTTACTCTGATTAATTCTCAGCTTAGAGAATGTTGTCAGTCTGTAGATGACTGTAACACTGGCCAGCAGAGCTTCAAGGTCACAGTTGCCATAGCTGGACTGTGGACATTTTATTGACAGACCTGTCAGTGAAAATCCCTTCTGTTCAATACCCTTTCAACATACACGCACAGGAATACGTGCGCGCACGCACACACGCGCACACACACACACACACACACACACACACACACACACACATTTATAAAATAGAATCTGGGATACCACTAGTGTACAGGGAATTGACAAGAAGCCACCCAGTACTTCGCAACCTACAAAGTTATGAGTAGTTACTTTAAGTTAGGGATCAAGAAAAGCTCTTCGTGAAAGCTGAGAGTGAAAGCTGGGTCCTTCTGCTTACCTGCTCTCTGGATTGGTTTACTGCCTGAGGACAGTCCCAGGCGGCCAGGTGCAAACACACACACACAAAAAAGGCTTTACAGGGTAGAAGGAACTCCCGGTGTCCTCTGAGCAGGGATCTCAATTCCAGTGCTTTTCATGTGGCTGAAATAGCTGGAGTGCTCTGTCCCTCTCCGGTCCTGAGAGCTGCTCCTGGCTCAGGCTAGAGGGGAACTCGCTTTAAGGCTAAAGTGTTAAAGAGAATTCCTGTCATAGCTCACAGTTGTTCTTCCTAAATATAGAGTTTGATACAAGCCATAGGCTGGCTGCCTCTGAAAGGCTTGACCGTGTGGAAAGCAGGGCTCAGATATCAGCCTGGAGGTGGCTACGTTATCTTTCTGCCCTCCTAATCTTCTTGAGGAGGCTGGCTGCATTTTCTCACAGTTTCTGAGGGGTGTAGTGAATTTTGAAAAAGTAGGAAAAGTCTATCTTTAGCTGTATTATCTAGAGGCCAGAAAATGAGAAAAGGTTCATTAAAAATTGGGGGATGCAGGGTGCTGATGTCGGACGTTGCTTGAATCCACGCTTAGTAACCTAGGAGCAGTTAAAGTTAATTAATAATCAGCACTCAAAAAGCAGTCACCAAATAATATAATTATACCATAACATCAAACTATAAGCCATTGTCCTAGTTTGTAGGTCAAATGTGGTTAAAAACAGACGAGCTGGCATGGTTGCTGGTCATGGAGACCTTGCTAACTTGGCTTTCCTGCTTTTATTGATGCATTAACCTTAGAGCTTGGCACAAAGGAGACAGAAGAAGAGAATAAAACAAGGGGAATGGCTACTTTTAGGTTTGGCAAGGGCCAAGATTAGGTACCTGGAAAAACTTTTTTTTTCCCAAATCCTAAGGCTCATTGTATTGAACATGGCTTTGTTGATGAACTTCTTCAGTCTCTGAAATTAACTTCACATAAAGTTTCCCTTCAGGAGGAGCATGGTGGCTCACACCTTTAATTCTGGCACCCAGGAGGCAGAAGCAGGTGTACCTCTGTGATCTGCGGTTTGAGATCTGTCTAGTCTACATAATGAGTTCCAGGCAGCCAGGGCTATGGAGAATGATCCTAGCTCAACAAAACAACAACTTAAAACATAAACATCAAGGAAAATGAAAAGCCACCACACAAAACCATCTTCCCTTTGGTAGAAATACTCAGCAGAATAGACAGACTTAAAATACATCCCCTGGGTGACCACACTTCAAACCATCATGACAGGACATTCTCAGCACCAGGCATCATCAACCATTCTTGCTATGTGAGGAAAAGAAGCTTTAAATTCTCTGAGTCAAGCACCAGGTCCTGGTCAGGGGTGAAGTCACTGCGCACAGAGGACATCAATGGGGCACAAACTTGTACAGTGGTGAGTGGTTGTCATCTGAGCATCAGTGCCAGCTGGGGCCTCTCAGAAGCACCAAGAAGGCAAGCACTTTACTTGACTTCATTCCATAACCCTTTAAAATTTCCACTACTGCTGTCAGTTTAAGGCTCCCATAAAAGTCCACACCTGCTGTGCAGGGAGCCACTGGCATACACATCGGCACACACTGCATCGATGAGTGACAATGAATGGGGCTACAGGAGACAGGGGACAAGATAAGTCTATTTCTGACAGGGACGGTCAAGATGAGGAGCAAACAAAGCAAGAAGAGACTCACTCAAAGTGTGGAAACTGGGAAACCCGAGGGTACTGGACATTGATGGGACAGCTTAAGACTTTTGGGCATATTTTAATAAAGATCACCTTAGAGGAACAGAGCAGTGTTGTTCACAAAACCATAATTCACCCAAGTCCCTTTTACCTGTGTACATATCTTCACCTCTACTGGATATACGTGTGTGTGTGTGTGTGTGTGTGTGTGTGTGTGTGTGTGTGTGTGTGTGTGCGCGCGCGCGCGCGCGCGCACACGCAGTCCAAGAGTGCAACTTTCATTTGAATCATTTTATTTTGTCCTCTCTGTGAAGTTAGTGACATTGTGCTCACTGTAGAAAACAGTAAGTGGAGATTCCCTCTGCTAACTCAGTCAGTCCTTCCTAGCTTTTTTTTTTTTTTTTTCAGCCAAGATCTCATTATGCAGCTTTGGCTGCCCTGAAACTTACTAAGTTGACCAAGTTGGGCTCAAAGCCACTGAAATGTGCCTGCCTCTGCCCCGCACCCCCCGCCCCCGCCCTCGCCAAGTGCCGGGATATGAGACGTGTGCCATACACCTGGCCTATTTTGACTCTCAACTTCTTTCCTCAGAACAAAAAGCACCCTCCAGGAAGCACACACTCCCATGTGCATACATCTCTGCATCTGCACATGTAAGTACAGTATCAATTAGGGTGCAGCCCTGGGTAACAGTGGTTCAATCATCATCTCACAAACCTAAGAATGTGAAAAGAGCTCATTCTGGGCTTGTTCAGAAATTCTATGATGTCAAAAGCGCCAGGCTCTTTCACGTTCGTTGTCCTTGCCACTCTGAACAAGTCAGCATTTTATCCTTGATGTCCCAAGATGGCAGACATAGCTCCAAGAATCAGGATCTGTAATGGACATCTAAACAAAGAGAAGTGGTGACTATGGAAAAGAAAATTCTTCCTCAGTTCTCCAAAACCAATTTCCCAATACATCTCAAAAATAAAATAAAATAAAATAAAATAAAATAAAATAAAATAGGGGTGCGGGGGAATGGGTCTCACACCTGCAAATAAAGTAAAGAAATAGATGGCAAAAAGTGAACCAAGTGTGAATGATAGCAAAACATAAAATACCCTACAAAAAATTTGGATGCCCTTAGCAATGAAGAAGAACGGTAGCCATACAGATAAGCTATGAACACATATAAAAGGCTTTATATAAATGTACTTTTCCACATATGACCTCATGAAATTTGCACCACCTTAGAAAGCAGGTATATTCTTTTGTAAATGGGAACATATATTTTAATAAATTCAAAGGAGAAAATGCCAATATGAAAATTCTAGAATCACATTCCACAGGATATACAAACACATAAAATTTCAGTTAAGATGTGGGATTTTTTTTTTTTTTTTTTGCTGTCGTTGTTGCTGGTTTATGTTGTTTAAAGATTTATTTTATTATTTATTTGTGTGTGTGGACTGACATGCCTATGGAAGCCAGAACAGGGTGTTGGATCCCCTAGAGCTGGAGTTACAGACAGTTGTGAGCAGCTTGGCATGGATACCAGGATTCAAAGATAGAAGAGTAAGTGCAGTATGGGCTGTTAACTGCTAGCCATCTCTTCAGGCCCAAGACACGGTTTTAATCCTAATAATATAAGGGATAGTAAAATATGGAAAAGGCTTTAAAGTATAATACTAGTATCAAGAAAGGAATCCTAGGGCTAGAGAGATGTCTCAGTTGTTAAGAGCACTGACTACTCTTCCAGAGGTTCTGAGTTCAATTCCCAGAAACTACATGGTGGCTCTGTAATGAGATCCCATGCCCTCTTCTGGTGTGTCAGAAGACAGCTACAGTGTATTCCTATACATAAAAATATACAAATAGATCTTTTTAAAAAGGAATCCAGAGAATATTGTTACTTTTTTCCAAGTAAAAATTTGAAACACATATGTAATAATAAAATCACTTCAAAAAGCTATAACTTAAATAGTACAAATATTTTCTGTATGCACATTTGTCAAGCAATTAGCATGTTTATATAAAACCAAGAGGAAAATTAACAGTTAACTTGGATATCAACCACAAAGG
>LR755127.1:5296634-5424105 GCA_902729485.2 Mus minutoides | reverse complement strand
ATCTCCAAGACTTACAGCTACCTGACCCCCGACCTCTGGAAAGAGACTGTCTTCACCAAGTCTCCTTATCAGGAATTCACTGATCATCTTGTGAAAACCCACACCAGAGTCTCTGTTCAGAGGACCCAGGCTCCAGCTGTGGCTACCACATAAGAGTTTTGTACAAGAAAAATAAAGGAATTAAGTCTGAAAAAAAAAATAAGTAAGACATAGAGTAAGGGATGAAATATAGTCCCTAAAGGCAGACATAGATGTGCTTTCTTCAGCGACAAAGCCAGAACAGGAAGGCAGATGGCACAAAGTTTGTGAGGATCTGCTCAGTTTGGATCTGGAATGTCTGCAAAGGTTCATGTATTCAATTTAGGTTTGATCTAGCAGGTATGTTGAACCTGCAGCTTACAGGCCGCATGCATCCAGGAATAGCTATGAATGAGGCCAAGCATGTTTGTAGACCACAATGTCACGTCACAACATCAAAAGGTTGGACAGCCCTGGATACAGCCTAGCACAAAATGGAGTTAGACTCTTAAAGATGTGAGCCTAGGAAAAACAGGAACTTATATCATTGGAAAATGTTCCTTGAAGTAGATACTGGGATTCTGGACACTGTTTCCTCTGTATATCCTTGCATTCAGGCCTCTGTGAGTTGAGCTGTGGATTCCATCACTTGCCATGGGATGCTGTCTTACCATAGTCTCATAGCAGTGGAAACAGCATGGACAGAAATTGTGAGCAAAAACTTAACCTGCCCTCTTTGTAAGTTGATTATATCAGATATGCGTTACAGTGATAGAAAGCTGACTGGAAAATTGAAAGGATTTTTCCCTCAGTGCTGAGACTGTGCAGAGACTGAAACTGCAGCCTTGTTCATGAGAGGTGGATCAGCACAGAACTGCTTCCTAACCCAGTGCTTACAGAGGCTGAGGGATAGCCAAGTCAAGGCCACCCTTGTTTACATAATGAGTACCAACCAGACATTGTTTCAAAAAATTAATTAATTAATAATTACATTTTAAAGTAGAACATGTCATTAGTGAGTTCTCCTCCAAGATCTCTTGAGTAAATGGTATGTCCAAATGCTTTATTGAGAAATTGTGACAGGCTGAGCAGAGGTGGTACACACCTTTAATTCCATCATTCGGGAGGATCTCTGTGTGTTTGAGGCCAACCTGGTCTACAGAATGAGTTCCAGAACAGCCAAAGCTATACAGAGAAACCCTGTCTTGGAAAGGAAGAGAGGGAGGGAGGGAGGGAGGGAGGGAGGGAGGGACGGACGGACGGAGGGACGGAGGGAGGGAGGGAGAGTTTCATAGTAGTACCATAGTGCCATTTTATCTTATATGTAACCAGAAATTTTTTTAATTGGACTTACGGTCTGCTCAATAGGAGGAAAATCGTGTCTGATATTGTGAACTTCATTAACTACCTGTGGCTAGAGAGATAGATCATAACCCCTAGACTACTGTCATTTTCCTAAATGAGTATAATTTCTAATTTTATTTTTCAATACTTGTCCTTAAACCCACAGATACATATTGCCTTTAACCTTCATAAAATAAATTCATTCTGCAAAGATCCACAACTGGTCAAAATGCAGAGAACAAGTGACCATGGGGTGCCCAGCCCTAACAGATACATCTACAACCCCACCCCTCATGCTTAAGGTTCAGAGAACACCATGGAAGAATGGAAGGAAAGATTCTGGAGCCAGAAGATCAGGATAACTGCTGTGAGATAGTGTCTTTCAGATAGAACAGGGATGCTGCTTTTATGAAATTCAATAATACGGTTGACTAACAGGACCTGCATAATGATAATACCAAATGACATGCCAATTAGAGTAGGGGAAATCTCACAAGGCCCCACCCATAGATGAAGAACAGTCAATGGCTGCTGAGGGAGGGAGAATCAGTCTGCTCCAAAGACACACACACACACACACACACACACACACACACACACATTTGTTATATATATATATTGCCCTCTTCTGTCCTTCCTAGGCATCAGACATGCAAATGGTCTACATATATACACAAAAACACTCATACATACATGTAAAATAAAAATGAGTAAATCTTTTTTAAATACAAAAGGTTTCCATGAGAAACTGAGGAACAAGAATTCAGTCTCGGGGCTGGTGAGATGGCTCAGCACCCGACTGCTCTTCCGAAGGTGATAAGTTCAAATCCCAGCATCCACATGGTGGCTCACAACCATCCGTAACGAGATGTGGCGCCCTCTTCTGGAGTGTCTGAAGACAGCTACAGTGTACTTACATATAATAAATAAAATAAATCTTTAAAAAAAAAAGAATTCAGTCTCAAGGCCAACAGAAGACATGCTCCTGCTTAATCTGGGATGTCCTAATTTGGAGCATCTGTTAATCTGGAAGAAATGCTTATCATGGAGTTGCCCCAACTCAGGCAAAGAAACAGAGGCTGTCATATTCCTACGTATACTAGTCATTGCTTAAATGCCACACAGGAGAAAAAAATCCCAGGTCATCTAGCTCCCTTCATTGAATAGAGTTTCACCTCAGACTTAAGGTGTTAGCAGCATGGGCACTTTGAAGGCAAGAACAGACAACATGTTGGAAAAGGAATCTGGAAGCACCTGGGTAAGTGCATGTCATTGTCTGCCTGAGCCCCATTGCCCATTGTGGCACACAAGCTTCAGTAAACCACACTGCCATCTCATTTCAACAAAGCCTAATGGATTTGGATACATTTTACCAAGTTCTGTACTGTAATGTTAAGCTGAACACTTTAGTTTTACTGGGCATTTTTAACAAGTATTAAAATGGACTACTTTTGCAGAGTTTCAACAGCTGATAAATATACTTAGAGATACATTTTCCTGCTCTGTTACAGAGACTATATAAGAGCTCTATAACCTGACTCTATTTCAGATGTGAGGTAATTCTGGTCCCTTGGCGATGCCCAGCACATGGAGTAAGAGGGTATTCTTGTTGCAGCATCTGAAATCATAACAATAACTACTCTGCTATATGTACCAGAAATCTGCAGTGTACCAGAAACATTACTGCAAAAACCTGTGCATCCTTGAACAATTTTATTTCTTCAAGGTCGGGATCTGTAAAACGAAAGAAAATCTCAACTGTACTACCTACTATGCAGAGGCGCTTCCCCACTCTCCTTTCCCTCCTGCCTTGCAAAGCCTTTTACGAAAAGAATTAATGTAATATATGAATCCACAAGTCAAAACCTCATAAACAACTAGGAACAAAAAGAAGTAAGACTCAAACTTAAAGCATGCCACAGTGACAGCACCTGGAGTTAGTGCACCCCCATCCTTGAATCGGAAACAGTTTTCCAGATGTATTTACAATGGATTAGGGCTCTGTGACTGGGTTCTGAACAATAAGCACTGTAAGCCAGTGCTTCTTGAAGTGTGCTCCATGTTTGAAAAAAAGACCCTTTTTCAAACTATCTTCAAAGATAAATCCATTCTTCAATCTATAATACAAGCATCATAGCATGCTTGGGGAAGTTACAGGGGCTGGAATATTTGTCCTGTGTCATTCTAGCCTACTTTTCTTCTTCTCAAATAATTCTCTTACACCCTGGATCCTTATCAGTTTTATGTCGATCAGAAGATAAAAGCAAACTTTAGAAACATTTTGAATTATCACGCTTCAGGGAGGACCTATTGCTAGAGACTGGATGCTAAACTATCAAGAAGATGAGCCCTGTATGTCAAAAGTACCAAGTTGAGAGATTCTATTGTATCTCCCCTTGCACACACCTCTGACTCCATCTTCCATGGAGAGGGAAAGGTTGATGGGGCAGGAGACAAAAGCGCTACTTATTATAGCTGCACTCAACCCCAAGTGTTGAGGATCCTGTTTGTTGAGGATCCTGTTTCCACTAGCAGGCCAGGGAAACGGCAGAGTTGGTCTCCATATGAACACAGCATGTATTGCTGACCGGTGGCATCAGGAAAAGAGAAACACACAGGTATGGATGTGCAGGTGAGCAGGTCGAGTGATGTGCCAAGCGGCAGATGAAGATACTGGCTAGAATTGAAAATACTTTTTCAGTGAAATAAACAAGACTGTCAATTAAAAGTGAAAAGGGAAGAAGAGATTTTGGTGTATCAAGAGGGTTTGAGAAAGCACTGTCAGAGACATGGAGCTGGGCCACAAATGCAGGAGGACCGTAAGCTGCCCTTGGTGCTTAATTAAAGTTGTTAATAAATAGAAAAGGAAAATAATAAAATAATAATAAAGTGTGGTCACTGTCTTTATCCAAATATGTATTTTATTAAAATTTCCCTAATAGTGTATCATTTCCATTTCATCTCCTCTGACTTAACTTATATATGCAGATTTGGGGAAGATATTTTAAAGTTAGGAGTACTTTTGCACAAATACAAGCCATCAAAATATAAGTCATACCTATCTAAATACTGACAATATTTTGTCAAAATGTATGGTTCAGGAACTGTCTTAGGGTTTCGATTCCTGCAGCGAAACATCATGACTAAAACAAGTGAGGGAGGAAACAGTTTAACTTACACTTCCATATCACTGTTCATCATCAAAGACAGGGCAGGAACCTGGAGACAGGAACAGATGCAGTTACCATGGAGGGATGTACCTTATTGGCTGGCTTTTCATGGCTTGCTCAGCCTGCTCCCTTATAGAACCTGGGACTACCAGCCCAGGGATAGCACCACCCACAATGGGCCCTCCCTCCTTGATCACTAATTGAGAAAATGCCTTACAGCCAGATCTTATCAAGATATTTCCTCAACTGAGACCCCTTCCACTTTGATGACTCTAGCTTGTGTCAAGTTGACATAAAACCATCCAGCACTATTACAGAACTATTACAAATGTTATTAAAAGGAAAACTTATTAGACCAATTAAATTTAGTGTAATTCATTTAAGCAGAACAACACACACAACTTGAGAACCAGTGCTCCTCAACTAAAACAGATTTCTGAGAGCTCTAAAGAAAGGATCATTTATGGAAAAATGGAGATAAGGAAGAGAAAAACTTCTTAATGGGTTTCAGCCCAGTCAAACAACCAGTAAATTGGTTATAGCTTAACCAGTTAATCATTCATAAATTAATTAGTTAATTGACTACAGTCCTCCTGCAACCAACCAAAGCTCAATTACTATAATTAAATTCTATGACTTTGATCTGCTGGGCCAAATGGTGGTGCCAGTTCAAACACATGGTCTCTTTGAAATGAAATTGATGCGTTCTAATTTCAAAGAACTTTTAAAATGATAATTCTTCCAGAATTTAGAAAATGACTAGAGATCTTGTGTCCCAGGTCTCTCTGAGACCAGTCTGTGCAGGTGAGCGTGCAGACTGCAGAGGCAACACATCTTCTGAGACAGGCCCTGTTTGGGCCTTCATCTTCAGCCAAGAGGCAGGTCTGAACACCAGACATGTGTGCACCTTCCCTGCAAGAGGAGAGCTTGCCTGAAGAGAGTACTCTGACCACTGAGACTCAGAAGAGAGCTGGACTCCCAGGACAGCTGACAGAGGATAACAGAATCACAGGAGGAACAGGCTCCAGCCAGAGACAACTATAACAACTAACACCAGAGATTACCAGATGGCAAAAGGGAAAAGTAAGAATTTTATCAACAGAAACCAAGACCGCTCAGCATCATCAGAACCCAGCACTCCCACCTCAGCCAGTCCTGGATACTCTAACACACCCGAAAAGCAAGATTCAGATTCAAAATCATATCTCATGATGCTGGTAGAGGACCTTAAGAAGGGCATTAATAACTCACTTAAAGAAATACAGGAGAACACTACTAAACAGGTAGAAGTCCTTAAAGAGGAAACACTAAAGTCCCTTAAAGAATTACAAGAAAACATAATCAAACAGGTGATGGAATTGAACAAAACCATCCAAGACCTAAAAAGGGAAGTAGAAATAAAGAAAACCCAAAGTGAGACAACTCTGGAGATAGAATCCCTAGGAAAGAAATCAGGATCCAAAGATTCAAGCATCGGCAACAGAATACAAGAGATGAAAGAGAGAATCCCAGGTGCAGAAGATTCCATAGAGAACATGGGCACAATCAAAGAAAATGCAAAATGCAAAAAGATCCTAATTAAAACATCCAGGAAATCCAGGGCACAATGAGAAGACCAAACCTTCGGATAATAGGAGTAGATGAGAATGAAGATTTTCAACTTAAAGGGCCAGCAAATATCTTCAACAAAATTACATAAGAAAACTTCCCAAACCTAAAGAAAGAGATGCCCATGAACATACAAGAAGCCTACAGAACTCCAAATAGACTGGACCAGAAAAGAAATTCCTAACACATAATAATCAGAACAACAAATGCACTAAATAAAGACAGAATATTAAAATTAAGGGGGAAAGTTCAAGTAACATATAAAGGCAGGCCTATTAGAATTACACCAGACTTCTCACCAGAGACTATGAAAGCCAGAATATCCTGGACAAATGTTATACAGACCCTAAGAAAACACAAATGCCAGCCCAGGCTACTATAGCCAGCAAAACTTTCAATTACCATAGATGGAGAAACCAAAGTATTCCATGACAAAACTAAATTCACACAATATCTTTCTATGAATCCAGCCCTTCAAAGATAATAACGGGAAAACACCAACACAAGGATGGAAACTATACCCTAGAAAAAGCAAGAAAGTAAATCTTCAATAAACTTAAAAGAAGACAGCTGCAGAACAGAATCCCAACTTTAACAACAAAAATAACATGAAGCAACAATTACTTTGGCTTTTCCTCTAAGGTGGAGCCTTGTGAAATGTCCCCCAGCTATGTCAGCAACACAACTATACAGGTCTTCTTAGGCAATCATGTTGAGAGTTCATGCAGTAACATCCCTGTCACGTCTAAAGACACTATCTTGCTGCAGCAGCCTGGTCCCTTCGCCTTTACAGTCTTTTTACCCACTCTTCCATGATGTTTCCTGAACCTTGGATGTAGGAGTTGTATTAAAGATGCGCCAGCTGGGGATGGGTACCCCCTGGCTGCTTGCTCTGTACATTTTGACCAGTTGTGGATGTCTGTAGTAGATTCCATCTGCTACAAGGGAAGCTTCTCCGATGAGGAATGGGGGCTATAGTTAACTGTGAATATAAGGAACAAATCTTTAGAATGCAGTTAGAAACTATACTGGCTTATAAAATTCATAGTAATAGGTTCTGTTCTAGGGTCTATGACCTCTCCGGCTGTGATTGGTCAGATGTACATCACCAGGCATGAATTCGCTCCTGTGGAGTAAAGCCTCATAATAACTGTCTGATAATATATTGTACTGACTGGCAAGCTGGAGTCTGCTGCATGAATTTATAACGCTTTACTGGGCCAGAGCCTTACTCATTCATTTGCCGGCTACCTTATGGCTTCTTCCCTCCTACAAAAGCAAGTGGTTACAACAGAAATAGCCTGGCTTACAAAGGCTGGAATGTTTGTCTTGCCCTTACAGCAACAGATTGCCTGACACTGAAGGACAGTCACGCACATTCTCCCCAGGTTGCTCATTTGTGAGTCTTTCTTTTCCCTGTGGGAAATAAGTGTTTGTTTTCATACATGAAAAACACCACTCCAGCTCTAAAGATTCTTTTTCAGCATGTTAAAAACCCAGGGTGGTTTATTTCCAACTCTTACAACAAAACAGGAATACAGAATTATATTATTGCTTATTGCTTCCTATGTTACCAAATTACTGAAAATAAAATTGAGCTTTTATGCATAAAAAAATGTATTCTACAATGTGATAACTTGCTTTTTTTTTTTAGTTTTTAAAAATAAAAGCCCATTTCCCTCTTAAATTTTGACAGGCTGTCACATAGAAGAAAGAACTGCTTTGTGTTAAGGAGACTTGATTTATTCTGTTTTATCATTGCCAAGCAACCTCTTCTCAAATCCCAGAGTTCTGACTTCTTTTAATAGACATAGAGGCATTATCTGAGTTCCAAGAATTTATATTAAGCTCTTACAAAGTGGATTACGAATGTAGTCCACACAAACATTGAAACATAACTCTGAGACAGCTGCAATAGGACCTCGGCTGGTTTAGGTTACCATTTACTTTTTGATTATGGCAAAGGTGCAGCAGGGGAAAACCCTTCAATAAACTAATATAGTAGTTGGAATTGGATTATTCCTGTGATGGGATCCGTTATGAAAATGCTGGAGCTACACTATGTGATTTAACTAAGGTGTGAGCATGAACCTGAACTTTCTCCCTGCGAAGTGTCATTCCACATATATTCAAAAACATCATTTCTTCAGCTAGAAGCAACCAAATTGCTACTCTTTGACTTTTTGATTGAGTTCTAGAGGGGAATTTTGGGGGTTTTTTATTTTATTTTATTCATTTATTCTGTATTTATGACTGTTTTGCTCACGCATACAAATGTTTACTATGTGCATAGCTGGTGTCTGTGGAGGTCAGAAGAGGATATCAGAATCCCCTAAACGGGAGTTAAAGATGTTTGTCAGCCACCATGTGGCTGCAGGGAACTCAACCCAAGTCCTTTGCAAGAAAAGGAAGTACCCTTCACTGCTGAGCCATCTCTCCAGGCCTGTGTTTGTTTTTAAACTAGACATTGAGAAACCACTTCTGTGGCCCTAAAGAAATGAGAACTGGGCAAATGTCAGTTTTCAAAATCCAAGAGGTTGTGGCATCCACAGTCATCTTCATTATTGTCATTTAGACACACCACTCCTCCAATGCCTGTCTTCTCCCCTAGTGGTTGCTTTTGGTTACCATTCATTAAGTAATTTTGGCTGGGGAAGGCAGCACTTGTAGGCAGAGGCTGATATTGTACTAAGCCATTGATGTACAGAGCCCAGTTACCTACACTCGTAGCCTTCTCAGTAGTCAATTTCTACACCTTCTAGCATTTCCTAGATATATTAGCCTGAACTACACATGACCCTGCGTCAAATTTACAAAAAAACAACAATGAAACAAAACATTGCTCTATACAATAATTTCTTAATAAATGGTCACTTAAAATGTGGAAGGGTCACGAAAATTTTGGCAATAGTAATGATTTCTGAACATAAATGAAAAGTATCTCAAAATCGAATACAGAATGAATCTGAGCTGTTTCTGGCAGGGCTCAGACATGTGGTGTGTTAACTTCCCTGTTAACTATGTGGTTGTGAACACATAGCTTGGGCACCCTTCACCGTGCATGCCTTCACACCATGCGATAACAGTGATCACCATCCCACCTGAAACATATTTAAGACTGCTGTATGTCATGAATTAAAGTGTTCTCCCTGTACAGACAAAATGTTCAGCTGTCATAGAAGCATACTGGTCTAATTATGGAAAACACTTTTAATATCTTCCAATGATCATTCTCTAGTATGTATCAAACAGGTCTAAGTTAGGAGGGTTGATTTTAACAATTGCTGTCCGTGGACAGTTACGAAGGCTCAGCCAATAATGGCACTTGTTATTCAAGCCTGACATCCTAAGTTTGATGCCTAGAAAACTCATACAAAGATAGAAATGGATAACCTACCCCACAAATGGCATATATACCCACATACACACATCATGCACTCACATGCACTATAATCTTATTTTTAGAAGTTTTTTTATGTGTTTGGATCTTTTGCCTCATATGCATGCAGTACCTGGGGCTGCCAGAAGATGGCAGCAGATCCACTAAGACTGAAGGTGTTTGCCAATCACCATGTGCTGGGAATCAAACCTGGATTCTCTGCCACTGAGCTATCTCTCCAGGCCCACACAGTTTTTTAAAACTGTTCTTTGACTGTTGTTGAGTTTTATTTTAAAAGTCTTTAAATAGCACGCCCCTCTACACCCACCATTCCTATGGCAGAAGCAAGTAAACCTCTTTTGAGTTCGAGGCCAACTTGGTTGACAGAGTGAGTTCCAGGACAGCCAGGACTATACAGAAAAACTGTCTCAAAAAAACAAAAAACAAAATTAAAAAGTCTTTAAATAAAATTGGCTTCAGATTAGGACAAATATTCCAATAATTTCTAAAATGGCCATAAACATATTTCTACCATTTTGTACACCTATTTATATAAAATGGCATTTTCAATACTGACAATTACAAAATCAAAATATTGATCAGCTCTGATAAATGTGCAAGATACTTTGTGTCCTGAAGTATCAATTATTCAGCCAAGATTTAATTCGTTTTTTAGATCTATTTTAAATTTTTAATTAAGTGTATGTAATTACCATGTGTGTGCATGAGCATACGTGTATGAGTGCTCACAAAAGCCAGAAAAGGGTGCTAGACCCCTGGATCTGGAGTTAAGTGGTGATTGTGAGCCACCCAATATGAGTACTAGAAATTGAGCTTGGATCCTCTGGAAGAGCTATAAATATTTCATTCTTTTTATGAAAATCAATCACATCAATTGTATTCATAGGCAAATCTTTTCTATCATAAAATGATACAGATACCAAAGCGTTATTTTGAAATATATTTCTTTATCTACTATCAGGAAATATTTAGTTTATATACCTATATTTCTATCTGTATACTCAGTTTTTTTCTTGGGAAAAATATAGTCATGAATGGAAAAGAAATTGAAAGTTTTGCCCTATACTACCTATAGGTACATCTACAGTATATTTCATTTGAGGGAGCTTAATCCGTCTATAGATCAAGAACTTTTTTAATGTATTTATTACCATCAATTGCTGACATCCCCTCTTCCTGCCCCCCTCTCACAGAGACTTCTCTCACCCTCCCCTTCTCCTGAGAGAATGGGCCCCCCTGGGTAGCCCACTCACACACCCTTGCACACCAAATCTCTGCCAGGTTAGATACATTCTCTCTCACTGAGGCCAGACAAGACAATCCTGTTAGGGAAGAGACCATTCAGGCTACAGCTTTAAGAAGAGCCTCGTTCCCATCTCCATGAGAGCCTTCAATCCTTCCCCCAACTCTTCCATAAGAGTCCCCAAGCTCCATCCGCTGTTTGGCTGTGGGTGTCTGCATCTATCTGAGTCAGCTGCTGGGTGGAGCCTCTCAGAGGACAATTATGCTAGGCTCCTATCTGCAAGGATAATAGAGCATCATTAATAGTGTCAGAATTTTTTGCTTGCCCATGAGATAGGTCTCACATTGGGCTGGTTATTGGTTGGCCATTCCCTCAGTCTCTGTTCCATCTTTGTCCCTACATTTCTTTTAGACATGACAAATTTTGGGTTGAAAGTTTTGTGGGTGGGTTGATGTCCTTATCCCTCCACTGGGGGGCGGGGGGCTGCCTGGCTACAGGAGGTGGCCTCTTCCTGTTCCATGTCCCCACTGTCAAACATCTCAGCTAAGTTCACCTGCATTGATTCCTGGGAGCCTCCCCCACCTCAGGCCTCTGGGGCTTCCTAAAGATTCTCTTCCCACTACTCCTGCCAGGAGCTGCAGATTTCCATTCATTCTCCTAGCCTTCTGGATCTCTCTCCTCTCTCTTCACATCTAGTTCTGCATCCTCATTCCCCTCCCTCTTCCCTCTTCCTATCTCCCTACCTCCCTCCTTCTGCCTCCTATGAATATTTTGTTTCCCCTTCTAACTGTGATTCAAGCATCCTCCTTTGGGCCTTCCTTATTATTTAATTTCTTTGGGTCTGGGTTAGGGGAACCAGGAAGAGGGACATGTATCATGGGTATTCTGTACTTTTTGGCTAATATCCACTTATCAGTGAGTACATACCATGCATGTCCTTCTGGGTCTGAGTTTCCTCATTCAGGATGATACTTTTCTACTTCCATTCATTTGCCTGCAAAATTCATGATGTCCTTGTTTTAAATAGCTGAATAGTATTCCATTGTGTAAATAAATGAATCCCATTTTCTTTATCCATTCTTCAGATGAGGGACATCTGGGTTGTTTGCAATCTCTGACTATTTTGAATAAAGCTGCTATGAACATAGTTGAGCAAGTGTCCTTGTGGTAGAATAGAGCATTGTTGGGTTTATGCTCTATGATATCCCTTCAGACTGTGGCCTGAAGAATAAGTAGTAATTTTTCAGGTAGAGAAGTCTAAGAGAAAATATTCAAGTTTTGAGATATGAGCCCTAAGGAAAACAAAGCTAATTAAAAGCTTAATTTTTAAATGTTAATTAGTTCAGAAATTGACTGAAAAGGATCCATATGAAATGGATAGAATGAACTTCACCTATGGATAAGAGTAGAGAAAGAACAGATTACAAATTCATGAATAGTGATTTACCTTTATATAAAATACAAACCAAAGTTGATTAAAATGTTTGAATTTACTTTGTTTAGTATAACCTGGAGATGAACCAGATATGGTGGCTCATTCCTATAATTTTAGTACACAGGAGGCTAAACAGGAGATTCACTCAGGCTACATGGAAAGACCTGAACTCACGAAAAATAATGGGAAATATAATAGATATGATTCAGTAGTTAATGTAGTTCAAGAAAGGTAGCAATTGCTTTTTTAGCTGTAGCCTATATAGAAATATTCTCCAGCTCATAAATTTCAGATCTACCACGGCATTCTGAAATTTTGATGGTCCAACTCCAAGCCTTTATTTGTCAAATAATGTCTTTCTTCACCAAATTCCCAGGCCCTCATCTCTACATTCTACCTCCTGACTCAAGAATATTGAAAACCAAATATATAAAAGTAGGTAGTTTAAGTAAAAAAATTAATGTCATAAAAGGAAATTATTACGCTAAATTGCTTCTCTCTCTTTCTCTTTCTCTCTCTTATTGAAACTGGAATTTGTTATATACTCTGGCTGGTGAGGTGATCACAATATTTCCTGAGATCAAACTTACATCAATCCTCTTGCTTCAGCCTCCAGAGTATTGGGACTAGAAGCCTGCACCACCATGCCCCTCCTTCTGCTATATTGTTAGTGAGTTCATGATTAAATCGGGAGATCAACTTCCAGAGGAAAACTCTAAGAAGACTTCAAAGACAATACCTTCATTTCAATTCTTTTGTGGAAGAGTCTTTTATGTCATTATTTCAGTCAAAAATTCCCTATATTGGGCAGAACACAGGGTCCCCAATGTAGGAGCTAGAGAGAGTATCCAAGAGCTGTAGGGGTCTGCAACCCTATAGATGGAACAACAATATGAACTAATCAGAACCCCCAGAGCTCATGTCTCTAGCTGCATATGTATTAGAAGATGGCCTAGTTGGCCATCATTGGGAAGAAAGGCCCCTTGGTCTAGCAATGTTTATATGCCCCAATACAGGGGAATGCCAGGGCCAAGTAGTGGGAGTGGGTGGGTAGAGGAGCAGGGCAGGGGGAGGGGTATAGGGGACTTATGGGATAACACTTGAAATGTAAATGAAGAAATTCTCTAATAATAAATAAATAAATAAATATAATTTTAAAAAAAGAAAATTAACTATCTATACCTAAGTCATGAATGGAATAAAACAAAACAAAACAAAATTCCTATATTCCCCCCCCACACATCTTCCACCTTATTGTGATGTAGAAACCTAGTAAGGCTCATGTATAAACATTTTTTCATCCAATTCACTGCTATTTCATGGACTAGCTATTTATTGTTTATCATGCAATAAGAATCCATTCTAAAATAATTCTAATATGATTTCTTTTAACATCTTTCTTTTGCTTGTGGTTCAGGTGCACTGTATTCCTTCAACTTTCGTGCTTGCTTCTTAGGTATTACACGTCAAGACTCATTTCTCATTAAAACTTCCATGACTAGCTATGTCTTCACTGGTGTGTTTGTTAATATGATTGTAAAACAATTACATGGACTGGGAATTTAAGTCAGTAGTGGACTATGTGCTTAGCATGTGAAAGAACCTGAGTTTAATCCCCAGCATGAAAGACATTGAAAATGCTCATATTCTGAGACAACTTTGCTTCCAAATAGCTTTAACATAACCCTACAAATATTTATGGAATGCAAACTTATGGCATACTCCACTTGGAGGAAGAAATACAAAGAGAGATAGCTTTATTGTCTCAGGAGTCGTGGTCTATGTGGTGAAAATATCATATAAATAAATAAATATTTAGAATGTTTTATAATAGGTTCTTAATAGGTTCTATGTTATAAATTGAACTTGCATATGAGAGTATGATAATGAAGAAAGGGGATTCATTTTGGTTTTGCATGATTGCTTCTTAATGAAAGTGATATTTGAGCTGCATATTGAAGGATGAGTTAGTCATTTGCAATATTGGGTAAACAGAAGGCTAGAGTTTGGAGATAAATGGTTAGAAAAGTGAACTGACTCCACACATCTTTTAGAAACACACAAGGGAGTGACAAGAGAGTCTTCCATACTTAGTTCTCTCTACTGAGCAGGTTAGAGACAATCACAGGAATATGGAAACTCTGTTTTCTTATCTCTTAAGCAAAGAAAAAAATAAAAATACCTACTCCCAAGAATTTGTTATTATGATATAGTGAGCGGCTTAATGTAGAAGTATTTGTCCTGAAACTTGATCACAGAAGACACTAAAAATTCTGTTTTTATAAATTTTCTTGTATGTTTTTTTCTTTTCTAGTTTTCCTTTCCTTTTGTCATCTTTTTCATTTCCTTTTTCTTTTCTGTTATCTTCATCTTTATTCAAGGATTTGGAAAGTATTTGGGGAGTTTATATACTGACCATTGATGAGATTTAGTGTCATAGTAATAATTAGGAAATTTAACTTTCTACTAGACATTTAGGGACTAGTTAAATGTATGGCTGTGCTTGCATTTTTTTTCTTTTGCTTAAAGGCTAATTCAGGCTGCTACAAGTCCCCTCTGACTGTGCACACTACAGGCTAGAAGTATAGAGAATTAAAGACTCCTAGAGGTAATCCCTGACTAATGACTAGCAAGAATTGGTAGATAAAGATTCCATCTCCCATGTCCCTTGTATGGGATCACTGTGTTATCCATTTTAGCTCCATAACAGGCCTGAGACACAGTTGCTTTATTCAGATTCTCTTGAGAACAGGTAATGGTTAATTCTGCCTGTCAAATTGATTGTGTTAGTAAATACTAGGACATTAATGAGGCATACCTTTGGGTGTGCCTGTTAGGCCTTTCTACAGAGAATTAACTAAGGGGGAAAAGACCTACACTGGGAGAGAGTGGCACATGAGCTCAGGACCCAGAAATAATGAAAGGGGAAAGGAGAGGTGCCTGCTGGGCATGGCCATTCTCCTTTCTCCTTTCTCAGAGAGCCCACTGAGACAGGAGCAAGCAGCGTCCCAACACCACAGACAGGAACTCAGCCCACTGCTATACCTTCCCTACTGTGGTGCATTGGATCTCACAAATTATGATCCAAAATAAACACTTCCTCCCTTCTGATGCTTTTTTCCCCCTTTGGTCCAGTATCTGCTTGGAACAGTGAGAAAAATAGCATCTCTAACACCCCTGGTTGGCTGTTTTCCCTGATGTTTATTACTTGCCAATTCCCCTAGTGGATATCTTCCCAAAGAAATGACCTGGTACTTTAATTCTCATCCCATATGTTGATTAGAAAGCAAGGTGGGAAGGAACAAATGTGAATGGAACAGTTAAGATTTAGAAGTGTCACTTGATCTTTGACAGGAGAGGTAAAACCATCCAGCGGAAGAAAGACAGCATTTTCAACAAAAGGTGCTGGCACAACTGGCAGTTATCATGTAGAAGAATGAAAATTGATCCATTCTTATCTCCTTGTACAAAGCTTAAGTCTAAGTGGATCAAAGACCTCCACATAAAACCAGAGACACTGAAATTTATAGAGGAGAAAGTGGGGAAAACCCTCGAAGATATAGGCACAGGGGAAAAATTCCTAGACAGAACAGCAATGGCCTGTGCAGTAAGATCAAGAATTGGCAAATGGGACCTTATAAAATTGCAAAGCTTCTGTAAAGCAAAGGACACAGTCAGCAAGACAAAAAGGCCACCAACAGATTGGGAAAGAATTTTTACCAATCCTAAATCTGATAGGGGACTAATATCCAATATATACAAAGAGCTCAAGAAGCTAAACTCCAGAAATTCAAATAACCCCATTAAAAATGGGGTACAGAACTAAACAAAGAATTCTCAACTGAGGAATACCGAAGGGCTGAGAAGCACTTGAAAAAATGTTCAACATCCTTAATCATCAGGGAAATGTAAATCAAAACAACCCTAAAATTCCACCTCACACCAGTCAGAATGGCTAAGATCAAAATTTCAGGTGACAGCAGATGCTGGAGAGGATGTGGAGAAAGAGGAACACTTCTCCATTGTTGGTGGGATTGCAAGCTGGTACAACCACTCTGGAAATCAGTATGGCGGTTCCTCAGAAAACTGGACATAGTACTACCGGTAGATCCAACAATATCTCTCCTGGGCATATACCCAGAAGATGTTCCAACTGGTAATAAGGACACATGCTCCACTATGTTCATAGCAGCCCTATTTATAATAGCCAGAAGCTGGAAAGAACCCAGATGTCCCTCAACAGAGGAATGGATACAGAAAATGTGGTACATTTACACAATGGAGTACTACTCAGCTATTAAAAACAATTAATTTATGAAATTCTTGGGCAAATGGATGTATCTGGAGGGTGTCATCCTGAGTGAGGTAACCCAATCACAAAAGAAGTTACTTGATAAGCACTCACTGATAAGTGCATATTAGCCCAGAAACCTAGAATACCCAAGATACAACTCCCAAAACACAAGAAAATCAAGAAGGAAGACCAACACGTGGATACTTCATTCCTCCTTAGAATAGGGAACAAAACACCCATGGAAGGAGTTACAGAGACAAGTTTGGAGCTACGACGAAAGGATGGACCATCCAGAGACTACCCCACCCGGGGATCCATCCCATAATCAGCCACCAAACCCAGACACTATTGCATATGCCAGCAAGATTTTACTGTAAAGGATCCTGATATAGATGTCTCCTGTGAGGGTTTGCCAGTGCCTGGCAAATACAGAAGTGGATGCTTACAGTCATCTATAGGATGGAACACAGGGCCCCCAATATAGGAGCTAGAGAAAGTACCCAAGAGCTGAAGGAGTCTGCAACCCTATAGGTGGAACAACAATATGAACTAATCCGTACCCCCAGAGCTCATGTCTCTAGCTGCATATGTAGCAGAAGATGGCCTAGTCGGCTATCATTGGAAAGAGAGGCCCCTTGGTCTAGCAAACTTTATATGCCCCAGTACAGGGGAATGCCAGGGCCAAGAAGTGGGAGTGAGTGGGTAGGGGAACAGTGAGTGGGGAAGGTTTAGGGGACTTTTGGAATAGCATTTGAAATGTAAATGAAGAAAATATCTAATAAAAAATTAAAAACAGCATTTTAACTCTGAAAAAGATTTACAAGTGGCTATTGAAAAAGAAAGAAAGAAAGAAAGAAAGAAAGAAAGAAAGAAAGAAAGAAAGAAAGAAAGAAAGAAAGAAAGAAAGAAAGCAGGCCAGAAAGACACAAAAAGAACCAGTCACGTCGTGGAAAAGATGAAACAAAACAATCCAATAACAGATCTCTTAAAGTAGGTTTTGGCTTTAGCTTCACATTAAAATTACCTGAGCAAAACAACTCACACCCTATGCTGAAATTCTGGCGGGTGAGGATGAAGTTTAAAGGAATTTTCTATTTTATAAAAATTCTCCATGTGTTCAAATGCGCAGCCAGACTGAGAACAACTGGCTAGACCAAAGATGGAGGTACCAAGGACAATGTGATTGTAGATACAGATTCTAACCATGCCTCCCCCTCCACAGCCTTCTAACTCCCACATTGTGTGGCTCTGATATTGGTGTTATTGTGAGTGGCTCAAAATGAATGGGAAATGAGAGAGACAGAAAAATAAAATTGTCTGAATATTGAATAAATGTCCACATTATATTTGAAAGCTTTGGAATTGGATTTGGCATGCTGATTTTGGCCTCAGGGTAATCTGGGTTATTTTCCCCCTAATTCAAAACAATTTTAAAATAAGCATTTGATTTATAGGATCTGCCAGATGAATGAACAACTGTGCCAAAAAGAGAACATATGGCTAGGCCTTGGTTTTCTTTTAACCTCACTGGGGACAAATCCAATAGGCTAGATGACTCTTATTCATGATCTCTAGTGTCCTGATTTCCAGTGGGAATTTAATTTCTGATTTGATTTTGGATAAACTTTCAGGAAAACAATGACAAAGATCAATGCTCGTTAAGAAATGGGTTGGCAGGGAGTCTCTGCATTGGAAAACTCTGAAGATCAGCTCTCAGAATCATCCCTGAGTGTAACAAGGGGACTTATTCTAATGACTGAATGAGAAACACAAGACAAGTACCCCCAGTTTTATCTCATCAAAGAGACGAAATATTTGTGGTACACACACACACACACACACACACACACACACAAGCACACATCACATCACATTTATAACCAGAAAAAAATAATAACTGATGGTTGATGATACTCTGTGGTACAGTGGCTAGAACTGGCCTTTGAAATCAAACATTCTTCAATAAGGACCTCAGGTTGCAGGGTGTTCCGATATACACTTTATTGCATTGTTGGAAGGATTAAATGAGATAGAAAAATACAGAGCAGATGACCAGTACAATTGCTCACTAGAGTTTTTCGAGTAAATCGTTAGTTACATTTAACATAATTTGAATTTTTAAAAATTCCATTCTAAAGAACTAGATCTTTTCTTTTTATAATCATGGCTATATGTTCTAGGTGCTTTTAAAAAAGAAGTTTCACATTTTGGGGCTAGGGAGATAGCTCAAAGTTTAGGCTCACACGCTCTACTCAGAGGAATCAAGTTTGGTTCCCAGCACCCACAACAGATGGCTCATAGCTACCTGCAATGGCAACTCCACAGGATCCAGTGCCCTCTTCAGGACACACACACACACACACACACACACACACAGAGAGAGAGAGAGAGAGAGAGAGAGAGACAGAGACAGAGACAGAGACAGAGAGAGAGACAGAGAGAGTGACAGAGAGAAACAGAGGCAGACACACACAGAGAGAAGTATTCAAATGTTTCAGATCTTGTTTGATACTCATTCTAAAATGGAAATATTTTACTTCTAAAATTGCCACATAAAACAAAATTTTTAGCCAGGCGTGGTGGCACACGCCTTTAATCCCAGCACTTGGGAGGCAGAGGCAGGCGGATTTCTGAGTTTGAGGCCAGCCTGGTCTACAAAGTGAGTTCCAGGACAGCCAGGGCTGTACAGAGAAACCCTATCTCGAAAAACCAAAAAAAAAAAAAAAAAAAAAAAACCAGTTACCTTGGTCATGGTGTCTGTTCACAGCAGTAAAACCCTAAGGCCGGGCGTGATGGCGCACACCTTTAATCCCAGCACTTGGGAGGCAGAGGCAGGCGGATCTCTGAGTTCGAGGCCAGCCTGGTCTACAGAGTGAGTTCCAGGACAGCCAGGGCTACACAGAGAAACCCTGTCTCGAAAAATCAAACAAACAAACAAAAAAACCCTAACTAAGACACAAAGTTATTTCTAAAAATTACTTTATTTAATATTATAGTTTTAGAAATGTGGTATATTTTAAGAAAAAAACTGGAGCTGGAGAGATGGTTCAGCTTTTAAGAGCATTGGCTGCTCTTCCAGAGGGCCCCCCAGTTTGATGCCTGGCATGCACACATGAGATCTCCTGCAACTGCAACTCCAGTTCCAGGAGATCTCATGCCCTCTTGTGGCCTCTGTAGGCATTGCATGCATTATGATGCCCAGATATAACATGAATGCAAAACACCCATGCAAATAAAATAAAAATAGATAAATCTTACAATTTTTAAAATAAATAAGTACATAGGTTAGGAAAATGTCATTTATAATGTTTGATACATCTGAATATGTCAACAGGACAAGTTACGAAATTGTCTGTTACAAAGAAATTCTTACCCATGTTTTAATATGCTTCCTTAAGTTTCTACTCGATGCTTCTTTTTTTTTTTTTTTTTTTTTTTTTTTTTTTTTTTTTTTTTTTTTTTTTTTTTTTTTTTTTTTTTTTTTTTTTTTTTAGTTTTTCGAGACAGGGTTTCTCTGTGTATCCCTGTCTGTCCTGGAACTCAGTCTGTAGACCAGGCTGGCCTCTTTTATGGCTGTTCTTCACTCTTTTCCACATTGCTGATAGGGTTGATTTGGCTTTTACATTTTCATTAACAGCAGTAACAGTAGCAAATCCATTGGTATATAAGAGAAGCTTACATCTCATATCTCAGTCAGATATCATGTAGGCAAAACATATATGTGTGTGCTCAGATATATATATATATATATATATATATATATATATATATATATATATGTGTGTGTGTGTGTGTGTGTGTGTGTGTGTGTGTGTGTGTGTATCCTGTGAACACTTGAGTATTTGGTTTTTTCTGGATAATAATGGTTGCATTATCACTTGAGTATTTGATATGGTATATTTTACATATTTTAATAGCAGGTATATATTTTTGATAATATCTTTGTCTTTAAGTAGACAAAACTATCAAAAAGAATCATTTAACCTCTCTAAAGATGAAAACATGCAATATTTATTTTCCTAGATCATATGTAAGCACTATACTGTCCAGTAAAAATAAAATGTAAATAATGTATGCTAATTTTAAATTTCTACTAGCCATACTAAAAATAAGAATAACTGAGCAAAATTACTTTTTAATACTATACTATATTGTACATTTAATTTGTTTAATTTGGGATTTGTAAAATCTTATGTAAGTATAAAGATTATCAATATTTTCAATATTTCATACAAGTCTTCACATTTTACATTTATACATAGCAATTCATAAACATTTTATCAGATATAATTTTATTTGTATTTAAATTTCACAGCATTTATAGGTTTTTTTTTCTATACTGAAGGTGTTTTACATATACTTAAAAGGTCCCTATATCTGAGTGAAGACTCTGTTTTTAAGGTTGTTTTGATATAGTATTTTCAATGTCCCAGGCTAGCCTCAAATGCAATATGTATCCAAGGATAAGTTGAACTTTTGATCCTCCTGCTGTAGCCACCTTCCTGAGTGCTAGAATTTCAGGCAAGCTGGTAAACAGGCCATGTTTCAGCAGTGTGCTAGAATAACTGAGCTACATCCCCAGTCCCTAGATTTTAAACTTTTTGTTTCTTTGTTTCTTCGTTTTAGGCTAGCCTCAAATGCAGTATGTATCCAAGGATAAGTTGAACCTTGGATCATCCTGCTGTAGCCACCTTCCTGAGCTCTAGAATTTCAGGCAAGCTGGTAAACAGGCCATGTTTCCGCAGTGTGTCGACTAACTGAGCTACATCCCCAGTCCCTAGATTTTAAACTTTTTGTTTCTTTGTTTCTTCGTTTTAGGCTAGCCTCAAATGCAATATGTATCCAAGGATAAGTTGAACTTTTGATCCTCCTGCTGTAGCCACCTTCCTGAGCTCTAGAATTTCAGGCAAGCTGGTAAACAGACCATGTTTCCGCAGTGTGCTCGACTAACTGAGCTACATCCCCAGTCCCTAATTTTTAAAATTTTTGTTTCTTTGTTTCTTCGTTTTAGGCTAGCCTCAAATGCAATATGTATCCAAGGATAAGTTGAACTTTTGATCCTCCTGCTGTAGCCACCTTCCTGAGTGCTAGAATTTCAGGCAAGCTTGTAAACAGGCCATGTTTCCGCAGTGTGCTCGACTAACTGAGCTACATCCCCAGTCCCTAGATTTTAAACTTTTTGTTTCTTTGTTTCTTCGTTTTGCTTCTTTGGAAGCAGTTTCTCTATGCAGGCCCTGCTGGCCTTGAACTCAGAGGAATCTGCCTGCCTCTGCCTCTGCCTCTGCCTGCCTCTGCCTCTGCCTCTGCCTCTGCCTCTGCCTCTGCCTCTGCCTCTGCCTCTGCCTCTGCCTCTGCCTCTGCCTCTGCCTCTGCCTCTGCCTCTGCCTCTGCCTCTGCCTCTGCCTCTGCCTCTGCCTCTGCCTCTGCCTCTGCCTCTGCCTCTGCCTCTGCCTCCCAAGTGCTAGGATTAAATCCCTGTACTGCCGCCACCACCTGCCAGTTTTTAAATTTTTAACACAAATAAAATCAGACTATAAAAATCTCCGGTCATGTTTAAAATGCGACTCCTGGCTGCAGAGGTGATCACTTGACATGACCTTTATATGTTCTCTTACTAGCATTTGACAAGTTATCACAGAAATGAGGTTTTGTTGTCCATTATTGCAGATGAGGACATGAGGGTCTGTGTTGTCATCCATACAAGACCATGCAGCTAGGAACTAAATCAATTCATATCTAGGCATTTGGACCCCATCCCAGTAGCTGAGAGAATAGCAAAAGAGAACATCTGTGTTAGGTGTGCAAATAGCTGATATTTTGCTAGAATCTGCTTTCATGGCATATGGTTATGGCTACCGTGCTGCCCAAATTAAAAATATAGACACATGGTTTTGACAAAAGATTTTTGCACTTTTTCCAGGTGTAGAAGACAGTGAAAGACATAGTTTGGAAAACAAAATGTTGGAATTTGAGGACATTTCAATAGTTTATAGCAGTGACTTCCAATTTCTCTTAAGCAGAAGCAACAGTAGCATTTTTCCAAGATATCTTAGGCAAAACTCCAATATAGAAAACCCACAAAGGTGGTTTAATTAAACCTATTAAATCCTTGAATATTAGTCATTCAAACAGCCCTTTTGTGATATACTTTCCGTACCATAGAAACCCATGAAGTAATGTACCAGGACTCTACAGCATCATGAAACAGCATTTCAAAGCCACTTTTCAGGAGTAACTACTTTCAGGAATATGGATTCAATTAATTTTTCTCTACCTCACTAAACACAGCTAAAACCCTGTCCGTTAGAAGTAACTACAAGGAAAATGCAAACGGTGACAAGAAGGCGGCAGACGATCCAAGGACCTTGGGACCTGAAGAACAACACTGCGGTGGTGGCTTCCTTTTGTTCTGTTTTGTATGTTAGTCTTGCTTCAGATAGCCTCAGAAATGCAGTTCTCTGTCTATACGTTCACGTTTATTTTTTGGTTTGACAATTTCACTTGTCATAAAGTGAAAGCAAAAACAAGCATGAATAATGACTCTTTTTACCTATAGAGTCTAGAAGTTAGAAACACCTCAAATGCCTATGAATATTAAAATATATGGCTGAATTGACACCTACTTATATGGTGGAAACAGGGCAACCCTGAAAGAAATTAATATAACACAATACCAAACAGGAATCTTAGGAGACATGTTGTTTAAAAATAGAAAGCAGAGCCAGGCATGGTGGCGCACTCGGGAGGCAGAGGCAGACAGATTTCTGAGTTCGAGGCCAGCCTGGTCTACAGGGTGAGTTCCAGGACAGCCAGGGCTATACAGAGAAACCCTGTCTCGAAAAACCAAAAACAAAAACAAAAACAAAAACAAAAACAAAAACAAACAACAACAACAACAAAAAAAAAACAGAAAGCAGAAAGCAGACACAAAAGAATACATTGTATGCTTGTTTCACCTGAAATTCAACAGCTGGCCAAACAAACCAGCCAAGATCAAAAAGGTCTAAACACAGATTGTCTTGGGCAAAGTGTATGAGTATTGACTGAGGAGGGGGAATGAAAACCCTTGAGGGGCTCTGGAAATAATTCCTCTTATTTGACTTGTTCTGGATGATGTTCACATGGGTAGGTGCCAATGTGAAAATTCATATTTACTTTACATCAATGTATTTTACATAAGCAAAATCTCAATTCAGAGTAAACAAAAATAAATTAGAAATGAAAAATCAAGCCACCAGCTTTGGAAGGTTAACAACGTCTGTACCATTAGGTCATTGAATCATACAAAAAACTGAGAAGGTCTGTGAGACAGACATGAATATGTGTGTGCCTTCCCGTTCTTTGGGGCCTTGTTCAAGGAATGGCATGCGCACTTTTCCTACCTTTGTTGTTGGCACTAGTTCAGCCCAAATCTGGTGTTGGGGAGCCCTTGACTGATAATGTTATACTAGACAGTTACTCACCTCCACTGAACCACATTATCATTTCCTGGGTAAATATCTGCTTATAAATATTTGCAGAAAGGTATAGACTCATGCCTATAGACTGAAAAGCCACAATGCACCTTAGTCAACTGATAAGCCAACTCCTGCTGAGATCCTAAGCTCCGTGAGAGTCTGAAGCAGGCAGACAGACATGAGTTTGAGACCATAGAGGGCAACAGTGTGAATCCCAACTCCAAATTCCCACCCATTCCAAGAGGAACAAGATCCTAAATTCTGAAATGGTAGACAAAACTCTGTGTAAATTTCAAGGTAGGTTGAGAGAGAGAGAGAGAGAAAGAGAGAGAGAGAATACAAGTCTCTCGGTCCTGAGAACATGGAACAAATCTAATTCATCCCTAAATCTCCAGCATTGAGTCAGGTGACTTGTATGATCTAAAAATTAAAAAGCAAGATTGCTGCGTTCATAAAGGCCTAGGCTCAAGACCCAGCCCACTTTCTAACCAAGTGACTTAACATATCTCAAAATAATCTCCATGCTTCTAAAATGAATCCAATGGTAAACCCGATGGAAAAAGTTTTAGAACTGTGCCTGACCCACACCAGAGCTCAAAGACATTGCCTTAAAAAATGAATAGTGGGCTGGTGAGATGGCTCAGCGGGTTAGAGCACCCGACTGCTCTTCCGAAGGTGATGAGTTCAAATCCCAGCAACCACATGGTGGCTTACAACCACCCGTAACAAGATCTGACGCCCTCCTCTGGTGCGTCTGAAGTCAGCTACAGAGTACTTATGAAGAATAATAAGAAATGAATCCTTGGACCGGAGAGACCAACCGGANCACCCGACTGCTCTTCCGAAGGTGATGAGTTCAAATCCCAGCAACCACATGGTGGCTTACAACCACCCGTAACAAGATCTGACGCCCTCCTCTGGTGCGTCTGAAGTCAGCTACAGAGTACTTATGAAGAATAATAAGAAATGAATCCTTGGACCGGAGAGACCAACCGGAGCAAGCCAGGCTGTCCGGAGTGAGCGGACCCGAACGGGGATGGCCGGAGCAAGCGGGGATGGCCAGAGCAAGCGGGGACGCCGGAGCTAGCAGGGCTGGAGCGAGTGGGGCCGAACAGGGACGGCCGGAACGAGCAGGGCCAAACCGGACGGAGCAAGCGGAGCCGATCGAAGCGAGTGGGGCGGCTGGAACAAGCGGGGGGGCCGTACGGGGGCGGCCGGGAGCAAGTGGGGCTGGCCGGAGCGAGCGGGGTCGAGCAGAGCGAGCGGGGTTGACCGGAACAAGGGAAAAAAAATGAATAGTGTTTAGGCCAATTGAACTGCTGAGGGACTGTAGCTGAATTTGAGAGAAAATTTGAGTCCGGATTGGCTCCCAGACCACCCATCACAGGTGCAATGTGTGATGTGCTTGTTGGGGAATGATTTTTTTTTCCCTTCAACTCCAAGGTGGGCCTTAGAGGACAGAAATGTAGAAGTTATTTCTCACTGGGAAATGAGGCAAGCTGTCGGAGGGAAGGAAGGAAGGGTGGTCATTTAAAAAGGTCATTTCAGTTGCTCCTCTAGATAAAGGCAACCTACCATGTGAGGTTGCCAAGCAGAGGCATTGGTTTGTTCTTTCCAGGAAGAAATGAACATTATTTAGTTCTTACAGTCTTTCTGGTTCTGGAAAGTAACTCCGGTGACTTTGAAATAACTCACTTGTGTGGTTTGGGTATTGGCCACTTTGGCAAGATGGTGTTCTGTTTTGATTAGTGGGGACACAGGGGAGCTCTGTTCTTGGGAGCATGATTAATGGAGGAACTTGCCTTAGTCCTTGTCTCTGTTCCTCTAACTACTCCCACAGTCTCCCTAGACATTATTATGAGTAATAACATGCTCTCTGGTCATGTCTTCTCCTGTCGGGCAAAATGTGGCTTTCTATACAGGGTTTTGAAAAGTTCCTTGTTCAGAATCACTCCACCCAGTACTTACCACCTTTCCAGGCATTTCCGCAGCACTATATGACTTCACAACAGCTTCCCACTGAGGTAACACACTAACCTACTTCTCAGCTGAGAGCACTGGGGGTTTGAATGAGAATGGCTCCCCAGAGGCTCATACATTTGAATGCTTGATCCCTATTTAGCAAAACTGTTTTCGGGAGGAAGTGTGGCTTTGTTAGAGGGGGTATATCATTGGGAGGGGGGCTTGGAAGTTTCAAAAGCCCTCACCAGGCCCAGTCTCTTTCTCCCTCTGACTCTAACTTTCAAGACAGAAGCTCTCAGCTACTGCTCCAGCAGCATGGCTGCCTGCCAGCAGCTATGCTTCCTGCCATGATGCTCACGGATTCACCTCTTGGAATTGTAAGCAACTCCCCAATTCAATGTTTCCTATCATGAGAGTTACCTTTAGTTACGTGTCGCTTCACAGCAATAGAATGGGGACTAAGACAAACACTGATAGGTGAAAAAGAGGTAAAAAGCAGGACAATTAGCCAGCCCAGAACAGAAGGGGGAATTGCAGACACAATTGGAGTTCTAAATGAATTAATTCAGTTAGTAAGTGCATAGCAGATGATATTTTTTTCTAGTAAGAAAACTGAGGAAATAAAGATTTACTAAAACATTAAGAATTTAAATCAGGGGCTGGAGAGGTAGCTTAGTGGTTAAGAACACTGACTACTCTTTCAGAGGTCCTGAGTTCAATTCCCAGCAACCACATGGTGGCTCACAACCATCTGTAATGGGATCCATGCCCACTTCTGGTGTGTCTGAAGAGAGGGACAGTATACTCACATACATAAAATAAATAAATCTTAAAAAAATTAAATCAGATTCTTAAGAACATTTCTCCAAGATATATGGGCATTTTGTGGATCAGGGATTCCCAAAAGTTGTGCTGCAATAAATATAACTCACTTCTATATTTATGAATTTATTCATTATTTCTGCATTAATATCTCTTCAATGCAAGGCGTACTAGAGAAATGGAAAGTGAAAAGAAAAAAAAAATGTTCTCTTAACAATTTTCCTATATACTCAAGGAAAGTTGGAGAGTCACAGATGAGACAATCGAAGTGCCATCATCGGGTTTTCAGGAGTAGAGGCCTGTGAGAACAGCAGGCAATCCAGGAAAGGCTTCACAAGGACACCCAGGAACCTTAAGAGGGTTTGACTGCATCAATCAAGAGGCTGAACAAGCCTATCAGAGATGAGAACTGACAATAAAAAGCCAACAAACATCTGGGAGCTGGAGAACTGGCTTAAGGTTAAGAGCACTTGCTGATCTCACAGAGGGTGCAGGTTTGCAATAATACACTCATCATTGGCTCCTTCACACATGTGGCACACACAAAATCAACCAAACATACATACAGATGGATAAATAAACACAAGCAGACAGACAGATGGGCAAACAGATAAACACATCTATCTTAAAAGTACATACAGCGAAAGCGCAAGAGCAGTGGAATTTCTCATAGAATTTAAGTGGCCATGTTTACACCTTATTAGTGAGGCCTATTTTGATTTTTTTTTCTTTTAATGTTTTCTTGTGGTCCTGGAGATTAAACCCCAGGGCCTTTTGCAAGTTGAGGCAACCGCTCTAGCACTAAGCTCTGTCACTAGTCCTGTGGGTCACTTTCAAATATTTGAGGGGAGGGGGATCCCTATCGATCATGAATGAAGTTATCTCCTGTGAATTTTCCTCCTTACTTCATGCATTTTGCCAGTTCAAAGCACCATCAGGAGGACTTTGTGGTGGTAAGGCTATGGCAGGAAAGAACATCTTTTGAAGTTATAGATGGATGTTATTTGTAGCATATATTAGTAGAAGTAAAGCTCACATTAGAAGGTCCCTTTGAAAAATGTCTGGGCATAATGCAAATAAACAAATAAACAAGTAAATAGGAGGCCAGAGAGAGGGCTCTGCATTTAAGAGTACATATTACTCTAGCAAATGACCCAGGTTCGGTTCACAGCACAGGGAGGTTTACACCTACCTGTAACTACAGCTATACCCTCTTCTAGCCTCTGTAGGCACTTCACTCAGGTACGCAAACCACACACACACACACACACACACACACACACACACACACACACGTATACATAATTGATAACAAGAATAAAATATTTTCAAAAAACAAATAATAAATTAAGTCACCTTTATTCAAACAAACAAAACAAAAAACAAACAAACCTGATGTTTCCAGGTAAACCACTTTTGTACCATCCTGGATGTGAATAGCCTTGTTTGGTAAACCCATAAGGGAGTGAATGTACAATTTTGAGCTTAGATATCACCTACCTTGCGTGAATACCATACAGCTGTTCCTCTGGCTGTCATCACTAGACAAACTTTGCTATCTTTGCCTCTGCTGAAATGATAACCCCAAAGATGTGGTATAAACTCCCTTCCCAGCAGGCTTTATGTCAGGAGGATTAAGATGCCACCTGACTTGTACCCTCATGGAATTACTGAGCTCAGTGGCCCAGAATGACCTCTGAAATTACTTTTAAGCCAAGTACTTGAGAATTAGTCATCACGTACAATTTAAGATGTGTGTTCGTTCCTTGGCTTCATTACACAAGCATTTACTCAGGGCCCATGCAATATATTTACCCACAGGTACGGTGTATAATAAAACTGGGATTTTGTTTTGTTTTGTTTTGTTTTGTTTTGTTTTGTTTTGTAATAGTTGTTTATATTGCCATCTAGGAACACAGACCATCTTGAGCTTTGGCCTGCTCATTTTGGTCAATGAAATTGCTTCAGAAATTCATTGGCAGAAGCAGGTGCAGTCTGGCCTTATCTGGATGGTCCCTGACAAACCAGGATCCATCCCTGGATGAGTAAGAAAGACACATGATGAGCCGGGCGTGGTGGCGCACACCTTTAATCCCAGGCAGGCGGATTTCTGAGTTCGAGGCCAGCCTGGTCTACAGAGTGAGTTCCAGGACAGCCAAGGCTGTCTCGAAAAACCAAAAAAAAAAAAAAAAAAAAAGACACATGTTGCTTTCCAGCTTAGGAAAACAATACGCCCCCCCCCCCCCAAAAAAATACTTTTTGTTGATGGTCCTCGCTGTTTTGTCTTGTTTTTCCTGGTGTCTTGGATCCTGTGGACTCTAATACTACTTCACTTCATGATCACCACATGACCTGATCCTTCTGCTATATCCTCAGACTCTTGCCTTTCTGGCTGCACCGTCTCCCTAACTCATCTTCTCTAAAGTACCTCAGTTCTCTCTATAAAGAAACAGTTTGTCAGGTTTCTAAAAGTTCTATCTTCACTGTGGGCCTGCTTAACTCACAGCAACTTGAAGGAAAACTCCATGGTCATATTTTCCAAGTTTTTCTTCTCCTTGTACTTGGCTCTGATACTTCTGTGGGCACTTGGTAACCTAATTCTATGGATGACAGTGTATGTTATTACCAACCCCAAAATATCTGTGTTAATGCCACCAATACAACACAAAGGCATCATTCAGCAGCTTTGTTCTTGGGTATATAAACAAAAGAAAGTGGGTACCAACGTACACTAATGTCTATAGTGGTACTATTTAGAACAGCTCAAAGGTGTAATCAAGCCAAATGTCCAACAGAATATGCTCCCATACAATGGAATATAAGTTTACCATTATAAGAAATGGCATCCTGGCCAGGCAGTGGTGATGCATGCCTTTAATCCAGCACTTGGGAGGCAAAGGCAGATGGATCTCTGTGAGTTTGAGGTCAGCCTGGTCTACAGAGTGAGTTCCAGGATGGCCAGTGCTATACAGAGAAACCCTATCTTGAATAAGAAGGAAGGAAGGAAGGAAGGAAGGAAGGAAGGAAGGAAGGAAGGAAGGAAGGAAGGAAGGAAGGAAGGAAGGGAGGGGACAGGAGAAGGGAGGGAGGGGGAAAGGAGGGAGGGAGGGAAGGGAGGAAGGGCATTCTAATATAGCAAGATCTCTGTTTCTGAATGCGGGATAGGAGGAACAACAACTGAAAAGATGGAACTTTTCTATGCCAGTAAGTGGGAACACTAAGCTTTTACAACACTCTAAGTCCCCCAGCTTCTTTCTCAGAGCAGCACAACTATAAAAAATTTCAACTCTAAAGAGCTGTACACTATGAATTTTCCAACAGTGCAGTGTCTCTGTATTTGTCAGAGAGTTAAATGGATCTTTCAGGATCAAACACTTGATTCACATAAAAAGCAAGGTTCACAGCTGTGCAGGATTACTATCTAGTACTTTTATTCTTTCTGGATTTTCTTTCTAGTGTGCTAAAAAATACTGAAGAGAGGAGATGAATGTGAATTTTTATTTTAACTATAAGTGGCTCCAGTAAATTGTCATTATTTTCTGCAAACCTCAAAATTTAAAAGATACTATGAACTTATTGTGGGTCTCCCTGCTCTAGTAATCAATCCACAATGGCAGGGGGAGCAGAGACCTTGAGCAGGGGGTTCAGAAGCCCTGTGAGTATGTATGGTGAATAACTCCACCAGGACCACCTATCACAAGGCAGATCAACTCTACTTAGGGTAATTCAAGGATTATAAAGTTTTAGAGGGTAGGAACATCAAAGATAGGCAAAAGTCATTGGCTAGAGGCTTATTAAGGTACCTGGAATGCCTCATTAGCATTGGGAAGCATTTCAGAAATCTCAGGTACTGGCTGAAAAATTTCTTATGAGGAGAAAGGAAATTGATCCTGTAATCTAATTGCGGCTATATGACATTCCTCAGGTAGAGGTGGAGTGTTGTTTAGAATTCCCTAGACAAGGTTTTGAAAATCCCTGCTAATGAAGTGAGTCTCCATATTGCGTGGAGCTCAGAAGCTATCTGGTCATGGTGGACTTCAACCTTAAATTAGCTGAGTTTTCCCACAACTTATAGAAATGCCCTTCAATGTTCTGACTAATTTCTTTACTATATAATATTCTTATCATGTTTTGTATGTGAGCTTAAAAATCACTTTCTACTGAAGTAAATGACAGTGTAAGGCAAAGGTCAAAACTCCATCTTGAACACAGATAATGAAAGTACATAAACTTACAGTAGCATAGCGGCCTACTTTGGCTTGCTTCAGTGTGAAACAAGGCTAGAAACAAAATGTCCTGTCTCTTAGAATCCAGAATTCTTTTCCCAGATACTTTTGGGAACAATTTCCATGCAGGGATCAAGATGAGGTTTCTTGGCCAAGGCCAAAGTGACAGCTCAGCAGTCTGGGAACTTCTGAGAAGTGAGAGATAATGTGCTCAGAACAGGATGAGAGTTGCACACCAGTACCCACAGGCAGCAAGGCCAGACTCTGGACTTGGAATAGACTTGCAGTGTGCTTTTTGAAACCTCAAAGCCCATCCCTCATGACACACCTCCTCTAATGAAGCGACACCTCCTAATCCTCCCCAAACAGTTCCACCAACTATGGACCAATAATTCAAATATATGAGCTATGGAGCCATTCTCATTCAATAGCTCACCACCACAGAGCCTTAATATTATAGGCTCGATCTGTTCCTACCAGCAATGGGCACAGCTACAAGCCGTGCTGAGATGTCTCCTTAGCTGAAGGTTAATTGTGGAGGTACAAATTAGTCAAAACAGGTGGGCCTACAACCCATCACTGGCCAGTACTTGAAACCAAAATAACAAAAATGTCCAAAATAATAGGAATGTCTTGGATCTGGAAAGGCTTCCATGTGGAATGGGGTACAAGGACTAGAAGAACCAAGAGTCACATACTGGCAAGATTCCAGATCATATTTCAAGAAAGTGGGTAAGATGCATTGAGGCTCCAGTAGCAGCGCAGAATAGTTACAGCCAGCACTGTGGAGAGAGTGAAAGGTATAGAAATAAGGGTCCACTTTAGAAACATAATAGCGAGTACTCATTCCTGAGAGGCGTGCAAGTTAGGAAGGAAGGGTCAGAGGTCACCGGCCCAGATGCGTTCCTGTGTTGCTATGTAGTGGAGAGGCACATTCCTTCCTGCGAATTCTGGAAGGTTCTTGAATTCGATTAGGACAGTGGCTGTGGAATTTCTGGTGTCCAGCCTGAGGTGCCCGCTGGCTGGGCAGAGGCGCCCGGGGACGCTGCCATGTTTGGCTGCCTGGTGGTGGGGAGGCTGGTGCAAACAGCTGCACAACAAGTGGCAGAGGATAAATTTGTTTTTGACTTGCCTGATTATGAAAATATCAGCCATGTTGTGGTTTTTATGCTGGGAACAATCCCATTTCCTGAGGGCATGAGAGGATCTGTCTACTTTTCCTTTCCTGATTCAAATGGGGTGCCGGTGTGGCAGCTCCTAGGATTTCTCATGAATGGGAAGCCAAGTGCCATCTTCAAAATATCAGATCTTCAACCTAGAGAAGGAAGGCAGCACCCATTTGGAGCCACGAATATTATGCGAACCCCATCTGTTGCCCGGATTGAAATCCTGGTGGAACCGTTGGACAGTCTGGCTCAGCAGACTCCTGTAGGCAGTGCTGCTGTGTCCTCGGTTGACTCCTTTATGCAGTTCACACAGAAGATGTTGGACAACTTCTACAATTTTGCTTCATCTTTTGCTCTCTCTCGGGCCCAGATGACACCAAACCCATCGGAAATGTTCATCCCTGCAAATGCGGTTCTGAAATGGTATGAAAACTTTCAAAGACGACTAGCACAAAACCTTCACTTTTGGAAAACAATTTGAATAAAATAATTTGTCGTGTCATGTAAAAGCACGAAGTCAAAAGGGTCATAAAGCCTACCTTTCTTTCTTTCTTTTTTTTTTTTTTTTTTTTTTTTTTGGCTTTTCCAGACAGGGTTTCTCTGTGTAGCCCTGGCTGTCCTGGAACTCACTCTGTAGACCAGGCTGGCCTCAAACTCAGAGATCCACCTGCCTCTGCCTCCCAAGTGTTGGGATTAAAGGTGTGTGCCACCACTGCCTGGCTGAAACCTACCTTTCAAAAAAGCCTGCTTAGTGACTATGAGACTTATAAAACCCTTATAAAAATTAGAACCATTGAACAAGAAAAATGTTCAATATTAATTACCTTCTACCTTATAAGTGTGACATACTTCTTGGAGGCAAACATTTTGTATCAGCTGTCATTCATTTCTTAAAATAAATCCCACTCATAGCAGTAGTATTTGAAATACCAAAAACAAAAAGGAAAGAAAGAAAGAAAGAAAGAAAGAAAGAAAGAAAGAAAGAAAGAAAGAAAGAAAGAAATTTCAGTATAGAAACTACTTACCAGGTTAAGAGTTTGGGGATCTTTTGGGAATGCTTCTGGCTATAGCAGAGAAACAACTAACAATGGTTTAAAGCATGTATTAACTTCAGGGAGATGCAGAGATAGGATTTTATTTTATTTGCTTTTTCAGGTAGTGTCTCTTTGTGTACTCTTTATTGGCCTGGAACTGGTATTATGGCTAAGGCTAGCATCATACTTGCAACAATTCTCTCTCCTCACCCTCCTAAAATCAAGTATCATGTGCAAGAGCCACTGATTCGCTTAAGGTTCTCTTTCTGTCTCTGTGTCTCTTTATCTCTCTGTCTGTCTTTCTATGTTGTCTCTCTGATTTTCTGTCTCTCTCTCTCTGTGTGTGTGTGTGTGTGTGTGTGTGTGTGTGTGTTTATGTGTATGCATGCCGAGACCGTGTGTTAACCTTGGGTATCATTCTTTGGTGCCATCTACTATTATTCTTCAGGACAGTCCATTTACTACTCTAGTGGGTGGCATGAACGGGGGAGAGCAGGGCCTAACACTGGGTGGACTAAAGTCTCATACAGTAGCCAAGCCTATGCAGAGCATCAGGCAATTTAGACTCAGCAGGTTAAGAAGCATCACGTACATGAGCAAGGTATTCAGGCAAGGCATGTCAATCAAGGACAAGCCACATATGGCAGAAACATGTTTTTCCATAGAGCCATATGAATATGAGATCTGAAATAAATTCACCTCTATCTGCTCACCTGGGAGAAATCGAAAAACCCATTCCAAGAATAATCCCTTGTTTGGAAGAAACTGAGGTCACGTGAGTCTTCTTTCCTTGGACTTCTCTCTCAAGCACTCAGGATTCTCACTCCTTTCCGGGACTGTGTCCCGAGAATAGTCTTTTTTGTTCTTGGGTGTGTGCCTAATAATGAAACAGCTGCCATGGCTATTAGCATCCTTTCCTCACCTAGTGTCCCCAAGTGCAGAAAACAGGGTAGCACAGTTTGAATCTGAAACATCTCCCACAGGCTTGTGTGTCTGAATACTCAGCTGATGATTCTGTTTAGGAGGCTTTAGACCATTTAATAGATGGAGCCTGTCTGGAAGTATTGAGGGCCTCCTTAGCTACTGGGACTCCATCTTGTATCTGGGTTGCCATTTTGTAGTAAGCTAAATAATAAGAAACAACTGAATTTCCAGAAATGGCTTCTGGCCCCAGGTGCCTGTATGAACTTACACCACAATATCTTACCCTAGGCTTTGTCTGCGTCCAGTCCAGACTGAAACCTAGCAATTGTCAAATAGGCTCTGATTGGCTGGTCCCCATCCAGGCCAAGTTATTAGGGAAGCTATCTGAAGCACTTGATGGATAATAACTCACCTAAGGTGCCAGGTGTGAAAATGGTTGGGAACATACAACATATGCATGTACCCAGTTGGTTGCCTTGCTCTTACCCCACACAATTTATTGGGTTTTGCTTTAAAAGTTTTCTCTGGCCAGGCGTGGTGGCGCATGCCTTTAATCCCAGCACTTGTGAGGCAGAGGCAGGCGGATTTCTGAGTTCGAGGCCAGCCTGGTCTACAAAGTGAGTTCCAGGACAGCCAGGGCTACACAGAGAAACCCTGTCTCGAAAAACAAAAAAATAAAAAAAATAAAGTTTTCTCTGTCCTACCCACTCCCCTCCAGTTGACATGGTTTGGGGTCCTGAACCCAGCCTCCCCCTTGTTGTATGAGCTTTCTGAATAAAGAGACTTTTGTTGGCTCAAACTTGATTTTCTTTTTTTTTTTTAATTTTTAAAATTTATTATAGTGTAGCTGTAGCTGACTTCAGACACACCAGAAGAGGGCGTCAGATCTCATTACGGATGGTTGTGAGCCACCATGTGGTTGCTGGGATTTGAACTCATGACCTTCAGAAGAGCAGTGAGTGCTCTTACCCACTGAACCATCTCACCAGACCCAAACTTGATTTTCATACTGGATTATTCCCAAATTCTTGGACCCTAACGGAAGAAGTAGGTCACTGGGGATGAGTCATTGTGGACTATATCCCAAGAATCTTGTCATGCTTTTGTCCCCTTATCTGTGCCATGTAAAGAGATTATCCCCTTATACTCTAATCAGCATGTCTTCTGCTCCGTGACAAATTGAAATCACTCTGAAACTGAACCAAGATAAACATTTTTCCCTTAAGTCAATTTCTACCAGGTATTCCGTAGTTAGAAAAGTAACTAATACATAGGGAGAAGTGTTTCTCAGGAAAGTTCTCCTGATATTCCCTCAAAGAGAATTGTGTCATATAACTACCTACAAGTGCAAGTAAGATATATATCATTTTCCTAGTGCATAGTAGTTTCTGTGGTAGGCTTTCTAGTTTTCCTGACAACTGAGTGTCTTGATAAAAACTAGATGAGCCCTATCCTCATGGACAGAACTCTAAGTCTTAATAAGTGCAACCACGGCCCATGGTTGCAGCTAATATCTAAGTGGTATTTGCTATGAGCCAGAAATAAGTTTTATGCTCTTTGTTTACCAAATGAAGCATAGAGAAATTAAGGGATGTGTTCAAGGTTACAACTAATTAAGTGGCAGAGACAGAATTTGAAGCCAGGCACCCTGGCTCTGCAATCTAGTCTCTTCATCACTAGACTTTCTCTTGTCCAAGGAAGTTTTGCAGACATAACTGTAAGGAGATGAAGAAGCCCAAGCTGAGTGACACTGTGAGTGAATATGTACTGTTGACACGGGCATGGCCATGACAAAACCCAATACCTCAGGTCCATGGGAAATTGCCAAAACCCATCCTCCATATAGGTCAGGCTCAGGACTGACAAAGCCGCAGCATTCTTCCTCTTCCTCTTCCTCCTCCTCTTCTTCCTCCTCTTCCTCTTCTCCTTCTCCTTCTTCTTCTCCTTCTTCTTTTCCAGGTAAAATTATTTACAAACGATTAATTAACATGTGGGAAAAAAACCCTAGCAACCGTAGCTTCCTCCTCCTGGATGTTTAGGACCTAAGACTTTTCATCTACAAAGACCTCCTATTGAGAGGCACCAACAATACTCCCATCTCCTATTTTCTGCCTCTCCTGATGTATATAATCAATACTGCTGAGGTCACAGGATGTAGCGGAAGTAGGTGCAACTCCATCAGAGCATGCATCATGCACCTGACCCCAGATTTTTTTGTACCTGTGCCTGTCATGTCTTCACCCCATCACTACTCCTATCAGGGTTCCAGACCCAAGCTCCGAAGGTTATAGCACATAGTCAAAAATAATTTTCTGCTCATAGAGGCAATAGGAAGCATACAGATTAAGTGGGGGGGGGGGATTAAGTTGGGGGCACTGTCCTTTTTTTCAGTGATCTCCCTGGAACTGCAGCCTTTACCCAGATCTGTGACCATAGTTCATGGCGGCATCCATTAAGCTGTAAGGACTACTCTGTCTGACCAGGGTCTTGCTAATCCAAATATTTGTGGTAAAGGTGGACTCTGTACTTGGGGTGTTCTTGGCCAGGCCAGATCACACATGGCCTATGTTATGATGGAGCTGTCCCTTGGGTTATATTTACCACTCCCACGTAATATAGTCTTTGTGAACTTTTAAAAATATATAAACAAAGCATCCTGCTTCTGTAGTGACTCCAGAGAGGTTTTATGGCTGCTTGCCTGATGCTGACAGGCAATAAGTCTTGTCTTAACTCTTACAGTTATTTCATACCAATACCTGAAACAGAAAGCTTTCTCCAGTCAGTTTTAATTACCGTAAACAGGGTTTTTTTTAAATTATTTTCCTTGTGAAGTAAGTGCCAAATATAAAGTACACTTTAAGAACACTTTTTATACATACAGAATTCACTCAGGATTCTTTTCAAAAATTGCTTACTACTTTATCAAACAGTACCTGAGCTATGTTTGTTTATGAACCATTTTTAGGTTATAATGATGAAAGCGAACCTCCCTCTGATTTTGGACAAAAACAGTGAGGTAAAACTGATTCTTATAAGACCAACGCGTGGATACTTCATTCCTCCCTAGAATAGGGATTAAAATATACATGGAAGGAGGTGCAGAGACAAAGTTTGGAGCTAAAATGAAAGGACGGACCATCCAGAGAGTGCCCTACCTGGGTGGTCCATCACATAATCAGCCACCAAATGCAGACACTACTGCATACACCAGCAGGATATTGCTGAAAGGACCCTGATATAGCTGTCTCCTGGGAGGCTTTGACAGTCCCTGACAAATACAGAAGGGAATGCTCACAATCATCTATAGGGCAGAACACAGGGTCCCCAATGTAGGAGCTAGAGAGAGTACCCAAGAGCTGTAGGGGTCTGCAACCCTATAGATGGAACAACAATATGAACTAATCAGAACCCCCAGAGCTCATGTCTCTAGCTGCATATGTATTAGAAGATGGGCTAGTTGGCCATTATTGGGGAAGAAAGGCCCTTGGTCTAACAATGTTTATATGCCCCAGTACAGGGGAATGCCAGGGCCAAGTAGTGGGAGTGGGTGGGTAGGGGAGCAGGGTGGGGTGGGGGGAAATAGGGGACTTATGGGATAACACTTGAAATGTAAATGAAGAAATTCTCTAATAATAAATAAATAAATAAATAAATGAAAAAAAAACACAAAAAAACCTAATTCTTATATAGCGAATTATAAAACTTCTCAAAGCTCAAAAATGATATTCAATTCAGAGACTGGAAATATAGTCAGTGGTAGGTCACATGCTTACCATGCATAAGGCCCAAGGATTGAGTCCCATTGTCATAAATAAATAGCCCAAGTCTGGCATTTATGATTTGCTTGGGGGTAGCATATGAATCATAAAGCAGGTATGTAATACATTCAGCCAAATGATAACTCTCTAATGATAAAATTCAATCCTGGGGCTGCCATTACGTCATGTCAAACTGACTCACTTTAATGGCATACAGTGGGTGACACTAATGGCTTAAATAATCACCAATGAGTACCTCATTCAAACTCTTTAAGCACTTAACACTTGACCTTAAAAGATGAGCAATATGGGCTGGTGAGATGGCTCAGCGGGTAAGAGCACCCAACTGCTCTTCCGAAGGTGATAAGTTCAAATCCCAGCATCCACATGGTGGCTCACAACCATCCGTAACGAGATCTGGCACCCTCTCCTGGAGTGTCTGAAGACAGCTACAGTGTACTTACATATAATAAATAAAATAAATCTTAAAAAAAAAAAGATGAGCAATATATAATGCAGACTTTATTCTGCTGAAATAGAAATCGAAGTTTGGGGATATGATCCAAAAGCCACTAACTTAGAAGTTCTTTCTGCACTGATTAAGGATAAGGGCTGGTCTTCAATTAGAGAATGAATAAAAAATTTTAAAAAAGGCAACCTCCTGGCTCTGATGTTCCAGTTATGCAGGTTGTTGAGATCCACTTAGATGTGCCAGCTATACTCATGGGAAATGAATATTGGCAGGCATTCTAAACAAGGAGTTCATAACCAAAGTGTATGATCCGGGAGGAGCAATGGCTAACATGCTGTCTTCCTTTCAAGACAACCTGTCTGCAAGGTACAGAAATCCAGTAGTAATCTAAATAGGCAGCAACTCCAAAACTTCAGTGCCTTACAACTAGAAATGAGTATTGGTCAGCCGTGTCTTTCTTTCTTTTTTTTTTGGTTTTGCGCCACCACGCCCGGCTGATCAACCATGTTTTCACAGCTCTGTGCTGTTCTAGTACTTCGGGCTACCGAGGCAGAAGGGAAAGAGAGAGGTGCTAGAAGGAAAAGATGGGGTCTGTTGGGAGAAGAGAAATGTAATTTACTGCAAGTATGAAGTATCTCAGAAGGGCTTTGAGATTAAAAAAAAAAAAAAAAAAAAAAAAAACTTCCCCTTGCCGGGCGTGGTGGCGCACTCCTTTAATCCCAGCACAGGCAGAGGCAGGCGGATTTCTGAGTTCAAGGCCAGCCTGGTCTACAAAGTGAGTTCCAGGACAGCCAGGGCTACACAGAGAAACACTGTCTCGAAAAAACAAAAAAACCACAAAAAACAAACAAACAAACAAAAAACTTCCCCTTACAACTGCTACCTAGTGAGTTGTGTGTGTGGTATATGTGTTGTATATGCACGTGCACATGGAAGCTAAGATCCATGTTCGGCCTCAATCAATCACTCTTTGGCCTTATACTTTGAGACAAAGTCTCTCATTGAACATGATGGTACAGACTCTTTTTTTTTTTTTTTTGGTTTTTCGAGAAAGGGTTTCTCTGTATAGCCCTGGCTGTCCTGGAACTCACTTTGCAGACCAGGCCGGCCTCAAACTCAGAAATCCCCCTGCCTCTGCCTCCCAAGTGCTGGGATTAAAGGCGTGTACCACCACGCCCGGCCAGACTCTTTTTTCAAATCTATTTTCTTTTTAACGATGTACAAATGCGGGAGGGAGACTAAGTGTGCATGCATGCAAGTTCCCGCAGAGGCCACAAGAGGGTGCCAGATACCCTGGAGCTGGAGTTAAAGGCAGTTGTGAACTGCCCATCATGGATATTATGGACCAAACTCGTCCTCTGGAAGAGCAGCCAGTGTTCTTCATTGCCTAGCCATCTCTCAGTCCCCCTCCTAACAATCTATTAATTGTGGATGTTTCACCTCACTGCCAAGAGCTTATTTTCCTAAGCAATAAAATAAAGGGACTAGATTCTGTGATTCTGAAAGCTTGGAAGGTGAGAGGCCTTATACTATACTACCTTTTTTCCTTCTAAAACCATGTCTCCGAAAAAAACAAACAAACAAACAAACAAACAAACAAAAGTATCAGCCGAGCGTGGTAGCGCACGCCTTTAATCCCAGCACTGGGGGGGAGGGGGGCAGAGGCAGGAGGATTTCTGAGTTCGAGGCTAGCCTGGTCTACAAAGTGAGTTTCAGGACAGCCAGGGCTATACAGAGAAACCCTGTCTCGAAAAAAAAAAAAAAAAAAAAAAAAAAAAAAAAAAAAAAAAAAAAAAACAAAGTACCTTATTTGAGCTAGTATATTTTAAAAGCTGATATTTTAGCTGGCATTCTACATTTGAATTCTAGAACACAGATGATTTTCGTCACTCCAATCTCAATTCTTCTACAAAGAGTTGATAGCAAATTTCATGCTAGAAGGTATGTCTGAAATGGAAACGAAAGAATTTGTTCCATACAATTAATGCCCATAGCCCACTGTGATCTAATTCTTTCTTGGAGTTCCATTTGAGAAAGACTGCAATTGTCCTGCGCTTCTTTGATTTGGATTTGGAAAAGCTTGGCTCAGTCCTTCCTAAACCTTATGAGGAATTCCATGCATCGCTCAAATGTCTGCAGAGTCCTTGGAGCCCCTGATTCCTGCCCGCTTCTTGCTAAAAGTTCTGGCTCTGCCCAGGTAGGAATGCAACCTTGCTTCTTCCATCTAGTCCAGGGAAAACAGCTTTCTTCAAAGCAAAAAAAAAAAAAAAAAAAAAAACACACTCTAGATTATTACAATAGTTAAGACCAAGAAAACAAAATATTTTCCTTCAAGGTATAATCCTAAGCATTTTGGTTTCAGACCTTGGACAAGTCACTGAGGTGCATATTTTACACACCAAAGCGAACCTGGCCTCCAGGTTCTCCCAGCATCCCTCAGTCCCTACCTGGCATGTCCTGCCCGCAACCCTGAACTTTCCAGCCCAGGGGCTGGGCTGCCCTTCCCCCAGATGCTCCTCCCTAAATAACTCAAAGGTCTTTCTCCCTCTTCTCTCTCTGCGTGGGTGCAGCCCCCAATCCACATCTCCCCTTCTTTCTCCCTCCCCTACCCCCCATTTCCCCATGGCGACTTCCCTGGCCTTGGTTTTTGAGGCCAGTGAACTGCGCCCACCTGAGAGCAGCTTCCCAATAAACCTACCTTTAATATAATCTAATCTGGCTCGAATTGGCTTATTTCACAGACAGCAGAGGAATAATAACCTATCAGTAACTGGAATCTTTTCCCTAATGAGCATGTTGGTCTCTGTGTTTTCTTTTCTCTTTTATTTTCCATTCTGAGAGCCCTCATATAGCCAAGCAAACATTCTCCCATGGATCTCCATGCCCAGCCCTCAATTTGTTTCAAAACTATTGAACTGCTTTTAATACTGTACTAATTTGCTTAGGAATGCATGCATCTCTATTCCTTGTGGATGCCAACACAGTTCCTGGAAAGGGGTAGATGGAGCATCTCATACTGTACTAATGAATAAAAAACAATAAAACCGATGTGTTAAGAACTGAGCATAGCAGCCGGGCATGGCAGTGCATGCCTTTAATCCCAGTACTCTTCAGAAGGTGATTTCTGAGTTCGAGGCCAGCCTGGTCTACAAAGTGAGTTCCAGGACAGCCAGGGGTACACAGAGAAACCCTGTCTCGAAAAACCAAAAATAAATAAATAAATAAATAAATAAATAAATAAATAAATAAATAAATAACTGAGCTTAGCTCTGGCTCACAGTTGCTTTCTTCTCATCCATAGATAGATATAGATATAGATAATATAGATATAGATGTATGTATGTGTGTGTATGTTGCATTTCTCTCCATTTTATTGACTTTTAAAAAAATTTTAAAGACTTATTTATTTCTTTTATGTATGTGAGTACACTGGCACTCTCTTCAGACACAGCAGAAGAGGGCACTGGATCCCATTACAGATGGTTGTGAGCCATTATGTGGTTGCTGGGACTTGAAATTAGGACTCCTGGAAGAGTAGTCAGTGCTCTTAATGGCTGAACCACCTCTCCAGCACTTTTATTGACTTTTTACCCTCATTTCTATAGTGATTTCAATAGAACATACTCTAAAAAGCCATAAAGGTTTGTAACAAATACTAGACACTAAGCCAACTTATGCTAAATGTCTCTACCCTCCTCCCACCGAGACTGCTCAGGGAGCATTCTTTCCTCACAAAAGCCAGTCACTGGCCATGCTGCCCACCCGCCCTTTCTGTCTGTCATTCTCCTCCTCTGTTTTACCCTAGTCCACATTTGCTCTGGCTTTCTGCTCCACCCTCTATTTTCTCTATCTTCACCCTGTCCACGGATTCCTATCAAGTTCTGTGTAAGCAATGCTGCCTGCACCTTTGTTGTCTCCCTCCATTCAGTGTCTAAAGGCCTCATCTTCCATCCCCCAAGGAGCCCATTGAAAGATTTTGGAGCCTTCTTAAATTTTGATGGTATAATCAAAATTTTGCCTTGTTCTGATAGCTGAAAGCCAACCATTTGATACAGGTCTGAATATTCTTTCTCAGCTGCTGTGACCACCCCTTAGAAATTCTGTGCCAAATTTCTCTTCTGTGTCCTTAGCCTCCCAGGATCTGGAACTGGGCCTCCTGTCTGTTTCAGTTCTCTCGTTTTGCATACAAATTACTCCAGAACCTGCTGGCTTAAAACAGTAGCAATGCCATTTTCTTCCACCTTCAGTGAGCCGGTCTTCTGCCCCCCCCCCCCCACCTCAACTGAAGTTGCAGTTATCTGGCTTCCTTGGTAAATTCTGACTGTCTAACAGGATAGCCACAAGCATCACTGGCCTGCCTGCCTCAGCTTTCCTTCAGACGGCCCCTCAATGTTCTGTGTGCCAGCACAGTGGCTGGCTTATGAGAAGACGCTATGGAAAACAAACATACTCGGAGGAGGGTGGTCAGCTTCCAGTGTCCTTGATGAAAGTCATGGGTTAGTTTGGTTAACTTAAAACAATGTAGAATCACTTGGGAAGAGTCTCGCTAAGGATGTCTCTGGATTGAGTTGGTTGGTCAGTACACCTGGTGAAGGATTTTCTAAGAGGCTTACGTGAGAAAGGAAGGCCCCACCGTGAATGTGGGCAACATCTTTTCTTGAACTGCACCCTGGACTGAGTGAAGGTAATAACCAGATGAACACATGCATTCATTCTCTCTTGACTGTGATGTGCCTAGCTGCTTCAAGTTTCTCCCACCTTGACTTCCTTGCAAGGATGAACTGAAACCCTGGACTGTGGGCTGGAAGAATAAACCTTTTCTCTCCTGAGTAGCTTTGTCAGGGGATTTTGTTGTCAGAAGCAGAAATAAAGCTCAGACAATGACTAAACTAGAAAGAATCCCAGATGGTCAACATAAAGCTGATTAGACTAGGTGGGGAAAATAAGTCCTTCCTGGATACAATGGTATGTACGTGACAGAAGGGAAAGGGCTGTGGTAACCATCTGTGGAGACCAACTAACCCACTGTCTGTCAATCCCCAATACTTAGTGATTGCTTTTCCACTACCTGCTGTCAGGTCATTAAGATTGGGGGGGGGGGGTGTCTCCTAATTATTTGAAATGGGCTTGTCATTTTAGATTTCGGGCTATTCCAATACAGGCACATTCTACTAGCAGTTACCTTCTCAACCAACCTTTTAGGGTTGAAGATCTCTTTGTAAAAATCCTAAAATCTTTCCCTTTCTTTTGTTCTTATTTTTTTTTAAAGATTTATTCTATTTATTATATGTAAATACACTGTAGCTGTCTTCAGACACTCCAGAAGAGGGCGCCAGATCTTGTTACGGATGGTTGTGAGCCACCATGTGGATGCTGGGATTTGAACTTATCACCTTCTGAAGAGCAGTCGGGTGCTCTTACCCGCTGAGCCATCTCACCAGCCCCTTGTTCTTATTTTTAAACCCTGATCACACGGGGTCAAGATTCCATCAGAATAGAGGAACCATGCCAATTGTTTTTACGGACAAAATTGAATATAGTGATTTAGCAAGAAAGCAAAAAGAAAACACTGAGATAGCCAACTATGGTAAACTGCAGTAGGAATTTACCAACCCAGTGGCTGGGAAACAAAAGGAAGAAATGAGACTTGAAAAAAAAAAAAAAAAACAGGGAGATCAAGTGAAGGGCAGGCAGGCCTCTGTGTGACTGATGCTTTGAGGGTATGTAGGAAATTTTGTAGTACTGAGACCTGTGCCTCTGAGAAGCCCTTGAAAGCTGACAGACTCTAGGAAACGAAGAAATAAAATTACAGGTCCTATTTTTTAATTCTAAAAAAATAGATGGAACTGAAAATCCATGTGTTCAGTGAAATAAGTCAGTCCCAGAAAAACAAGTATAAGCTTCCTTCCATATGTGGTAGCTGGGGCAAAGGGAGGGGGAGACATGAAATTAAAAGATGGAGAGTGAATATTATCAAAGTACAACAAATGCATATATGGAAATGTCATAATGAATCCCCCTGTACATTTAGTACATGGTAATAAGAATAAATACCACCTGGGAAATTACTACCAATTATTGGTGGAACCAAGTGATGCTGACAAAGTGATTGGTCATTTAAGGGCCGATGCTCATAGATACAAGAGGCAGTAGGAAAGTAGTCTGTGGTGGTTTGAATAGAATGGCACTATAGGCTCATAAATCTGAATTATTAGTCACCACAGAGTGAAACTCTTTGAAAGGACTAGGATTAGGAATGTGGCCTTGCTGAAGTAGGTATGGACTTGTTGGAAGAACTGTGTTACTTGGAGGTGTGCTTTGGCTTTTCAAAAGCCCATGCCAAGGCCAGTGTTTCTTCCACTAGCTGTTGATCAGGATGTAGAACTCTCAACTACTTCTAAAGCACCGTGCCTTTCTGTCTGCACACTGCCATGTTCCCTGCCATGATGATATTGGACTAAACCTCTGAAACTGTAAGCCAGCCCCAATTAAATGCTTACTTTTATAAGACTGGCCTTGATCATGGCATCTCTTCATGGCAACAGATCTAAGACATAGTCCTTTGTCCTTTCTTCAGCCTTGTAAACTATCTCTAGTGCTCTTCTAGGTAAAGCCTAATTGGGACAGCTAGCAACATAGAAATGTCATTTGCAGAGTCCCCTCCTTAGCTTCTTTTTTTTTTTTTTTTTTTTTGGTTTTTCGAGACAGGGTTTCTCTGTCTAGCCCTGGCTGTCCTGGAACTCACTTTGTAGACCAGGCTGGCCTCGAACTCAGAAATCCGCCTGCCTCTGCCTCCCGAGTGCTGGGATTAAAGGCGTGCGCCACCACGCCCGGCTTCCTCCTTAGCTTCTTAATCACATATATACCCTTTTACTCTGAGATGGAATAGTTTTAGTGAGCTATTTCACTTCCTTTAATGATATTTATACTTTCTTTATGAGTACTTGTAAGGGCAGAGGGTATCCTAAAAAGTCCAATGAAGATATAGCTCAGTGCTACAGTACTTTCCAAGCATGTGCAAGGCCAATTGTTTGATTCTCCAGTGACATCCCAGAGGGGGGGAAAATGGTTAAGTCAGTGAGAATATATTTTCAGCTGCAATCTAGGAATAGATAAGTAACATTGAAGGATTCAGCACAGTAGTTCACATTCTGGGGTAACTATACAAATGTAACTAGGTAAATCTTTGCTGGATTTTGTATGGTGTTTTGTTCTGCTGAAGATCAAACCCAGGGCTTTTATGTTCACTGAAGGGGTATTAGAAATAATTTCTCATCTATGCCCATACTATCTTGAACTTGCCAGATCTAATGTGATCTTGGAAGCTAAGCAGGCCTGGACCAAGTCAATACTTGGATGGTAGAAATCATTTCTCAGGCCAGTGAGATGGCTTCGTGGGTAAAGAAACATGCAACCAAGCCTCAGGATCAAGTTTCTATCCCTATAACACACTTAGGGAAAGGAAAGAACCAAATCTTGCAAGTTGTCCTCTGACATTCATACACACGTTATTGGAGGCATGTACATGCTCATATTCATGCACACAAATAAATGGTTCTTTAAATATATAAAAAGAAATCATTTCAATTACTCATAGGTATAAGCTGTTATATAAATGAGAATAATCTAGCATGCCCTGAATCTACCACCTTAGGGACATTTACCAAACAAGAAGAGGGACTCTTGAATTGATTAGATGGAGTCTTACTTCTTGAGGATATTGTATTCATGCAATGCCAAGAACTACCAATCCATAAGTTTTGGGTAACCACTGAGCATATATTGCTACCAAGGGTGCAGCACATTGGATGGAAGATACAGAGTAGCAATGTGCTAGCCTTCAAACAAAAGCCAGTTGAGGGGCTCTGGGTATACAATTGCTTCGCTGTGTCTGGTATCCCCTGTCTTCTGGGAAAGTACAGAAAATATAAATGGTTTACTTAAAAACACATCTTACTTAATGATTCCAACAAAATTTGTTGATGTAAGGGGTTCTTTTTTTCACCTCTGGTTCTCAGGGTCAGTGCAAGCTCCAAAGGTTGGCATGACTACAGCGACTTGGGCTTATGATACATAAGAAACACAAGCTCCAAGCTACTGTTGTGTTAATGTTTCCCAGAGATGTGAGGTGCTTTCTACACAGAAGGCTACATCTGGGCTTCAGGGGAATTTTGCCTGGGTTAGCTTCCTTTACTCTCTGCAGAAAATAGGAGTGTATTCAAGTGCATATCTGACCAGAGTCCCTATCTATTTTCTGGACAACCATACCTTCACCAAGCTCAGAATTCAGGGGCTGAACCTATGACCCTAAACGTCTTTCTCTGTCAACTTATAAAGACAAAAACAAAACAAAACAACAAAAAAACCCACACACAGTGGGCTCATATGTAGGTGCAGGAAGTGCTGATGATGGTCGGCTCTGTCTCAAGCCATTTTAGACATAACAGTTCATATTGACCTTTAATTTGATGGGTACTGTGTAAAGCTTTGTGGGATTTCTTATGATTAACAAACCTCATACAGAATATAACAGCATATGTGATCAGCATGACCTTGCTTTGAGTCATTTTTCTGTATCAGTCACTGGCAGGCATATTACAGCAACAGTATGAAATAGCTGGCAAGCATGGAACAAAATGGCTACAGCTGTACTGGGTGGGACAGACCTCAACATATTCAGAATTTTGTTAAGTCTATTTTGAACTCTTAGAGGATATTGGAAAGCCTAACTAGGAAAAAGTCGGTCAGTGAGCTTAAAGTATTTCAGAACTGGCTGCTCCAAGTTCTTGATGCATGACAAAATGTGGGTTTGAGTTGTGTTTTTGTTGGGTTTTTTTTTTTTTTTTTTTTTTTTTTTTGGTTTTTCGAGACAGGGTTTCTCTGTATAGCCCTGGCTATCCTGGAACTCACTTTGTAGACCAGGCTGGCCTCGAACTCAGAAATCTGCCTGCCTCTGCCTCCCGAGTGCTGGGATTAAAGGTGTGCTCCATCACGTCCGGCTTGAGTTGTATTTTTAGAGCTATACCTCACCTGGTTGGGGTGGGAGACATGCTGGACTTTCTCAATTATAGCTGACCATACGTATTTCTCCCTATTAGCCAAAAGTGCTGGGAATTCCTAGAGAGCCATCTGGGCTTACATTCATTTAAAAGAACTCTAAGGCAAAGGTGGTGGGAGCATCACTAGCTCACCGGAAACTGGGTGGGGGTGGGGGTGCAAGCACCATCAGCTGATCATTGCCTCATGAAAATCTCTTCCCCCTCATCATCAGTTTCTGAGAACTCCAGCCTCAAACTGATAGTTTCCCAAAGCTTTCAGACTTCTCGCTGAGATTTTGAAAATGTTGTATAGAGAAGCCACTTTTCATCAGCCAGTTCATCATCCTCTAGTTCTTTTCATTCTGCTGTAGACACAGCATCCATTCCCAGTCCTTTCTCGAGTAGTAGTAATTTTAGGTGTCAACTTGATTGAAAATGTAAGAGAACTGTTGAAGCATTGTTTATGGGTGTATCTGTAAGTTTTTTTCCCCAGAGATTTGTAAATGAATGAAGTTGACATTTGCCCTCAATATAAGTTGATATTATACAAAAAGCTGGAAACCTAAATTCAAAACAAAAGAGAAGAAATGTTATCTGTCTCCTAAACCAGGGATACGCTCTTTTTCTGCCCTCAGATAACAGGGTTCCATGTTTTCTAGCCTTTAGAAACCAGAATGTACTACTAATAGCTTGCCATGTACCCCTCATCATCAGTTTCTAGGGACTTTGGACTCAAACTAATAGATTTACCATAAGTAAATCTACCATACTGACAAAGCTTTCAGACACCTTCAAGTCTAGAGCTTGCAGGAGGCCTGCATTGAGAAACAACTCCTTAGCATCTATAATCATAAAAATTACTGACCCTAATAAACTATGTCTTATATATCCTATAGATTCTGTCTTCTGAAACACCCTGCCTCCTCACCCAGGATGGGCCCTGTTTAGTCTCCTCTATCTGACTATTGAACAATTCCCACCTCTGAGAAATTCACTCACCAAATAGGTGACAAGATGTGCAAAGGAGGAGACCCCCCAAGGCCATTATTACAGTCAAGCACCTGTGTTGAAAATTCCATGGCAACTTTTGAAATCACTGAGGAATAAAGGGTCCCAAAGAATGAGGTATATACCTTTGGGAAGAGACTAATCATAAACCTAAAGACCTCTCTACATCCTTGCTCGTGCCTTTGAAGTGTACTTTATAAACACTCTTCATAACTGTTTCCTTTAGCAATAACATACACATGAACACACATACTCTACCCAAAGAGATTTCTGATCTCATTTGAGAAACAGCTGATTCCATGTTGCCAACCATAGCTTTAAGTCAGTCAGAAAAGTCAGAGCAAAAATTTTTAAAAGAATCTGGCATTATACAAGAAGAAATTCAGAAAATGAAAAATAAGTAAATGTCCTACTCTGTATATGATAACCTACAATGATTGGGACTTTGTGGGGGGGGGAATGGAAATCATTTTGCTCCTATAATAGTGATTCCTGTTTTAATGTTTGGCCAGGATGTAATTTTCCAGGTTATTTGTGCAGCAGTTCATTAAATATGTTATTATGTTGGCTTATGTTTCTCTTTCAATTCAAGCACCTTACTCCTAGAAAACATTTACATGAAATGAATCCAAATAGTTTAGGCCTCAGAAGCAAATCCACTTTGGCTAATTAACAGCTAATTTTCTAAATAAAGTAAGGTGTTTTTTCTTAAATGAGAATCTAATTGTGAAATCCTGTATTCTTAAATCTAGCCAATTACAAGCATCAACATTTTAAGCCTATGCAGCTTGAATTTAATTTCTCATCAGAAAAAAAGAATAATTTCTCCACCATCGAAACCTGAAATGAGATGCAAGAATTCGAACCTCAGCTGGCAATTACCTCCAGAAGTAAACAGATCCATACGCTGGGACCCTGGAAAGATTGGGTCTCTTCCATTACTCTTTTCCTCCCCCAACCAGCTACTTCACACAACAACCAATCGCTTTCTAATCCTTAATCAATTGGCCTTCTTCTCTGCACTTTACTAGGAACAGCTCCTGTTCTAATGAGATTTTCTTCCTCAAATTCCAGAGAGAAAACATTATTGTTCATATTTTCATGCAGAGCAACTAGTCAGGTGTGACTGATTGACTCTTTCAGCCTTCAAGCTAGAATTGCATAAATTGACACACTCAAAAAAAAAGAAAATTAGCATGTAACATCTGGGTCTCTTTTTCACTCAGAAACACATTGATTAACAATTAGTCTTCTGGCTATAAACAAATAACTTGGAGCGCTGTAGCCTACAAAGACAGAACCTGCCACTAGCTCTTGGGGGACATGCTGTTTTCCCTTAGCATTCAGTCAGCCATAAGAGCTGATCATTATTCATGATGTATCCTTTAAATTGCTGCAAACATTAGCAATCAGGTTCTTATTATAGCCACAGGAAAAAGTCTCTCTTCAGACTATAAAGGTAATCTGTAGGCTGCCTTCAAATGTAGTCTGTGGACAACAAAAGCCTAACAAAAGAAAGAGTTGTATAATGAAAATAAACAACAGAAAGTAGAGAAGCCTTTGAAAAATGTATGGTTTGTGCATAGATCAAATTTTCATAAGATGTGAAGATATTTCTATAAAGTAGACTTCTCAAAATAAATTTCTTTGAATAGATTATAAAACCAAACTGTATTCTTGTTTTTTTTCCCCTACCTGTTCATTAAATAAAAACAAAATGAGTACTCCTACATGCAAAGCACTGCATTGGGGTTGGAGACAGGGCAGTGAAATAGTATTATGTTCCCAACCTTAAGGTCAGTCTAGGGAGAGATAGTCAATTAAACAGGAAAACACAAAGCCTTTGTAAGCAAGGCTCTGATGAAATCAAGGGCTAGAGCTTCGGTAGAACAGAGAAGGAGCTAAACTGCAACAGCTACCATATGCACTGCTGACCGGCTCCCTGGAGACTCTGCAGTGAGTACCTGCTGAACAGAGGTTGGAAGAGTGGGCTAGGACAAGGAAACAGTAGATGTGAAGGCTTGAAGAAGAGAGGGGGCACATTCCACTGTTGGGACTCCAAGACAACCTGACCAGAAGGATCGTGTAAGGAGAAGGCAAGGAAGACATAGGCATTGCCTGGGATGAATAGGATGCTGGACATGGATGCATGTACCTATAATCCTAGCATGCTTACAGCAGAAGCAGGAGGAGTAGCCTACATACTGAGTTCAAGACCAGCCCAAACTGTATAGGAAGACTTTCTCAAAAAGAAAATAAAAGGAGAGAGAGAAAACAACAACAAGGGAGGAGCAGATTGTGAGCAGTTCAGGGCTTGACTATAACATCAAGGAAAATAAAAGTTGATTGGATTAAAGTATCTTCCCATTATTTAAAATTTTTGATTTCCAAGATTTGGTCACCTACATTCAGTAAAAAGAGTGAATATAGTACAATATTTGGAGAGAGCACACATTCATGTGCCTTTTTAAAAACTATATTGAATTTGTTCTATGTTATTATGATTACTGTATTAATTCTATTTCTTGATAGTGTACCAAATAACTGAGGTAGGAGTTATTTATAATTTTTTATGGTACAATCCATTGTGGCAGGCAGTGGGAGAAACTCAAGGCTGTGGCAGCAGGGGGTGGAGGCTGTTTCCTCATATCTAGAAAGACGAAGAAGCACAGAAAAGGAATGGTGGCTTTCAGCTGAAACTCATTTTCCTTTCATATTCATCCCAGGACTCCAGCCCATGAGATGGGGCTCAGCCCTAGCACACCCTTTAAAGTTTATTGTAAACAGGACTAAATAAAGTCAACACCAGGGCAAGAGGCAGAGCAGGCAACCAGTTGACAGGGAGTGAACATAGGAAAAAAAATCATAGAGTAAGAGGTAGTCAGGAGGATGGATAGACACACAGGAAGTAGAAGGGATGAACACTGAGTTTGAGGGGGTTTTGAGGTGACATGGAGAAGGAAAACAGTTTTTTGGGGGGGACATCAGCTGTGAGGAAGGTCAGCTTGGTGTTTTCTCTGCCTCCCTGAGCTAGCAGGCTTTCACCCCAGCATCTGGCTCCTGAATCTTTATTGGCAACATTGAATGATATTTTGTTAAAAAAAACAACAGCAGCCGGACCTAAGTTTGGTTCCTAGGACCCTCACAGGCAATTCATAACTGCCTGTAACTCCAGCTTCAGGGGATCGAACACCCTTTGTGGCATCTGAAGTTACCAACAATCAGCTGTACATAACGCTCCCCCCCCACACACACACATAATTAAAAGTAAAAACATACCTTCAAAATAAAATGACAAAAATCCTCATAATCTCTTAAATTAAGATTTTCTTTGGGGACATTCATAGCTATCTTGGAGTGCATGTAGCACAAAGGCAGAGGCAGGCTCTATCTGCTATATATTGATTGTTCTTACCAAGTTGACAGTGAAGATTATCCACCACATTTGTTCATCTCTCCTGGTAGCTAATTTATGAATTAAACTTTATCATATATACATATGATAGCATTTAGTTTCAGACATGCTTTGGAAGTCTTGGACTGTCTCCAAGATGGGACTACAGCATATTTCCCAATTGTTCTTTCCACAGGTTACAGAAGTAGCCATCCCTGCTCTAGCCATGGCTTCAAGGTGGATAGAGTCACCTCCTGGTTGAGCGCAATGACTTGCTCTGACAGTGAAATGTTAGCAGCAAAAACCATGAATGGACCTGCTGAGAGGACTGCGTTAGCCAGAGCCAGGCCAATTCCATGAAAGGCTGAAACCTGGCAATTTGGGAGAGTAGGCCTAAGTTTCTGTTTCCCAGAAATGAGAGGAACCTGTGGTCAGCCAACCACAGTTGCAGGCAGCCAATCCGAGGACACCTTGTCATCTGGCATGAAGTAACAATAGGTAGCAAGAATGAGTAAGCAACCCCATGGAAAGTCTCCAGAGCCTAACCAATTGTAGAATTAGTCAGCCCCTAAAGATAGAGCTAACCATTCAATGTAAAAGGGCAAACACCCCTCCCTGGAATTCCTCTGATAATAAAAGGTGGGCCTATTAGCCCACCAGGGGTCTCCATTCCCAAACAGGGAGACTCTTGCATGCAGGAAATTTAGCTAAATAAATGCTCTTTGCTGTTGCATACCATTTGAGTCTGGGGTATCATTCTTCAGGGATTAAAGGTGTGCACCACCACGCCCAGCTTAGACTAGATTTAAACCTAACCAGAAGCCTTGGGTCTTATACCATTGAATAGAAGAATCCTGGGATTTTATGCCATCAATCCAAGCCTCAGTGAACCAAACTGCCATCTACCTACTGACCTGGAAAGGCAAAAGTTAAATATTTCTTTTTGCATACCACAGAGAACAGACTGAATCTAAGAAGCCCAGCTGGAGGAAATGCAGGCACCAAATTGGAGCTGGCTTTGTCCATCTACAGAGAAATATTAGAGAATGGGTATAATAAAGGATGGAGAACAAAAACAAAACACTGATTCCTTTTACCATTCTCCTGATACAGAATCTATGTGGGTTTTTTTTTTCTAATAAAATTCATTTTCCTCTAAAAGTAAAATAAACAAAATGTTTAGGACACTACAGCTTAACAGTTCCTTTAACAGGCCAGTCCAGCTTCATTTATTTTCATGTATTCATTCTACCACAATCAAAATAAGATAAAAAAAAAAACAAAAAAAAAAAACGAGCTGTCAGTTATGAGGATCATAACTAAAGCAGTCCAGACTGGAAAAAGACTGAAGGGGGAATCTGAACCAAAGTACAGACCTTGAAGAATTCACCCTGGTCTAACTATAGCTCCTAATTGCTACAAATCTATTAACTGCATTTCAGAGACCAAAGACCGAATGATCACTGCCAGTATGCTTCGTGATTGATTTTCAATAAAATGCAACTAGAATGGATACCTTTTAATTCATATCTGCATTTACATTTACATTACATAGTACATTTTTTCTTTTCTACAGACAAGTCATAGGTGATACTTAATTACCAGAAGGTAACTTAAGATTTATGAAATTAGAGCAAAGAAAGAGGACATTAATATTAAAATGGACTTAGATACTCTTACCCTGACTTTAGGGTGTGAAGTGTCAGGGATTGGGGAGATTCACAGGAAACCTCTAGAGGACAGTGCACAGAAAGGCACTGTACACAGGGAACTAGCGCCAGCATTGGTTGCTTGTGACTGATACTTGGATTTCCATGAAGCTTCTGTGGCAATCAAGGCCATGCATGGGGAGAAGGGAGCGTTTTTGATCTGGAACTCCAGGAAAGGCAAAGCTATCTGTGAAACCCCAGCAAGTCACGTGATGTGGCTAGCTGTAGCACTGCACTACACCACCGCTCCCAACTTTACTGTGAGATTGTAAGTCTAGGACAAAAGCTTCAAGAGAATTTCACAAGTATTTAAGCAGTCCTTGGTTTTCTAGAGATCAACAAAACAATCAATCACATGTCAATGTAGCACTCTCATTTACAACCCCCTAGTTCGACTCAGCAGTCTCTAATTCCACAGCACTGAATGGAAACAGTATTAGCACAGGCGATCCTTTGTGTTTGTGTGGTGTGTGTTGAGGGCATTCTTGAATGCTTATGTTTGAGGATGATGGTAAAGGACACTTCATGTGTTCTTCCTTAGGTGCCTTACACATTTGTTTGACGGCACCTTAGTCCCACTGGGCAAGATAGGACCACTACCACAATTTTGAGCCAAATTTGAACCAAGTTTTTATTAAATACTGACCAGAATGATGGACTTAAGCCAGGTCAATACTGGGGTTCCCAGAAAATGGCCACAAACTATGTTGGCCAGGTGCTTATAAAGGCAAATCCACAAGGCTATGTACTTCCTGCTTTCATCCAATCAAGGGCAAGCATACATCCTGATGTAGTTCCTGCCTACATACCTCCCATCTATGTGTGATCAAGTACATCCAGTGCAGTTGGGTCAACCAAATTGTTTAGGAAAGTAAAAACACGTAGCTTGTTACTTTATATGAACAACAGGCTCCAGAAATCTCAGGAAGTATCTGTCCTTGGACAAGGGGCTTGAGGTTAGAGGCATTTTGGTTTTATAGATCCCTTAGGCACAGTAATTAGAACTTAAAACATAACTTTAGTTCATATAGGCTCTGTCTGCATCCTACCTCATCATGGCTGGGCTATAGGCACATGCCACTGGGCCTGGCTTTTTATGTGGACTCTGGGCATCTAAACTTGGCTCCTCATACTAGCAAAGCAAGAGCTCTACCAACTGAGCTTTCTCCTCAGCCACAGATTGTTAGGAGCCGCGTGTGGCTCCCTCCCCAAGCCGCTTCGCTCCGGAGCGGGAGCGGGTTACCTAGTGACGGTTGTAAACAAACTCAGTGCGCAGGCGTGACGCGATCACGAAAGTCACGCCCACTGCAGCTCTCGAGCCCGCGCGCCAGCGCCGGTTGCCTTAAGCAGGTCCAAGTGCGCGCGCTTAGCAGCCACAAGTCACCGCCCACCTCGGGGCATATCTTAGGGCGACCAACCAACCCAAGCGACATACGTCACACTGATGTATGTGTGAACGTAGGTATTTCTAGGAACGCTCTACCTTTCTCCCCTCTCTTTCTCCACATGGATTTAATAAAGTGATACTCGCAGAACAACTCTGGAGCCCAGTCTTTCCTTCCTTGCGGGCAAGGTGGGAAAGTGGGAGGATGTTTTTGTATATTTTGTTACAACAGATCACCATTTGGTCAAACTTAACCCATGAATTTATTGCTATATGGGTTATTAGAACACAGCAGAGCCGGGCGTTGGGGCGCATGCCTTTAATCCCAGCACTTGGGAGGCAGAGGCAGGCGGATTTCTGAGTTCGAGGCCAGCCTGGTCTACAGAGTAAGTTCCAGGACAGCCAGGGCACACAGAGAAACCCTGTCTCGAAAACAAAACAAACAAACAAACAAACAAACAAACAGAACACAGCAGCATTTGGGGATGGGGAAAGTTACTTTAGATCATATTGTAAGTACAATGAGGATCATAGTCACTTGCAAGTTTCTAAATCCTAAACAGAAGTGGAAGCATTTTTCTGTTTATGAAAGAAAGAAAGAAAGAAAGAAAGAAAGAAAGAAAGAAAGAAAGAAAGAAAGAAAGAAAGAAAGAAAGAAAGAAAGAAAGCCTGCCTACAGGCAACTAAGGAATTCTGAGAGCTGGGAGAAACCATCTTCCCCAGTGTGGTGATTTAAATAAAAATGCCCCCATAGGCCATTTTCCCTATTAGGAGGTGTGACTTTGTTGGAGTAGGTTTGGTTTTGTTTGAAGAAAGTGTGTCACTAAGGGATAGGCTTTGAAATCTCATGTGCTCAAGCCAAGCTAGTGGCTTAGTCTCTTCCTACTGCTTGTGGATCCAGAGGTAGAACTCTTGGCTACCTCTCCAGTACCATGTCTTCCTGCATGCCACCATGATCATAGACTAAACCTTGGAACTATAAACCAGCCTCAAATTAAAGGTTTTCTTTTATGAGAATTGTTGTAGTCATGGTGTCTCTTCATAGCAATAAAACCCTAAGACACCCAGGAAAGAATCTCCCAATTAGTTATACAATATCAAGTGATCAGCTCTGAAATAAAAATACAAGTGATATTGTGTGGACTGAGAAGAATGTAGTTATATACTTAGAAATGTGTGTGTGTGTGTGTGTGTAGTTATAGAATATTACATTTTATATAAATAAAGAAAAGGGGGCCATACATTTGAGAATAAGGGGGTAATATAAATGGGAAATGTTGGAGGGAGGAAAGGGAAGAAGGAAATGAGGTAATTATATTTTAACTTCAACTAATAAAATGTTTATAATGTTTTGGGTTTCTTTATTAGTATTTCTATCACAATTAATACATGGCTTCTCACCTGGCTTTTCTTTTTTCTTTTTGACCTTTGTGTTCTCTTCAAGACATCTGGTTTATGGGGTCTGTGAACTTATATTTGCATTGACACGAAGGCTGTACAGATAACGGCTAAAGGTCAGTCCTTAATCTATACTGGCTCCAGTGTTCAAAGAGCACAGCAAAAAGAAATGTGAAATCTGGGAACTTCAAAAGTCAGAGGTAATCACTCTTGTTTGTTTTTACCCCACCAAACAAGTGGTTAATCAAAAGCATACTCTTAACCCCTCAGACAGAAGTTACTTCTTGGAGAACTTGGCCCCAAAAGTCAGACTGTGTTCTCCACACCAAACGTTCATGGACTTTGCTTAATACTACATCACACCCATGTCTCTCTATAACTCCACTTTAGTCTGGTTTTAGTGTGTCCCTCAAGAGAAGTCTTGCATTTGCTTTTGTCAGGAGTCCTTCAAATGTCCCAACCTAGGGCCATTTTTAAACCAATTTCTTAGCTCAGAGCTACTGGATCACATAAGTAACATAAATTCAGACTACAAAAATACCTGAAAAATTATGTCAAAGTATTAATTTTAATGAGTATAGTTTTTTAAATCTCTAGTAAATTTTCAAACAAAAGCAGGCTTGCCTTCCTACTCAGATATAGCCTTTCCAGAGTCTCATACTTATACAAAGCTCTTAATTCTTTTTTTTTTCCTCGCTCCTCAACCCTGCTCGCTCCCGCTCGCTCAGTCCCTGCTCTTTGGTCCAAGGATTCGTTTTATTATTATTATTCAAAAGTACGCTGTAGCTGACTTCAGACGCACCAGAGGAGGGCGTCAGATCTCATTAAGGGTGTTTGTAAGCCACCATGTGGTTGCTGGGATTTGAACTCAGCACCTTCGGAAGAGCAGTTGGGTGCTCTTACCTGCTGAGCCATCTCACCAGCCCTCTTAATTCTAATGTACTATTCATTCTGTGCTCAGAGACCTATCTCCTGATCAACAAAGATATTTTCGGCTCCCGGGAGCCCGCGAGCTAACCAGAGCCATCGGCCTGGAGCCAGTCATCAGGCTTCCGGGAGGCGGAGGCACAGGCGCAGGGAGGGGCCCGAGAGCGCACCTGGCCCCGGCGGCTGCCATGGAGAACAGCGGCCCCGCGAGGGGCGCGGCGTTAGGTGCCCTGGCATCCGGGCCAGGCAGCGGCAGCACAGGGCCCAGAGTCTACTTCCAGAGTCCCCCTGGGGCCGCAGGCGAAGGCCCAGGGCGGGGTGGGGGGTGGGGGACTCAGATGAAGATGGCCTGGTGAGATGGCAAGGGAAGGTCACACGGTCAAGTACGATTGCAAGGAGCTAAGGAAGCACCTCAACCTGGAGGAGTGGAATTTAGAACAGCTCACAGGATTCTATGACTGCCAGGAGGAGGAGGAGATCCCAGAGCTCGAGATAGATGTGGATGAACTTTTGGACATGGAAAGTGGTGATACCCGGGCTGCTAGAGTCCGGGAGCTGTTAGTTAACTGTTACAAACCCACTGAGGCTTTCATCTTTGGCCTGCTGGACAAGATCCAGGGCATGCAGAAGCTGAACACACCCACTCGAGAAGTGAGGGTCCTGACTCAGATGGCCGTGGCTCCCACAGGACAATCGCTGCCCCCAACCTCGTAGCAACAGCAATACAGGGGACCCTGCAGCCAGGCCTGGTGCCATGAGCAGGGATCCATGTGCCCCTGCCTAGGGGCCATTTCCCTTGTCCTCAGTTTTCCACTTTTGGGGTTTTTTATTGTTATTTAACTGATGGGACTTTAAAAAACAAAACAAACAAAACAACAAAGATCTTTTTACTCAAGCAGAGTATTCTCACTCTCTGCCAGTGGATGTAAGTGTCAGCACTTACGTATCATGCAGTGTAAGGATTCATGATTCACTGAAGAATGATATCCCAGACTCAAGTAGTATGCAAATACACAGGGACTTTTATTCTACAGAAGTCCAGCATGCTGGGATCTACCATTTACCAAGATAGAGATGCCCAAGTGAGCTCGAAGGCCCAATTTAAAGCATGTTAGGGAAATTCCAGGAAGGGGTAGGTGACCTTTATCTTAATTGGTTGGTTCTATATCTAGGGACGTTCCAGAACCATTGCTGGGGGGCTCAGGGGGGACTGGAAACTATTACTGACCAAGCTTGGAAACTGTTGCTGACCCACTGCCCTTGCCTCAGACCAGGTGGCAGGACAGTTTCTAATGGTGGGACAGTTTCTGATTGGCTGCCGGAGGCCTGGAGTTTTTCCAGTAACTGATTTGCCTGGGCATTCCCAGTTCTTATAAACAGAGATCTAGGCCTAGTCTCCTGAACTACCAATTTGAAGCCTGCCTCAAATCTTCTTCTTCTTTTTTTTTTTTTTTTTTTAAAGATTTATTTTATTTATTATATGCAAGTACACTGTAGCTGTCTTCAGGCATTCCAGAAGAGGGCGCCAGATCTCATTAGGGATGGTTGTGAGCCACCATATGGTTGCTGGGATTTGAACTTATCACCTTTGGAAGAGCAGTCGGGTGCTCTTACCCGCTGAGCCATCTCACCAGCCCCTCAAATCTTCTTAGCAGAATAAATATACCCAGGTCTAATTTTGGCCCTGAACTGCAGTCTGATACTGTGGAATGGCATATCATCCTGTATAATGGGTTCTCTTTTTTTTTTTTTTTTTTTTTTTTTTTTTTTTTTTTTTTTTTTTTTTTTTTTTTTTTTTTTGGTTTGGTTTTCTCGAGACAGGGTTTCTCTGTATAGCCCTGGCTGTCCTGGAACTCACACTGGACCACACAGATAAAAAGAGTTTATAAGAAAATTGGAGCTGGGCGTGGTGGCGCATGCCTTTAATCTCAGCACTCGGGAGGCAGAGGCAGGTGGATTTCTGCGTTTGAGGCCAGCCTGGTCTACAAAGTGAGCTCCAGGACAGCCAGGACTATACAGAGAAACCCTGTCTCAAAAACAAACAAACAAACAAACAAACAAACAAAACAAAACAAAAATTGGAGGTGGAAATTTCCTAATGAAAAAAAAAATTGAAAAGGAAGACATGACTGCTTCTAGGTGTGGTAGATGAGGTTTATTGTAGGTAAAGGGGAGAGCATAGGCAGAGACAGTTTCAGCTGGGTAATCCAGAGTAAATATGACCCTGAGCTGGGCCATGAGAGGAGAGGCAGAGGGGAGAGGGGAGAGTCAGGAGACCAGGAGATAAATAGACCAGGAGGATAAAGTGTAGACAAAAGATCTGCTGACCAAAATGGCAATTCAACCCCGGGATTGAGAGTTCAGGGTGGCGGGTGGAGTATGCCAGCCATACCTGTTACAATAGTGATTGTGGGATGTTGGGAGATCCTAGAAGCCAGGTTCCCTTTGATATGTTAAATAGGCACCTCAGACATTTGTCCTAAGTTTGAGAGTAACGCTTATAGCCTAGCAATGCTGGGGCTGCTCTACTCAAGTACTGTGATGGATTCCTTCCATAGATCTGTGGTAATGCTGGTGGAAAGAGACCTAGCCGTCAGTCACTAAGTGCAACGTGCATTACACTGGCAAAGGGGAACACACAACAGCCATGAGGCTACGGCAGGACTAAAAGTCGGAGGCCAACCTGGGCTACATAATGTATAGTTTGCACCTTGTCTTAAGCCATTTTGAGTTATCATAACAGGATACAATAGAGTGGGTAATTTATAAAGAACACACCTTTGTTTTCATTCTGTTATACAGGCTGGGATGTCCATGACTAAGTGCTGGTATCTGATCTGATAAATCCTTTCTTTTAAAAAAAAAAAGATTAATTTTTACTTATGTATGTGTGTATACCATTTGCATTCCTGTTGCTCATAAAGGCCAGAAGAGGGCAACAGTTGTCCTGGAGTATCAGATGGCAGCAAGGCACCATGTGGCGTTAGGAACCTGATCTGGGTCTTCTGCAAGAGCAGCTAGTGCCTCTAATGGCTAAATCATCTCTTCAGTCTCATGGTGAGGGCCTTGCTGCACTCTAACATGAAAGAAAGAACCAGAAAGTGAAAAATGGTATGGTTGCAGTCCTTTATTGAAATAGCAGAGCCCTCTTGGCCCAGTTACCACTCTGAATTGCCACAATACCAATAAAATTCTGGCATGAATTGTGGAATGAAAAAAAATGTTCAAATCATGGCATATTTTCTGTGTAAATATTGTATAATATTTTATGCATATTCACAAAGAACATTTCATTTACTCCATTTTAATGGACTTGAGTGAGAACTGCAAACTGGCAAGCAACTGCGGTTGGCACATAGAGGTTTTCCATCTACTTATTCAGTTATCGCTCACACAGCTGAAAGCTGCTGAATAATTATCTAGTCAGCTAAACTTCTGCCAAAGGTCAACTTCAATGATACTGATTTCAGCAAGTCAAATCAAATGATACAAAAACTTTAAAAAATGTTTTTAGAGCTCAGCAAAAATTTGGCCAAAGATATTTTTTTAAGGCAGGAAACCTGATCTACTCATCTATTTTTGTCCTTATCCTTTGAGAAAATGGAATTGTCCACTATGTAATATTATGTAATTCCAACAAAATCTTCTGTATCCAATTAGCTGTAAAAATAACTACCAGAAAGGCAATCATGTGTAGTGTCTCAGTTAGGGTTTTACTGCTGTGAACAGACACCATGACCAAGGCAACTCTTATAAGGACAACATTTAATTGGGGCTGGCTTACAGGTTCAGAGGTTCAGTCCATTATCATCAAGGTGGGAGTATGGCAGCATTCAGGCAGGTATGGTGCAGGCATCACTGAGAGTTCAACATCTTCACCTGAAGGCTACTAGTGGAAGACTGAATTCCAGGCAGCTAGGATGAGGGTCTTATAGCCCATACCCCAAGTGATGCACCTATTCCAACAGGGCAATACCTTCTAATAGTGCCACTCCCTGGGTCATATATCTAAGACCATCTCAAACAAGAAGAAAGACCAGTACCCTCACACATGCACCAAGTCATGCATCCTACATGGACTTTTACACATTCACATATATAAAAGAATCTTTTTTGGGGTTTTTTTTGTTTGTTTTTTTCGAGACAGAGTTTCTCTGTAAAGCCCTGGCTGTCCTGGAATTCTCTTTGTAGACCAGGCTGGCCTCGAACTCAGAAATCTGCCTGCCTCTGCCTCCCAAGTGCTGTGATTAAAGGTGTGCGCCACCACACCCGGCACAAAAGAATCTTAAAGTAGCAATGAACCATGCCTAAGTCCTAAAACATATGACCTTCAGTAGTATGGCTTTATTACTTTTCCAGATAATTACATAAACATCTTTATTATATTATTATTATTATTATTATTATTATTATTATTATTATTATTGGAACACAGAAGCAGGTGTTGAATTTCTGGTTCTGGGATTACAAGCAGTTTTAGCACACCTGACATCAGTGTTGTGAATTAATTCAGGTCTTCTAGGAACGTAGTAAATGTTCTTAACTACTGAGCCATCTCTCCAACCCCAAGACTGTAACATTTTAGTTACAATAAGAACACCTTGGACTGGGGAGATGGCTCAGTGGGTAATAACAGTTGCTTGTATAAGGACTGGAGTTTAAATCCCCAGTACCCAAATAAAAAAGCCAAAAAGCTGGACATGGTCTCATCCTTTGTGTGTGTGTGTGTGTGTGTTTGGTTTTTCGAAACAGGCTTTCTCTGTATAGCTCTGGCTGTCCTGGAACTCACTTTGTAGGCCAGGCTGGCCTCGAAGTTAGAAATCTGCCTGCCTCTGCCTCCCAAGTGCTGGGATTAAAGGCGTGCGCCACCACGCCCAGCTGTTTTCAGTTTCATGGTGATGGAAATGTACAGGTTTTCGGACCTTTTACATCTCTCTTTGGTATGTACCAGAATGACTGAAAAATATATCTGGAGCTTTTTTTTCTGCACTTGATGAGAAAATAATATTTCATCTAGCAAATAACTTAGTACATTGGAAAGAGAAAGTTTTAATTTCAAGTGAGCCTTAATCCTTAATTTGATTAAACTTGGCTGTTTGAATTGAGTGCTTGATCATTCACAATAATGTATACTTGTATACATATATACATACGATTTAAACAGAGCAAATAGACACATAATAGGGCTGATTTTGTTAAAGGGGACAGCCACTGCTTTGGGAATTAGACTGCCTGTACCCAAGCCTTAGCACATAATCATGTTTTTTTCTACTTTATGTTGTTAGGTAGGTCTAGTGACATTTTATTTTTAAATATTTTTATGACACAGATTTAGTGGATTGAGACAATTTGCTAACTCCTGTTTGTGTAAGATTTTTCAAATGGAAAAATAATTTCTATATTTTTGCCGAAATTTGCTATATACTTTCTAAACCCACTTAGAAATATAGTATTTTCTGGGCGGTGGTGGCGCATGCCTTTAATCTCAGCACTTGGGAGGCAGAGGCAGGTGGATTTCTGAGTTCAAGGCCAGCCTGGTCTACAGAGTGAGTTCCAGGACACAGAGAAACCCTGTCTCAAAAACAAACAAATAAACAAACAAACAAACAAAAAAAGAGTTTAAAGTCTCCAAGTCTTCCATTTCTTCAGCAAACAGCATAGTCAGGCCTGGTACCAACTTCTATCTTAATTACCATGAAGAGGTACCATGACCAAGGTAACTTACAAACAAACAAAAAGAAATATAGTATTTATTAATAACTGAAATTATTAGTCTACATTTGGTATAAAGTATCATGCATTACATAATGGCAGGTCAAGATAAAATGTTAGTACTTTAAGGTCATGTGCTGCAGTGACTGAGGTTATCCTGTGGCATAGACACAGCAGATTGGCATTTCACAGCCCCGGGGCCATTTCAGTGGGTGCAGCCTTTTATGTTAAATGCATTTCCCAGGGCAGCATGGAGGGAGAAGGCCTTTAGGTCCATTTTTAAATGGCCTTATTTAAATTTGATGTTTTACAAAGAAACTCAGGGAAGGTACTACAACCAAAATCTGTAATTTGACTTTTGTGTTTTTGTTTTATTGGAATACTTTTTAAAAATTATATATATATATATATATATATATATATATATATATATATATATATTCACTGTAGCTGTCTTCAGACACACCAGAAGAGGGCATCAGATCTCATTATAGATGGTTATGAGGTTGCTGGGATTTGAACTCAGGATCTCTGGAAGAGCAGTCAGTGCTCTAAACCACTGAGCCATCTCTCCAGCCCTATTGGATTACTTTTATAAAGGGAAATAATAACCATGGTCGTTTGTACAACTTTCTTAATTATTTTTTCACTGTTACCTTTTATTTTACAAGTTTCTGAATATGGATTAAATTAACTTTTTTTTTTTTTTTTTTGGTTTTGGTTTTTCGAGACAGGGTTTCTCTGTGTAGCCCTGGCTGTCCTGGAACTCACTTTGTAGACCAGGCTGGCCTCGAACTCAGAAATCCACCTGCCTCTGCCTCCCGAGTGCTGGGATTAAAGGCATGCGCCACCACGCCCAGCTAACATTTTTTACCAAAAAAGAAATATGAATATATTATTCAATGACTAATTGAATACCAATGCTTTAATTTAAAATTATACAACTTTTAAAAATTTATATTTCATGTAGATTTACCTCTGAAGGTAGAATATAGTGGCACTCTGTTTCAGCCAAGTATCAATTTTTAATATGCAGCTGTTTGCATTCAACCAAAATACATATTTGATGTCCCTCTAAAAAAGCAATGAAAACTCTATGAAAAAAGTGCAGCTATGTGTTTTTTATTTAATACAGTTCTTTGACAGAAATCCAAAATGTTTTGCCAGTTAAGCCACAGGTTTATTTTACTGAAAAATACCTAGATCTCTTTTCATCTGGGCTTCCTTCATTGCCATTCGGTCTCCCATCCTGCTTCTTCTGCTGCCACCAGCTGGCTGCCACTGCTGCTAAATTCCAGCAACCAGCAGGAGGCAATTCAGTGCTTTGTTATGGCTGCTGTGCTCCTGGTAGGAAAAGCAGCTCAGATGTAGAAGCCAATCTTTAAGCTGGGAACAGAAAAGCACAATCAACTCATTGCCTTCACATGTTCAGTTATCATATAGCTATGCAGTAGCGTGTACTTGTCCCAGTACATGGCCCAGACAAAGCTCCAGGCTAACAAAAAGCTAAAAAAACTTAACATTCCCACTGTTAATGGTCTCCTCCCAGGAAGGAACGAGGTTAAAACTACAGAGCCATTATAGAAAGCAAACAAAGGTCAAATCCAAAACATAAACTTAGAAATTCACAAGTACAAATTCTAACACATTTATACAAAAGAACATTTGGAAAATAGTAGGGAGATAAAATTTCAAACGTGTTTAATTTTTGAAATTTTGAGCAGTAAGTGTAATTTTAACTTTTCATTTTGGCCAAATCCCTGTCATTTTTGTTGTTGTTAGAGGGATTAAAAGATTTAACTATTTAAAATTTACTACCATTAATTAAAATTTAAAATTTAAAGTATAAAATAAAAATAAGCTTCCAAGTAGTAGATTTTGTAAGTATCTAGCTAGTATTCACACCTCAGAAATTCTCAAAGGTTAACACAACACTAAGAAAATATAAAAAGTTATGAATTCACATGGTACTTGAACATTTATAACATATTCAGCTACATTAAAAAATCCAAGTCATTTATAAGAACACATAAACACATATATACAAACAGAGGTAAAACAGAGTCAGTTCTGAAGCCAGAGAGACATATTACCAAGTAATATGCGCCTGTCCCTGAATGGACCATGTGCCTTTTTTTTCCCTAACTCCAGTGCTTGCTCAACAGCTTTGCCATAGAATACAATACCACATTATGCCACAAGATCAAGGTGTTTACAGATTAGTAGTTCCATTTGAGTGAACCAAGTGAAAAGTCAGGCTATATAACCAAAAAAGAGAAATTGTTAGCAGGAATATACGTAAATAAGGCTTCCAAGTTCACCTATTCTTAAGAATCAAGGATAAGGGGCTGGTGAGATGGCTCAGCGGGTAAGAACACCCGACTGCTCTTCCGAAGGTGATAAGTTCAAATCCCAGCATCCACATGGTGGCTCACAACCATCCGTAACGACATCTGGCGCCCTCTTCTGGAGTGTCTGAAGACAGCTACAGTGTACTTACATATAAAAAAAAAAAAGAATCAAGGATAAGTTTCCAACTAGCTTCACTATAGACAACGCCTATGGCTTGTATACTAGAACACTAGGTTGCTTTACAGAAACTTGAAGGTGACTTTAGCTACAAAACCAAAACCACTCTTGTTCTAGAGCCTATGGATAGCTAAATAGAGAATGTGAATCCCTGCTTGATGGTGTGTGTACACCTATAATCCTAGCACTCAAGAATTGGAGAAAAGAGGACAAGTTTCCTCTGCTATGTAGAGCTTTAAGTCCAGTCTGGGTTACAGACTGTTTTTAAAAAGAGAGAATGCTTTATGGCTAGAGGGTGTAGCTCAGTGTATCAAAGTCCTGGGTTCTTAGATGGATCTGTATGTGGGCAACACAGAGATGGGACTGCGTTTAAAATGATACAGCCTTGGGTCTGTTTCACAGAGCTTCTCGTTTAATTGGTCCAGGCTCCACAAACCAGAGGGATTTTAAAGGCCCCTGGTGAAGGTACTGTGCAACTAAGGCTGAGAACTACACTTTAGTTCACTAGACAGATGGTCAATGTTCCAATTTTTTTGTTGTTGTTGTTTTTTTAAAGATTTATTTTATTTATTATATGTAAGTACACTGTAGCTGTCTTCAGACACTCCAGAAGAGGGAGCCAAATCTTGTTACGGATGGTTGTGAGCCACCATGTGGTTGCTGGGATTTGAACTTATCACCTTTGGAAGAGCAGTCGGGTGCTCTTACCCGCTGAACCATCTCACCAGCCCCAATGTTCCAATTTTTTAAAGTTTCATCTAACGTATTTTATAGGCGAGTAGATCAATGGAAAACCTGCAAGGGCTGGTTCTCTCTCATCATGTTGTCCCCCTGGGACTGACTTCAGGTAGTTAGGTTAGGCAGCATGTGCCTTTACCAGTTGAGCCATTTTTCCAGCTCTAGATCTCCAATATGTAGCAATAGCACAAACCTCAAGTCTTTGATGAAAGTTCCCCCCCACCCCCCGAGACAGGGTTTCTCTGTGTAGCCCTGGCTGTCCTGGAACTCACTCTGTAGACAAGGCTGGCCTCGAACTCAGAAATACGCCTGCCTCTGCCTCTCACGTGCTGGGATTAAAGGCATGCGCCACCACGCCCGGCTAAGTTTAAAAAAAAAAAAAATCAACAGCCAGGTGTTTTGATGCACGACTCTTAAGTGCAGGTTAACTCTGAGAGTTCAAGGCCAGCCTAGTCTATATAGTGAACGCCAGGTTTGGATTGCATAGTGAGACCCTGTCTTAAAATAAAGACCAGTCAGCTATCATGTAGAAGACTGGGAATTGATCCATTCTTATCTCCTTGTACTAAGGTCAAGTCTAAGTGGTTGAAGGACCTCCACATAAAACCAGAGACACTGAAACTTATAGAGGAGAAAGTGGGGAAATGCCTCGATGATATGGGCACTGGGGAAAAATTCCTGAACAAAACAGCAAAGGCTTGTGCTGTAAGATCNGAGGTGGAAGCTCACGGTCAGCTATTAGATGGAACACAGGGTTCCCAAGGAAGAAGGAGCTAGAGAAAGTACCCAAGGAGCTGAAGGGGTCTTCAACCCTATAGGTGGAAGAATAACCATGAACTAACTAGTACCCCCTGGGCTAGTGTCTCTAGCTGCATATATAGAAGAGGATGGCCTAGTTGGCCATCAGTGGGAAAAGAGGCCCCTTGGTTATGCAGACTTTATATGCCCCAATACAGGGGAATGCCGGGGCCAAGGGGTGGGAGCGGATGGGTAGGGGAGCAGGGACGGGAGGGGAGAGGGTATAGGGAACTTTCTGGATAACACTTGAAATATAAATGAAGAAAATATCTAATAAAAGTTGAAAAAAAATAAAATAAAGGCATGCGCCACCAAAAAAAAAAAGTTTTATTTTTCAATAAAGAGACTTTACTTGGTTCTCAGAAAAAAAAAATAAATAAAATAAAGGCCAGTAATATAGACAAATCTTACAAAACAAAATGTTGCACGAAATAATCCAGATTTAAACGGTGTGGTTCTATTTACGCAGAATTCAATATTAAAAAAATAATAAATCAGAACGGGGCAGGGGGCAGAAATATGTAGGAAGGGAAACTAGAAAGAAATTCCCTAGATAGAAATGTTACATGTTACATATGGGGCTGGTGAGATGGCTCAGCGGTTAAGAGCACCGATTGCTCTTCTGTAGGTCCTGAGTTCAAATCCCAGCAACCACATGGTGGCTCACAACCATCTGTAATGAGAGCTGACACCCTCTTCCGGAGTGTCTGAAGACAGCTACAGTGTACTTACATATAACAATAATAATGAAAAATAAAACATTTTTTAAAATCTTTTAAAAAATAGAAATGCTACGTATTTCGATTAAGGCATAGACAGATATTTAGTTTTCAAAACACCGAAAGGAACAACTGAGGCCTCCATTACGATATCGCCGTACATAAAGACGTTAGAACGAGACGTGATTAATTTAAATGTGGGTATGTATCGGTACTTCTGACAATCCCAAACTCCTGCTATATGAAAAGCACAACAAACCGGAGATGAAAAATCAGTGAGAAGGAAGGGCTGAGAGTTTCAAGCCTCATGAGTCACTAGCATGCTGCTGGACGGACGGACACCAGTAGCTTCGAGCACTCCGGAGCCTGAGCGTCCCAGCAAAAGAAGCCCGCGCGCTTTTTCCGGCATATGCACCAAAAAAAAAAAAAAAAAAAAGGCTGGGTGTCCTCACCGGAAGGGTCCGGAGGGAAATGTTGCCACCGGAGCAAAGAACCCGGTAGCACTTTGGTTCCTGCGTGGATGCTGGAGCTGGAAGGCTCCGGGCGGGCGCACGGCTGATTGGGGCTTGCAGAAGCAGGACGCAGGGGCCCGCCGTCCATCCGCCGCTACGATGATTCCGGTGTCGCTGGTGGTGGTGGTGGTGGGTGGCTGGACTGCCGTCTACCTGGCCGACTTGGTGTTGAAGGTGAGGGCCTCAGGCCTCAGGCCCCAGCCGGTGGAGTCCAGGGCTGGTGCGCGTGGTCCTGTGTCGCCCAAGGCCTTTTTCCCTGCTGAGTCTCCGCTCGTGGCCGGGAGCCGCTCCCAGCGCCCGCGGCTTCTACGTGCGCTCTCCCGCGTGGCGCATCCGGCCGGCCGAGTAAATAAAGTAGGGCAGGCGGGCTGCGGGAGGGGAGGGGTGTGGCGGCCACCGCATTGCGGGCGCCGCCGGGTCCCTGCGGCTTTTGGGCTCCTTCCCGGGAGGAGTCTGGCGGGCTTGGGAGGCAAGGCTCGAAGGAGGAAAAGAAATGAAAACTTCCGCTTAAGAAAATACATTCTTGCCCTTCTTTGTGCTAAGGTTAGGACCGGTGAGACGCTGCTGGTGTTGTGATAAATCGAAATCGGATCGTGACTTACAGTCACTGGTCTCAAACTCGAAAGTACACAGGAGCATCCGTGGTTTTGGTTTAAATTTAGATTCTGATTTCGTCAGATCTGGGAGGAAAGCTAAGATTCTTTATTTCCAGCCAGTTTCACTGTCCTACGGATGGACGGGGCTGACCCACAGCCGGTGTTTTAAGTAGCATGCTTAAGTAGCAAGAATTTAGTAGCCACATTTTCAATTATTCGAATTTTATTTACACCCTACACTCCCTTTTTCTCAGTGACCACACACACTCTGAGTGCATTTTTTTTTTTGAGTGTTGTGGGTGCTGGAATCGTAAGACGAAATTTCAAGAGTTTGTCTGAGCACGTGTTTCAGACATCCTTAGAATGGAGTGGGGGTGGGGAATACGAGCTTAGAAATTCCCAAGGGTTTGGAAATGACAATCATAAATAGTAAAACCTTCATGTTTGTGTTCTTTTAAACAAAATACCTCGTGACCCTTTGTCTTAGAAAACAATAAAATCAAATGACACACGTGGTTCTTTGTCATATTTAAACGTTGGTACGCCAGACTATGAAGTGTAGTCCTTAAGAGAGCTAGGCTCTGCCACTTTCTAACCTTTGTGACCTTAGGCAGATCGCTACTTGTGCCTCCATTTCTTGTCTTTAAATTGGGAAAGCAACTGGAATGATCACCTGAATTTATGGAGAGGATTATATTATGCTTCTACATATACTGTATCGGAATATACTGTATCGGAAGTCCAAGGACCAACAACACTTGGATAATCTGGGCACTTCTTAGAATGGCAGACTCTCAGGTGTCGCCTCTGACCTGTAGAATCACAGTCTGAAGCTTAACAAGGTTCCCCTGATCATTTCTGTGCACATTTGTTTGGAAATCACTAGTGTGGTGGACTTGGTTTTAGTGCTTAGCAGCACAGCCCACATGATTTGGTGATGGGGCTCAAAAGAAAGAGCACATGATTTCTTAATGTTTCATATGTTAAAAAAAATCATCCCAGATAAATAGAACTCATCAAACTCGTACAGTCAGTAGCAGCAGGTCAAGTGAGCGAGAAGGATGTGGCTTTAATTTCTTGGGGCATCCCCTGTCTTCATAAAAGCACCAGCTCCGGAGGAGTGGTACTGATTCAGTATCTGCCTAAGAATGGGAATCAGCCTTGCCTGAAAAAAACAAATGTATCTGGCTGTTTTGTCTGCTTCTCTGTACATGTACACTACATGCATTCAGTGCCCTCTGGGGTCTATTCCCTGGCACTGGGGTTACAAATGGTTCTTTAGCCACCATGTGGGTGCTGGCATTTGAACCTGGGTCCTCTGAAAGAAAAGCCACTGTTTTACTGTTTGAGCCCTCTTGGCAGTGCCTGAGAGCTTGACTTTTCAGAACTTTTCCCTTCTCCTGATCCTGCTGTCTTACCCTTGGTTTTTGTAGCCCAGTAAACCTCTGCTGCACAGGTGTGCCAGTCGCCTTTTCAAGTTGTAGAAAACAGGCAGGCTTAAAAAATGCCATCAGAATAGAATATAGTAGAGACAATTATAGATACAGGTATTCAGACTGTGGCCATTTCTTTATGCTGGTAAAAGACCTGAAATATCCTTCTAGGACAAATGCGTCATCAGTTACAACAGTATTTCATCAGTTACAACAGTATTTCAGTGCTTTCTGTAACTCCCTTGTTATTTATAGATCTACTTTAGTGAAGGTCTTCAAATTATAAGAACCTTGTGATTGTTTATAAGCAACTATTACTGTAACCCTTGGGGAAATTTAAGTGCTTCTACTGAGACCTAGAAGACATTAGGTAAATTTTCTAGTTTTGTCTGGTTTAACTTGAGGCTTGCTTAGATGAAAATAGAAAATATTGATTGAAAGTAAGCTATCTCTTCTGTTGAATCCACTCAGAGTCTAAAAATTATCTCAAAAGACCTGTTTCCTGTCTGTGGCAATGAAATAAGCGGTGCCATCCACTGTGGTAGTTATTGGATGTGTGTGGCTATCTAGCATCTGCAAAAGCTTGTCTGAATAGAAATATGCTATGAGTATAATTTTAATTCCACATTTCAAAGAATACTAGAAATAAATATCTCATTCTTACATTGATTATACATTAAAATGATTGCTTGGATTTGGATGTTTACAGATTACAAATATGAAAATGAATCTTTTCTTTTTAAAATTTGGCTACTAGACAGTTTAAAATTATGTGGCTTGAAGTTTTGATGTACATATTTCTATGGGCTTTATGGTTCGAAGCAGAGGTCAGGAGTGTTGTTGGTGGTGATGGTTTGGGTTTTTTGTTTTTTGGGTTTTTTTTTTTTTTTTTTTTTTTATAGGGTTTCCCTGTGTAGTCCTGGCTGTCCTGGAGCTCACTCTGTAGACCAAGCTAGCCTTGAACCCAGACATCTGCCTGCCTCTGCCTCCCAAAATGCTGGCTTTAAAGGTGTGTATCTCTATCACCTGTCAAGGTCAGATTTTTTTTTTAATGGGCTGGAATAGTAAGTTTTTTAAATGTATTTATCTTTATTCCTTAGTCCTTTTTTATAGTCCAGACTCTATCCCCCTCTGAGTCTGCCCCCCCTCCCCATCCCATTCCCCCCTATCTCCAAGAGGATGTCTCCACCACCCCCCCAGGCCTCCCCTCTCCCTGGGGCCTCAAGTTTCTCAGACCAGGCAGTTCTCTGCTGTATATGTGTCAGTGCCTGAGAGATCTCAGGATCTGGGTCAGTTGAGACTGCTGCTCTTCCCATGGGGCCACCCTCCTCAGCTTCTTCCAGCTTTTTCCCAGTTCAACCACAGGGGTCCCCAGCTTCTGTCCATTGGTCGGGTGTAAATATCTGCATCTGGCTCTTTCAGCTGCTGGTAGGGCCTCTCAGAGGGCAGCCATGCTAGGCTCCAGTCTGTAAGCACCCCTATAGCATCAGTAATAGTGTCAGGCCTTGGAGCCTGCCTTTGAGCTGGATCCTTGTTTGGGCCTGTCACTGGACCTTCTCTCAGGCTCTTCTGTATTGAATAATATTTTAAGCTTTATGGATCACAGGATCTTTTTGTTACACATTCTTGGGTTTTATTTCCTATTTGGAGAAGACAGGGTTGAGACAGCATTTCTCCGTGTGAGGCTGGCTGGCCTGGAGCTCACTCTGCCAAACGTGCTGGCTATAAACTTTCAGAGTTACTTCTGCCTTTCCTTCTCCATCACTATTATGTAGTGGGATTACAGGCATACTCCACTGTGCTGGCTACTTTTGATTATAGATTTACTGGGATTTAGAATCACCATGGAAACAATTCTCTGTGTTTGTGGCTGCAAGGGATTATCTAGTTTAGGATAATTGAGGGAGAAAACCCACCCTAAATGTGGGAGGTACTGTTTCTATGGGGTTAGACACTGAACTATATAAAAACAGAGAAAGGACTGAACACAAGCTTTCCTCTTCCTCTTCCTCTTCCTCTCCACTATGAATGTAAAGTAACTAGTTGCCTCAACACCTACCTCCAGTGCCATGTCTTCTGCTCCATGATGAGATATACTCTGGAGCTGTGACCAAAATGAAATCTTTCCCAAAGCTGCCTTTTTGTCACAGCATCTAGACAAGTAATCATCATAACCACTATCCCCAACAGTTGTCTTTTAAAGAATACCCCTTAAAATTTTTTAAACTATTCCTAAATTAGAGGGTATAAGCCAGATTTCACTTTTGTGTTAAATATCTCTGGAAACTAACCTGGTCTACCCAGTTGGAGACTTTTAATACTTTGCAGAAAAACAGCGAGGCTTTAAGATTATAAACATTTGGGTGGGGCTGGGATTGTAGTTCAGTTTGTGGAATGCTTGCCTAGCATACAGAAGTCCTGGGATGAATCCCCAGCACTACATAAACTGGATATGAAATCAAATGCCTGTAATCTCAGCACTTGAGAGGTGGAGTCAAGAGGATCACAAATTCAAGGACATCCTCAGCTATGTGGAAACTAGAGGCCAGCTTGGGTTACATGAAACTAACTCAAAAAATATTATAAACATTTGCACCACTAACATCTTGATTTCTTTTAGAAAGTCTTTATTTTCTTTATTTTATTTATTTCTTTGTTTTCTTATGTTATAAGTCTGCTCTTCAAATTTGAGTGATGCTGAACTTTTCTTTCTCTTAGTCATCTGTGTATTTTAAACATTCTTATGAAGACTGGCTGGAAAACAATGGATTGAGCATCTCTCCTTTTCATATAAGATGGCAAACTTCAATTTTTAATCGTGCCTTTTACAGTTGGGGACGGCGGAAAGCAAGGATGCTTTACCAATGGTACTTTTCATCTTCAATTTTGGTCTAAATTAGTAATTAAATTATAATCATCAGAGTTAGCTTATTAACAATTTCCATTATTTTTGGGTCTATTGAGCATATGTATGTATATATAAACACACACACATAAATATATATATGGAATTGTATCATTGTGCTTTTTCATACATTAAAAGTCATGGCACCTGAGCATAGTGGTACATTTCTGTTATCCCAGAAGTACCAGGAGTTTTAAAGTCATTCTGAGTTAGATTTAAGTTTGAGGCCAGTCTGAGCTACATGAGAACCTTGTCTCAAACAAAAAGTAAAATGAGGGAAACTGGAGAGATGGTTCAGCAGTTAAGAGCATTTGTTGTTCTTCTAGGGGACTCAAGTAAAGCCTAAATTGAATGAATGAATGAATGAATGAATGAATGAATGAATGGAATGAGACACTTATGAAAATTTATACCTTTATATTTTCCGTGGTCTTTGGGACACCTAATATCCTAACAATTTCTTTTTAAAAAGATGTGTTTATTTTTATTTTGTCGTTTTGTTTTGCTGAATTTGCACCATCTGCATGCAATGCTCACAGGAGCCAGTATCAAATCCCCTGAAACTGGAGCAGCAGTTGTGAACCAACATGTGGTACTAGGAGCTGAATCTGGGTCCTCTGCAAGAGCAGCTAGTGCTTTTAACCTCTGAGCCATCTCTCCAGTTCCCCATAACAGGTTCTTAGTTCAGAGAATTTGGGGCTAGTGAATAATGTACTCTAAACTACTTTCTGTTAAAAAATGAAACTCCACATAGAAACAGCAGCACACACCTCTAAGAATCCCAGCACTCTGAAGTCTGAGGCAGGAGAATTGATAATTTGAGGGAAGCCTGGACAACAAAGCAAGTTCTGGGCAACTCCAGGGTACATAATGAGTCTTTGTCTCAATGTATATATTATCTTAAATAAAGTAATAGAAGAAAAGAAAAAGGCAAAATAGAAAAGGCACTTCAGATCGATCCTGTGGATAGTTTAACAACTTTTAATTTTCTCTTTTAGAGCTATTCACCCGAAAGTCCAAAATATTATGGAAAATGTCCACTTTCAGTTATAAGACTTTACCTGTTGATTGCCTTGGAAATAGAACACAGTTGATAATGTAACATCCTTTGAATTATCTTTCTGCTTTCTAAAATATTTTCTAGATTTTAGGTTGGAGTTATGTTATCAATTTTAGCATTATAAATGAAGACAAAAAATTACGATTCAGAATTAAAGAAACAACATTGTAAAATTTTTAAAAGTAAATATGTGAACAACACACACAAAAATGTAAAGAAAGCTCCAAATGTATTTAAGCTAAATATAAACAAATAAAAAGCCAGAAAGGATGAACATTAAAACAAAGTAAGGTTATTAAAACAGTTCTACAACCTAAAATTTCACAACAGAACTTTATAAAAAAAATAACAGATTAGTTCCAGCCATAAGAATAATTTTTATTATTGAAACAACAAAATAGGGGCTAGAGAGATGGCTCAGTGATTAAGAGCACTGACTGCTCTTGCAGAGGTCCTGAGTTCAATTCCCATCAGCCACATGGTGACTCACAACCATCTATAATGGGATCTGATGTCCTCTTCTGGTGTGTCTGAAGACAAGGACAGTGTACTCACATATATTAAATAAATAAATAAATAAATAAATAAATAAATAAATAAATAAACACATCTTAAAAATATAAACAAAACTATTAAATTTGCCTCCTTTGATATTTAAACTAATTTATCACAAAGCTAAAATGCGATAAATAAGATGCAGACAATAGAATAGAAAATAAGTAATGTGAAATGAGTGAATGCCCTAATGTTAAGAGCATTTCTAACTATAGTAAACACAAGCAAAACTGGGCTGTAATAAATGAGCAAATAGAGAGGAACCCCTCCCCCCTCAGCCCTTTTTTAAAAATTGGCAGTGATATTTAGCTTTTTGGGGGTATCAGAGTATGAAATTTGTTAGAATTACCTGAGTCAATCAGTTCAGACAGGGACTAGTGGTCTTTTTAGCCATTGTTTAAAAGTTACAAAATGTGGCCAATTACTTTGTTAGTCCATGCAGTGTGAAGAATTGTATACTTACAAGTTTGTTTTTGTTCTTGTTGCCAGGTTCAATTTTGGAATGGTGTTTGGCGTGGTTGCCATGTTCAGCTCTTTTTTTCTCCTTGGAAAAACACTGATGCAGACTTTGGCACAAATGATGGCTGACTCTCCCTCTCCTTATTCTTCCTCTTCCTCTTCCTCCTCTTCCTCTTCCTCTTCTTCCTCTTCTTCCTCCTCTCTTCACAATGAACAGGTGTTGCAAGTTGTGGTAAGTACACTCTTTTTTTTTTTGTCTTAACTGCTTAAACACAGATATTATTTTTTCTGGCTTAAGTAGACATTAAAATAAAATGCCTCGAGCCGGGCATGGTGGCGCACGCCTTTAATCCCAGCACTCGGGAGGCAGAGGCAGGCGGATTTCTGAGTTCGAGGCCAGCCTGGTCTACCAAGTGAGTTCCAGGACAGCCAGGGCTATACAGAGAAACCCTGTCTCGAAAAACCAAAAAAAAAAAAAAAAAAAGCCTCATAATTTTTCAGATTACACACTTAACTAAAGACCAGTAATAAGGCCCGGCATGGTGGCACACACCTTTAATCCCAACACTCGAGAGGCAGAGGCAGGCGGATTTCTGAGTTCGAGGCTAGCCTGGTCTACAGAGTGAGTTCCAGGACAGCCAGGGCTACACAGAGAAACCCTGTCTCGAAAAACCAAAAACCAAACCAAAACAAAACAAAACACCATTAATAAAAGATTAGCATAAATTGTCACAGTATTTGATGTCAGTGGAAATAACTAGGGCAGAGAATAAATGGATGACTAATAAGACAGGCAGTCATGACCACTCCCCTTAACTCAGGTGTCTTCTTGAGATGTGTAATGATTATTTCTTTCAAGGATCCAGCATGCTGACTTGAGATCTCTGTAACATACATCTTAACCGTGTGCAACACTCCCTTGACTTTTTCATGGTTTTAAGAATTTAATGTTCTTTTAGTTAAAAGTATAAGGCTGGTGCTGGGAGGGAAAGGTATGAGACATTTTCGAATGATCACTGGGATTTCTTTGAAACTGGATCACACTATATAAGCTGGGCTAGCCTAGTATTTGGTATGTAGCCGAGGCTGTCCTCAGGCTCACGGAGTTGTCCTGCCTCTGCCTCACACCTGCTGAGATTCCAGATATGAGTCACTACACCCACTCTGTGATTTCTTTTTTTAAATTTATTTTTTGTGACTGTTTTACCTGCATATGTGTGCACTATGTACATGTCTGGTATCCAAAGAGGTCAAAAGGGGGCATTGAATTTCCTGGAACTGTAGTTACAGACATTGTATGCCACCATGTGGATGCTGGGAACCAAATCTGGGTCCTCTGCAAAAGCAGTAAGTGTTCTTAACTACGGATCCACCTCTCCAGTCTCCACCTTGTGATTTAATGTAAAAAAATATATGCTAGGATTTACTCCATTGGTTGTAAGCTGTTACAGTAATTCTTCCTTTAAAGCCCATGTTTGGGCTTATAGCTTATCTTTTGGCAGTCCTGGAGCCCGAAAGTGCATCATGCATGTAAGCCAATGCTCTACCCCTGAGCTGCAGCCCTTGCATCTTCAGTTTGCAGGAGTGCCCAGCATTGGCTCAGTTTCGCTTCACAATTTTTCAACTTTTATTTATTTATTTCTACTTCACATTTTTAAAGATTTATTTATTTTATGTATATGAGTACACTGTAGCTGTTTTCAGACACACCAGAAGAGGGCATCAGATCCCATTACAGATGGTTATGAGCCACCATGCGGTTGCTGAGAATTGAACTCAGGACCTCTGGAAGAACAGTTGGTGCTCTTAACTGATGAGCCAACTCTCCAGCCCACATTTTTATATTTGTAGTTTCTATTCCATGAGTTATGAGTATTGATTTTAATAATGTTCTTATTCATAGAACATTTAAGGGTTAGGAACAGATTATTTTAAAAAGAAGGAAATCTGATCTCTGTGACCTCTGCTAAGTTGGGCAAATGTGGAAAAATTTACAAGTGATTTATAGAGAGTAATAAAGGATGGTCACACCTCTTTCTTAGGAGTTGAGACGATTTGTTAGGTGAAGCTGCTGCATACGACAGGAATTATTTCTTCAGTAAACATTTCATGAGTGTATCCTTCCTGCTGGCCATGTACAGGGTCCCACTTACCTGGAAAACAAAACCTAGTGCTCACATTCATGAAATTTTCAGTCTAGAAGATGAGTTGCTATGATTGTTATTTGATTGGACATTATACAAGGTGCTATGTAACAAAAGAAGTATAAGGGCACTAGGAAAGGAAGAGAGTGCAGAATGATGAGGGCAGTTCACATAGCCTGGAAGTGGAAGATGAGCCTAAAGAGAACTGAGCATTTCAGGAATAGAAGGACCACCTTTACATGGAGCACAGTAAGAACTATCCTAATACTCATAAACTCCTAGGTAAGCCAGGCAGTGTTTCCCATGTGAGGTTTCTGTCGTGCATTTTATTTTGTTCTCTCAGCAGATGGCCAAAGTGCAGGGTACACTCCTGAAGTTTACTTTGTTCTTCCTGGCTTACAGATGAGAAAGCCAGTACCCAAAGTTACTACATCATTTTCCCAGGACCAGTTAATAAATAGTGTATCCATCATTAATGATGATATCATCTATGTACATTATGCTTTACTCCTTTAAAATGGCAAAGAAAAGCCAGGCCTAGTGGAACAAGCTTATAATCCCAACTACTTGGGAGGTTGAGATGGGAGTAAGTTGAAGGCTTGCCTTGGCTACAAAGCAAGTTCAAGGCCAACATTCGCAACTTAGTGAGAACCTGTACCAAAGTAAAAGGTAAAAGAAGGTGTTGGGAGGCATAACTAGATATGGTAGAGGCATAATAGTAGAGCACTTGGCTAGCATGCATTGGGCCCTAGGTTCAATTTGAGGGTCGGGGATGGAGAGAGAGAAAAGGGGAAAGGAAGAAGGGAGGTGAGTAGAAGGCTCATTCAAGGAAGTATACATATTTTTGGCCTGCCCCTATGAGAAATATGGTGAAAGTTTAGAAGGTAGGTGTAGGTTTTTGGGTCCCCGTTTGCTCGCCACGGGGCTCTGCCTCTTGGCGAGGTGGGCCGAGGGAAGTTTGACTGTGCTTAGCCCATGCTGCTGCTGGACGGGTGTTGGGCCCTAGGGAAGCCCCTGGACAGTGCTCCTGGGATGAGAAAGCACAGTCTGGGGGTGCAGCACAGCTGGAGCTGGGTCAGGGGTTCCTAGGCCTGTGAAGAGGCCAGGGCCATGGGGTTCTCTGGCTCCTGGACACCCAGGCGCCGCTGCAGGAAGTCTCAGAAGAGCTGAGAATGGAATCCGGGCCCCTGGGCTGGATCTGGAACGCCCACTGGGAAGGGGGCTGGGAAGGCCTTGGATCCCAATGAAAAGAGGCAGTTCATGGTTTTAAGCCATTTATTGTCATGGCAGAAAGTAGATGAGTAAAACCTTACCCCACCTGGGCAGGCTTGAGATTAAAAACTTTTTCCAGGGAGGAATGTCTGAGAAGAAAAGCTTATTGGCTAAGCCCTCTAGGTACCTCATTAGAATGTTAATCTCCTATAGGAGGAACAACAATAAGAACTATTACCCCCAGAGTTCCCAGGGACTGAACCATCAACCAAAGGGTACACATGGAGAGACCCATGGCTCCAGCCATATATGTAGCAGAGGATGGTCTTGTGGGACATCAATGAGAAGAGAGACCTTTGGTCTTGTGAAGGGGAATGCCAGGATAGGGAAGCAGGAGTGGGTGGTTTAGTGAGCAGGGAGAGGGGGGTGGGATAGGGGGAGTTTCCAGGTGGGGGGGTGGGATGAGGAAAGGGGATAAAATTTGCAATGTAAATAAAGAAAGCATCTAATTAAAAAAAAAGAAGAATGTTAATCTGTCTTAAGCCTAAGGACCACAGGTCTTGTCCTTTCCTACCTGTGGGGGGCTTAGGGCATTGCCCTTACATGTCTGATGGCCACAAATTTATGGGAGGCTGTGGCTAGTGACAGGCCTGGTGCCCAGGAGCGGGCAAAGCTTCTACCATCCCTTCAGGGTCTCCGTGGCTTCTAGCCTTAGCTCTGCTGAGGACCAGGTCCACTCACGATCCACTGCTCCACAGGTAGGCATATTATAAGAGAACAGTATAATAAGTAGGAGACGGGAGATATTGGTAGTATCTAGGCCATCAAAGACCTCTCTATAAAGTTTCTGTTTTACCTATAGATTAGAATTCTATGCAAATGAGGCAAAGTTAGGTCAAAGATGGGGAGATCATTTAAGAGTACAGATGCAGTGATTCATGTTAGAAGTAATAAGGATCTAAACTAAATTTGTGGCAGAGAATGGAGGCTCCTAAGAGGCCAAGCACATAGAAGATTGTCTATGCCCATGCATAGTGGCAGCACTAAGAGGATTCCATGGGTTAACAAAAGAGGTGGACTGGGGAGGGGAAAATGCTAGTGGGATAAGGGAGGTGTTGGCAGATCGAGAGAGGGCAGATTTGATCTAAACACAGTATCTGTTAGCTTTCTGTCTAAATACCACCCCACAGTTACCTGGCAACAGCTAGGTATGCTCCATCCACTCCACAGTTACCTGGCAACAGAACATAACTGCCCCCCTCTCTCTATTTTTTATAAACACATCATATGGTGTCGTGCCTCAGATTATATTATCTGTACGGATGAAATCCTCAGTTTCCAAACTGGGGGAGAAGAGAATGAGGCTGATGGTTTTCCATTATGATTCTCAGACGCTGATTAATTTAATGAGAAGCTGCAGGGTGCATGGACAGTTAAAGGATGACTCTTGGTTCTACAAGTAGTTAGTTTTCAAGAAAGAAGAACCCATTGCAAGACAATCTGGTCATTAGCCTGTCTGCCTGCTCCAGTTCTAACTGCAAATTGTCATGTAGACAAATTATTCTTCTCTTTATTTCTCAGTTTATTCACTATTCATAAAAATACTAAGTGACCTGTGCCTTGGAACTGTTAAAAGGCTAGAAGTCTACCATTAATATTTGAGTATAATTTTAAGAATGCCTTGGCTCTTGTCTTTGATATAAATCCCCAGAGTTTAAGGAACATACTTCTAGTTTACTCTTAATTTCCTGCAGCCTTATTCCATATTAATACTCACAACCTTGGCTCTGTGTGTGGTTGAAAGAGTGTTCTGCATTCGATGTTTGTTCTGGTACATCTAATACTTTGCAATCATGTCAAAGACAGATGGTCATCTTGTACAGTTGCCAGCCAATAAGACCTGCCATCTGTGGCTATAGTCAGTCACAAACTCAGACTTTTACCTTTTTTTCTTCTTTATTGTGTATTCAGAAGACAATGTAGAGAAAGAACAAAGAGCTGGTTGCATAAAATTAAGTGAGTTATTTGAAATAAAATCGAGCTGTTTTGCTGCAGGTTGTTTTGTGCACTAGATAGCATGTATGAGAGCTAGTCTTTTTTTTTAATTCACTTTACATCTTGATCACTGTCCTTGCTCCAAGCCCCCCTGAGTCCCTACTTCCCCCCCCCACCCCTCGCCAGTCCCTACCCCTCTCTCCCTTTTCCTCTGAGAGAGTGGAGGCCCTCCTGGGTATCTCCTCACCCTAGCACATCAAGGTGAGAGCTAAGCTTAAGGGAATACATTTAAAGAGGCATCAGAAAAAGAAAAAAAAAAAAAAAAAAAAAAAAAAAAAAAAAAAAAAAAAAAAAAAAAAAAAAAAAAAAAAAAAAAAAAAAAAAAAAAAAAAAAAAAAAAAAAAAAAAAAAAAAAAAAAAAAAAAAAAAAAAAAAAAAAAAAAAAAAAAAAAAAAAAAAAAAAAAAAAAAAAAAAAACTGAACAAGTATTTTACCCAGCGTGGGAAAGAAGAAATGGGACACTGATATTTGTGGAAGAAAAAAAGTTGCTCAGTAAGGTCTGAATAAAGAGAATCCAGATAACAAGATATCACACTGACATTTAAAATGTTGATTATGAAAATGAGTTTCATAATGAGAGAATGGACACTCCGAATCAATGGAGTGTAGAAGAGAACTGAGCCACATTCTGTGAATCTCTCTTGGATTTCAAGGCTTAAAAAGTGAAAGTCATCTCCTGTGGAGTCCAAATCCATAGTCTGATTGAGACAGTGTGAAGCTTTAGTTTGCAAAAGTTCTTGAAAGGAAAAAGGAAATGCAGGGAATTTACATGAGCATCAAATGAGGAAGACAGAACGCTAACATTGGAACTATAGAATGCTTGTAACAGTAAACAGTATATCTTTGTTCTTATTTTGATTTTTGAATATGTTATTTTTTGAGTAGGTTTAAGTTTATAGCAGCATTGAGAGGAAATACAGAGATTTCCTATATACTTCCCACAAAACACAGCTACTCCAACTAAGCTGGTCCACTTATTACTGTTGCTAAATCTAAGCTAATGGACCACCATCACCCAGGATCCAGGGTTTGCACTTATATTCAATCTCGATGTTTTAGGAAATGTTGAATATTCATAGATTTGATACCCCTAAGATTTTTTTAATATTAAAAACTAAAAGCAAAGTAAGATAATATGGCAAATAAATTGGAGGATACATTTCTCACATGTATTACAAAGGACCAATACTAGTGTTTGAATTATAGTTAACAGATTAGTAAGAAAGAGAGAAATGCAGCTGAACATGATAGTGCATGTCTATAATCCCAGTACTCAGGAGGCAGAGGCAGGAGGATCACTGTAAATTTAACATCAAGCTAGTCTCCCAACCAAGTTACATGTCAACCTGTTTCAAATAAAATAGCAAGTATGTCAATACATCAGGAAAAAGCCATGAGTAGACTACTCAGAGTGCAGATCTGAATAAAATGAGCTTTACCTGTTTTTTTTTAAAGATTTATTTACTATTATATCTAAGTACACTGTAGCTGTCTTCAGATGCAGCAGAAGAGGGTGTCAGATCTCATTACAGATGATTGTGAGCCACCATGTGGTTGCTGGGATTTGAACTTGGGACCTCCACAAGAGCAGTCAGTGCTCTTAACCACTGAGCCATCTCTCCAGCCCACTTTACTTGTTTTTAAGAGAGTAGCTGGGTAAGATTTGTGTATTTGTGCTGGCTAGTCTTATGTCAACTTGACACAAGCTGGAGTTATCTGAAAGGAGGGAACCTCAATTGAGAAAATGCCTCCATGAGATCCAGCTATAAGTCATTGTCTCAACTAGTGATCATTGCCGGAGGGCCCAGACCATCCTGGGTTCTATGGGGAAAGCATGCTAAGCAAGCCAGGGGATCGAGCCAGTAAGCAGCACGCTTCCATGGCCTCTGTATTAGCTCCTGCCTCCAGGTTCCTATCCTGCTTGAGTTCCTGTCTTGACTTTCTGTAACGATGAGCAGTGGTCTGGAAGTGTAAGCCAAAAAAACCTTTCCGTCCTCAATTTGCTTTTTGGTCATGGCACTTCTTTGTAGCAATAGAAACCCTAACCAAGACAAAGGTACCAGGATTATGGGGTATTGCTGGGACAGACCTGACCATGTTTTTGGGAGGATTGTGCAAGGACTTTGGAACTTTGGGTTTAAAAAGCCACTGAGTGTTGAGAGCTCAGTTGGAAGCTAAGAGTGTCGAAAGAACAGTGCAGAGGATGGCTTGTGACACTGCAGAGGGAAGTTTAAAGACTATCAGGCTGGTCGCTATTTTGATTTAAAAATTGTATGGTTCTGGTTAGCTAGGGCTGAAGAATCAGCTGTGGTTAACAAGATACCAGCAGTACTAGAGCGAAACCTCTGCTTTGCTGGGGTACTGATTGCTGGTCATCTGGAGCTGAGATTTTGGCATTGATTAAGAAGAGACCAGCATTGTTGAGGTGAAATCCTCTGGGAGGTGTTTCCTGAGAGTCAGCACACAGAAGCTGTGTTCCAGAGCTGGCTAAGGCTTGTACCTTGCACTGGCAGTTGAGCCTGGTATAGTGTAAGAGTCACCCAGGTGGAACTGGTTTTGAAGGCATGAAAGGGTCATGGAGAACAGCTGAGGCTTGGCTCTGTGAGAAGTCATTGGTGAAGGTGCAGCTTCCATGGCAGTTGAAGGCCCAGGCTTGGAGGGGGTCATACAGAGAATTTGAGTCTTGGCATTATGAAGAGAGCCTATAAGAGGCCATTTGTGAAAGTGCAGCCCACTTGCAGCAGAGGACCCCAGAAGTTTTGGAGATGCCAGTACCACCAGATGACCACCAAGAACAACAGCAGTGAGTGGAGCTAGCCAGAGCCCAGAAGACAAGCTGTGTGTGCTGCAGTGGGTAGAGCAGAGAGACTGACCCAAGTCCTTGGAGGAGCATGGAAGATCGTGAGTCCATCCAATATTGGACACTCTTGTGCATGTATTCGGGGTTTTGCTTTGCTTTGACTTGATTATGACTGCCTTGGTTCTTCCCTCTTGAAGTAAGAAATTATTTAGTTTAATTTTGACTTTTACAGGGACTCGCAGCTGAAAGACTTTGGACTTTTAAAGGAGATTTCAGATTTTTAGAAAGGTTGGTTATTTTAAAGGGACTGAAATTTTAATGTTTGGTTTTGTAAAGACTGTGAGACTTTTGAAGCTATTTATGATTTTAATGTGAGATCATGAGGATGAATAAGAAAGGAAAAGTGGCTTAATAGTGATGGGTTTGTGTGTCACGATGACAAGGGGTCAATCGTGCTGGCTGTGTGTGTGTGTACTTAAACTGAGTCATCAGAGAGGAAGGACGGACCCTCAGTTGAGAAAATGCCTCCATGAGATCCAGTTGTAAGGCATTTTCTGAATTAGTGATTGATAGGGGAGGGCCCAGCTCATTGTGGGTGGTACCAGCCCTGGGCTTGTTGTCCTGGGTTCTACGAGAAGCAAGCTAATAAGCAGCACCCCTGCCTCCAGGATCCTGCCATTGTTTGCATTCCTGTCCCGACTTCCTTTGATGAGGAAGAGTGATATGGAAGTGTAAGCCAAGTAAACTCTTTCCTCCCCAGCTTTGTTTTTGGTCATTGTGTTTCATCACAGCAATAGAAACCCTATCAGTATCAAAATCTTCTGGGAACATTATTACCTCCTTTCAGGCATATGGTAAGCATTGGACAAAAATTAACTTATTTTGTCCTCAAAATGACATTTTATATAAATATGATTATTTCTATTCTAAGATAAGGTTGTTGAAGTATTAGAGAGATAATATGTCAGCTTCCTCGAGTTATTTAGCTAGTTTTGGGTTTTTTTGTTGTTGTTGTTTTGTTTTTTCAAGACAGGGTTTCTCTTTACAGCCCTTGGCTGTCCTGGAACTCACTTTGTAGACCAGGCTGGCCTCGAACTCAGAAATTCGCCTGCCTCTGCCTCCCAAGTGCTGGGATTAAAGGCGTGCACCACCACACCGGCTCGAGTTATTTAGCTAGTTAACAACAGAGCTGGACCTCCAATAATTGCTTACCTAAGAATTTATCCTCTCAAATATTTGGAATTATGTGTACAAGTGTCTGTTTTTTAAAGATTTACTTATTTATTATATGTAAGTACATTGTAGCTGACCCACCAGCCCACAAGTGTCTTTTTTTTTTTTTAGGTTTTTCGAGACAGGGTTTCTCTGTGTAGCCCTGGCTGTCCTGGAACTCTGTAGACCAGGCTGGCCTCGAACTCAGAAATCCGCCTGCCTCTGCCTCCCAAGTGCTGGGATTAAAGGCATGCGCCACCACGCCCGGCCAGTGTCTTTTTAAAATTTGTTTTTATTTGGAGAGTCTCACTTTGGGCTAACAATACTCGATAAGGTAGACCGGGCCGGTCTCAGACATAAGCAATCTACCTGCCTCTGCCTCTTAGGTATGGGGATTAAATTGTGTACCACAGTTCCTAGCCTGTGCAGTGTCATTATCATGAGAGCAGAAACTTGCTGGATGAGGGGATGGCTCCATTGATAAGAACAATTGCTGTGAAAGCAAGATCTGAGTTGAAATTCCCAGCACCCACAAGTCTTCCGTGCTTGCAAACCCAGTATCATATGATATCATGTGACAGGCTGATCTCTGGAGCTCTCTAGACATTCTAGACTAGCTGAAATGGTGGAGCCTCAGGCTCAGTGAGAGACCCTGTCTCAAAACATAAGATACAGAGGGGCCAGGATGATGGCTCATTGGGTAAGGGTGCTTGCAGCTGAGCCTGACAGCCTTAGTGCTATCCACAGGACCCACATATTGGAAGGAGAGAACCAACTCTTTCATGTCCTCTGGCTTCCATAGGTCCTCTAGCCTTCACACTCCACAGGCACACTGTAGCAAGTATATACCCACATACATTCATACAACAAGTAAAGTGTAGAGCAGTAGAAGAAGACATCTACCATCCTCCTTTGCCTCTGTCTGCTTGTGTGTGCAGGGCATGTGTACTTCGAAAAGTTCACACTTGGGAATTTAATAATCAAAAAAGCAAAACCTTGTAAAATAGTCAAATGATCAACAACAACTCATTCCACAATATAATGCACCTATTAAAAACTATATTAAAAACAAAAAAACAGGCGTGGTGGTGCACACTCCCAATCCTAGTGCAAGGAGGTAGAGACAGGAGTATTCTTAGGGCTTTCTGTCCAGGCAGCAGAGAGAGAGAGAGAGAGAGAGAGAGAGAGAGAGAGAGAGAGAGAGAGAGAGAGAGAGATCTCATTTCTAAAAATAAAGTAGTGGTTGGAGAAGTTACTGAGAGGTTAAGAGCATTTGTTGCCTTAAAGAGAACAAGGTTCTGTGGCTGTTCCTTGGAGGTTCGACCAGCTACTGACCAATACAGATGTGGATTCTTGGAGTCAACTATCAGACTGAACTCAGGGACCCCTCTGGGGGTGGCGGTAGTGGAAGGACTGGTGGAGTGGAGCGGGATTGCAACCCCATAGGAAGAACAACTTAGGCTGGCAGGACCACCCAGGCTCCCAGGGACTAGACCAACCAAGGAGTGTACAGGGAGGAGTATACATGGCTCCAAATGCATATGTAGCAGAGGATGGCCTTGTCTGACATCACAGTGTGATGCTTCAGCATAGGGGGATGCTGGAACAGTGGGGCAGAAGAGAGTCGGTGGGTAGGGGAGCACCCTCATAGAGGCAAAGGGGACGGGGAGAAGGTGGATATAGGATGGGGGGTTGTGGAGAGGGAATTGGGAAATCATTTGAGAAGTAAACGAATGGAATTATTAATAAAAATAATAATAATAAAAGAAAAAGAACGGGGCTGGCCGGAGCAAGTGGGAGTGGGGGTGAGGGGGCGGCCGGAGCAAGCGAGCGGGGGTGGGGGTGGGGGTGGGGGCGGCCGGAGCGAGCAGGGTTGGACCGGAACAAGGAAAAAAAAAAAAAAAAGAGGATCAGGTTCAGTTCTCAGAACCAAGTCGGTGGCTCATGACCATCCACAATTACAGTTCTAGGGCATCCGATGCACACTTCTGATTTTGTGGGGTCCTGGCACATATGTGGTGCATATACATATATGCAAACAAAACACTCATGCACATAAAATCTAAACATTTATTATTTTATCTATTTGTGTTAAGTGTATGAATGTTAAGGCATGTATGTATACCGCATACCTGCCTGTTACATTTCCTAGAACTAGAATTACGGATTGTTGGCAGCCAAAATATTGATGCTGGGTCATCTACAAGAACAATTACTCTTAACTGCTGAGCCATCTCTGCAGTTCCCTATTTTTTTTTAAAGCATGTTGAGTTAGGTATGGTATAGTACAAACATGGAATCCCAGCTCTGCTATGGAACTTTGTCTCAAAAAAAAAAAAAAGAAAAAAAAAAAGAAAAAAAAAATAAACATAAAACTACTCATAAAGAGATATTAGGCTAAAATGGAAGTTTCAAAATCATGTTTGTAAGTTTTGAAAGTAGAATGTATAGGAAAGACTAGAAGGCTATGGCAATGCATTGGAAATAGTTCTGTTTTCTGTTTGCAGAGTGAGCTGGGTTAGTTTTCCTATTTTTGTTTTTTTTTGTTTTTTTGGGGGGGGGTTGGTTTTTTGAGACAGGGTTTCTCTGTGTAGCCCTGGCTGTCCTGGAACTCACTTTGTAGACCAGGCTGGCCTCGAACTCAGAAATCCGCCTGCCTCTGCCTCCCGAGTGCTGGGATTAAAGGCGTGCGCCACCACGCCCAGCTTCCTATTTTGTTTTTAAAGATTTATTTATTTGTATTTTATGTGTATGAATGTTTTAGTATGTATGTCCACGTGTATGGATTTCATGCTCATAGAGGCTAGAACAGTATGTCACATCTTGGACCTGAAGTTACAGTGTGAGCTACAGTGTGGGTGCTGGGAATTTAACCCAACTCCTTTACAAGAGCAGTATATTGCTCTTAACCACTGAGCCATCTCCCCAAACCCCAATTTTCCTGTTTTAGGCATCTTTAGTTAGCATTAAAATGATAATTCATAAATGAAGGAAAGGATTTTCTCCAGAGAGATTTCTTTTGGGTGCCAAGTCTTATACTGAGAGAAATGGGTGTTCCATGTTGTGCTGGTTTGTATATGCTTAGGCCTGAGAGTGGCACTATTATGACGTGTGGTCTTGGAGTAGGTGTGTCACTTTGGGGGCGGTCTTTAAGACCCTAGTCCTAGTAGTCTGGAAGCCAGTCTTCTAGAGGACGGCAGATGAAGACGTAGAGCCCTCCGCTCCTCCTGCACCATGCCTGCCTGGATGCTGCTGTGCTTCCTCCTTGATGGTACTGGTCTGAACCTGTAAGCCAGCCCTGATTAAATGTTGTCCTTATAAGAAAGAGTTGCCTTGGTCTTGGGTCTGTTCACAGCAGTAAAACCCTAACTCAAACAGAAAGTGCTACCAGGGACTAGAGTATTGTGATTGGCTTGACCACGCTTTGGTCTGAAAGAATGTGGATTTGGAGACTTGGATTTGGAAAACAATGGAATGCTTATGTGGGGCTTAATGGGCTATCCTAGTAGGAATCTGAAAGACTTTGTTGCTGAGGTCGATTTGAACTGTGCAGACCTGGCCCAAGAGGGTTCAGAGGAGGAGAATATCAGTATGTGGCAAAGAGACTGTTTTTGTGGTATTTTGGTGAAGAATATGGCTGCTTTCTGCCCTTGTCTGAAGAGTCTATCTGAGGCTAAAGTAAAGAGATTTACATTAATTGCATTGACAAAGGAAGTCTCAAAACAGCCTGGTATAAATTCTGTTGTATGGTTTTGAAGAACATTTTAATGAAAAGGAGCAAGCCGAGAAAGGAAAAATACAAAATATATGGTTTAAGTGTTAAAGGGGCACCAGGAAGTCGAATGGAACTGAATCCTTTGTTCTAGGAGATAACAGATTAGAGAGTGGGACTTTGAGGCACGAGACTATAATTTAGATCCTGGCATGGTGGTACACACCTTTAATGCCAGGAGACAGGCATGCAGATCTCTGATTTCAAGGTCAGTCTACACTACAGAGCAAGAGCCAGGACAGCCAGACTTAGGCAGTGAAGGAGTTGGGAAACAGAAAGCTGGTGATAATGTAATAGAACACGGGGGCCATGTTTCAGCTCCTGCAAGCAGCAGAACTCGACCGCTTTGGCCATGTGGCTCTGGCTTTAGAATGAAAAATAGAAGGAACTACTGGGACAATTAATGCTGGTTAGGTGGAGCTATGAAATTAGCAGTGATTAAGAAGAGGACAGCATCACTGAGGTGAAATCTGGGAAGTGTTTTCTGAAAGCACAAAGAGGCTGTGTTCTAGAAATAGCCAAGATTGTAACTTATGCTTCAGCTGTGCTTGCTAATGTGTAAAAGTTACCCAGGTGGTACTGGTTTTGAAGGCATGAAGGGGTCATGAAAAGCAGCTGAGGCTTGGCACTGTGACAGTCTATGAAGGCCATTGGTGAAGGTATAGCCTCAATTGCAGTTGACAGCCCAGGACTGATTGGGTCATGCAAAGGGTTTAAGGCTTGGCACCATGCAGAGAGCCTATGAGAGGCTATTGGTGAAGCCTAGTTACAGCAGAAGACCCCAGTGTATTGGAGATGGCAGTACCATGGGATGATCACCAAGAACAGCAACAGCAGTGGAGTGGAATCAACCAGAACGCTACAGTGGGCAGAGCTGGAGAACTGAAGCAAGTCCTTTGGAGGAGCCCAGAAGAGCATGTGTGGATCCCAGGCATTGGAACAAGAAGCTGTAACATTGAAGTGGATTGGAGACCCCAAGATGTTTGAGATGCCAGAGCCATAGGATACCTGCTGAGGAAAGCTGCTAACAGGGAGTGGAACAAGCCCAGGAGAAAGAAATTTGTTACAGTCAACAAAGGTGAAAAAGGAGTTGGAGATCTGAAGACCACTTAGACATCAGACATGGGGATTCAAAATTTGGAGTTTGTGGGGTTTACAGTTAAGTGTTTTTGGATGAATCTCAGAAGAGACCTTGAATGCCGCTGAGACTGCTAGCGACTATGGGGGCTTTTGAAGTTGGACTAAATGTATTTTTCATTATGCTATGCTTAGGTATGGTCTCCATAGACTCATTGGACAAGCCTGTGGGGGTAAGGGAGTGGAGTAAGTGTTGGAGTAAGTGTGACCTTGTTGGAGTAGGTGTGCCACTCTGGGCTTGGGCTTTAATACCCTAGTCCTAGTTCTCTGGAAGTCAGTCTTAGAGGCCTGCAGATGAAAATGTAGAGCTCTCAGCTCTGCCTGCACCATACCTGCCTGTATGCTGCCATGCTCTGCCTTAATGATACCTGACTGAATCTCTGAACCTGTAAGCGAGCCCCAATTAAATATTGTCCTTATAAGAGTTGCCTTGGGGGCTGGAGAGATGGCTCAATGGTTAAAAGCACTCACTGACTGCTCTTCTGAAGGTCCTGAGTTCAAATTCCAGCAACCACATGGTGGCTCCCAACCGTCCATAATGAGATCTGATGCCCTCTTCTGGTGTGTCTGAAGACAGCTACATTGTACTTATATAATAAATTTAAAAAAAAGTTGCCTTGGTCATGGTGTCTGTTCACAGCAGACACATATGTTCAGGTTCTCATTTTGAGGAAAGATTTACCTTATTATAGGGCTCTCTTGGCTATCAAAAAATTTTACTGGTCAGCCTGGATAGTAGAATTCTTTCCTTATGTATGTACTGATATCTATATGCACACTGATATCTATAGAATACACGATTGTAAAACAACTCCTGCTTCTTCATATGTCCATGAGCCTATACTGCATTAATGTGTGCATCTTTGGTTCTGTTTTTCTAAGAGGTAAATTGATAGGTAGGGTAAGAGGAATGAGGGATGGTGTGCCCACACTGATCAGGCATTTTGAAGGGACGGTGTGCCCACACTGGTCAGGCATTTTGAGAAGACGGTGTGCCCACACTGGTCAGACATTTGTTGTAACAGCTTCTGTTATGTTTTCTTACCTATTCTAACTTGTGATTATTAAAGAGAGCCTCACTGATTTGCTTTATGACTCAGCATGAGCTTTTGAAATCTTGCAGTATACAGTTTATGCTAGGACTATGAACTTTTGTATAAGACAGGTTCTCTCTGTGTTCCTAGTTGTCCTAGAACTCACTTTATAGAACAGGCTGGCCTCAAACTTGGAGATCTGCCTTCTTCTTCCACCTGAGTGCTGAAATTAGCTAGCTAGGACTAAAGATTTTAAGAAGCGATCCCAAATTGAGCCTCCAATCCTGAAATTAAGGATAGATCAACCACTACCACCATCGGTGTCACCCTGCTTTCTCTGTCACTCAAGGTACCTTCATTCTTTTCCATGAATGGAAAGTTCTAGGGAATCTAGAGATGCAAATTTTTAATATAGTTTTTCCTGTTTCCTTTAAATTGGTTGTATGTCTGATTTATAGAAAATGCACAGGTTAAGACAAAACAAAACAAAACATTGCTTTTTCTTTAATTATGGTAGAAGTAAAATTTAGCTGGGCATGGTGGCGCACGCCTTTAATCCCAGCACTTGGGAGGCAGAGACAGGCGGATTTCTGAGTTCGAGGCCAGCCTGGTCTACAAAGTGAGTTCCAGGACAGCCAGGGCTATACATAGAAACCCTGTCTCAAAAAACCAAAATAAAAAAAAATTTAAAAAAGAAGTAAAATTTAATCATTATTGGTCATAATACTTTTAGATCATGAAATATTAAGTTTAGAGGTTTCAGATTTAAGACAGTGAAGATCATGCCTCTTGGTATGCAAATGGAACTCTGCTGTCCCCGCACTGATAACCATTGCTATATTTTGTCCATAAACAGGTTCCTGGTATAAATTTACCTGTCAATCAGCTGACTTACTTCTTCGCTGCAGTCCTCATTAGTGGTGTTGTACATGAAATTGGACACGGTATAGCAGCTATTAGGTAATTAGACTTAACTTTTTCTTTTCTACTACATGCAAAGAAGCTTTTCATTTAAGAGGACTTCTTCCTAAAATCCTGTATATTTGATGAGTTTTTTTTCTTCTGTAGATGTTATTCAAAGTATACCCACCACTTCTACTTTGGGGAAGCTTCTCTTTTAAAAAAATTAATATACAGCTGATATTACCTTCTAGTGATGTAATCATTTGTATTCTACGTCTTCCTGGCCTTTGCATTATGCAGCATAATTATAACCTCAGTGCTTCAAGGTTTTTTTTTTCTCTAGTCCTTTTTATTTTAAAAGTTCTATTATTTATTATGCATGTGTGTATGTTTGTGCATGCATGCATGTGCACACACATGATGTGGCATACTTGTGGAAGTCAGAGAATAATTTGTGGGAGTCCTTTGTTCTCCTTCCACCATGTGGGTCCCAGAGACCAAACTCAGGTCATAGGATTGACAGTTTCTTTACCCACTGCCCCATCCTCTAGCCTTCCCTGAATTCAGCTCTTTGCCTCTGCCTCAAAATGTTTTGGAGGGGGTAGTGGGTAGTAGGAAAGCAAGATTTCTCTAACCCAGGCTAACCTCAGACTCAGGGTCTTCCTGCCTCAGTCTTCCAAGTATTAGAATGATAAAGCTTCCAGCTGAAACAGTTTCCTGCTTCTGTTCATGTCCTATGTTGGGTAGAACAAAAAAACCTGCAAGTGCTGGCTTCAGTGATATCTAAGATGGGAAGGTGAGTGTGTCCCCTGCTTCCCTGATACCCCAGAACAAGTCTACCATAATCAGAAACATACAGACAGGAATGTTTCGTCTTTTGTGTGCATGGACTAGGGAGAAGGCAGATCACTGTTCTGGAGGAGAAGATTAATCATTGTTTTCCGGTTGTTTATGAACAAATTTAGCTACAGCAAATAGACATCCATCATCATAACACAGCATATTTGATGTGCACATTACTGGTTTACAGAGGCAGTTAACCTTGAAAAAGGCTTTAAAAAACCTTTTACAGTATGTTTGTGAAACAATTGGATAACTTTTTAATACTTTCTATTCTTTGAAAATTCTATATATGTATGTAATGTATTTTGATCCTATCTATCCCCCATTCCTTTCCTCCAGCTCCTCTCAGATTCCCATCTCCCTCCCAAGTTCTCCCCACAACACTAAGTAATGCTACCTGTTATCTGCATGGTTGTAATGCCATCCACTGGAGCAATGACAATCTCCCAGAAACCGTCAACGGCCACTAACTTCTCAGCTAGGGGAAATGCCTCAAGCACTTCAACCCCATCCATGATATACTATTGACTGGTTTGATCTTATGGCCTTCTGCAGGCAGCCATAGCTGTTCTGAGTTCATGACTGTACTGACCAGATTACATCTGGAAGACAGTGTTTTGCAGCAGTCCTCCCAAACTGGCTCTTAAAATTTTTCTGCCTCCTCCTTCACAATGTTTCTCTGAGCCTCAAGGAAATGGGTGTGTGATATAGATGCCCCATATATGGCTGAACACTCCATAGTTATTTATTCTCTGCACGTTGACCAGTTGTGATTCTCTGTATTAAGTGCCATCTACTGCAGGAAAAAAAAAAAAGAAAAAGTAGGAAGCTTCTCTGATAATAGATGAACGCATCACTAATCTATGGATATAAAGATGGTTAACTTTTTATCTATTTAGCTTAATTTGGGCTTGCTTACAGTTTCAGAGGTTTAGTCCATTATCATCATGGTATAGAACATGACACTGGAGCAGTAGCTGAGAGCTTTATATCCTGATCAGCAGGTAGGCAGACAGAGAGAAAGACTGGGCCTGTCATGGGTTTTTGAAAGCTTTAAGCCTACCCCAGTGACACACTTCCTCCAGCTAATCAACACCTACTTCAACACCCTCTAGGCCTTCTAATCCTTTTAATAGTTCCACTCCCTGGTGACTAAGCACTCAAATTTATGAGCTTATGGTGTCTATTTCTTTTCTTTTTTTTTTTTTTAAAGATTTATTTTATTTATTATATGTTAGTATAGTGTAGCTGTCTTAAGGCATTCCAGAAGAGGGTGCCAGATCTCATTAAGGATGGTTGTGAGCCACCATGTGGTTGCTGGGATTTGAACTTATCACCTTCGGAAGAGCAGTCAGGTGCTCTTACCCGCTGAGCCATCTCACCAGCCCCTGGTGTCTATTTCTATTAAGCCACTACACTTCCCAACCTACAGGGTTTTGTCCAGGTTTAGCGAGCATGACTTGCCTCCTGTAGAGCAGACCTAAATCCAATCAGAAATGTAGTTATCCACATAACAATCTTAGCAGACTGGTTGCTTTTATAACTCATAAGATTTACAGCTGGCTGGGCACTTGGGAGGCAGAGGCAGGCAGGTTTCAAGGCCTGCCTGATCTAGAGAGAGAGATCCAAGACAGCCTGTCTGGAAAAAAAAAAGATTTACAGCTGGGGAAAACCACTGATCACTTTTCTGCACTAGCAGGCTGCACAGCACCATCTGCCACTATGAACTATGAAATATACTTACCAACAAAGAGGGAATTATATAGTTGTCTTACATAGTTCTAGTAAGGTAATGCTTTCTTTATAATATCTGTTTGATCCTAGGAAGTGATATGAAACTATTCCTTTTAAGGACTATCTTCACCATTAACTCTTTTTAAATATACTTATCTTAGTATTTGCTGAACAGAAATATACTTACATAAAGCTTGAGGCTTATTTATAATAACTAAGGCAAATGAATGTGCTTGAATCGTATACTTGAATTATATATTCCCCTTTGCCCTCTGAAAATAGGTAATAGTACACTGTAACTTTCTATCATTGATTTTTCATAGAATTATTAGCTATGTCTCCCTATATATCAAATATTATTTATATATTGAACAATAAAAAAATCCTAAAGATTTGGCATTTTAAGTGTATCCCAGAGTTTCCTAGAACCTAGGCCAAATCTGGATTATACTATTTTTAAGGTTATGATTATTAGTTTTTATTCTATATATTTTATCTCTCCAGGAAGATGACTTTTAAAGATTTGAATTATATGTGAATTTTAAGATTGCATCATTATTAACTTCAAAAATATAATAATATTAGTAAATTTCTTTTTCTTAATAAGATTTTTACATGTTTTCTTAGGGAACAAGTTCGATTTAATGGCTTTGGAATTTTTCTCTTCATTATTTATCCTGGGGCATTTGTTGATCTGTTCACCACCCATTTGCAACTTATATCACCAGTCCAGCAGCTAAGGATATTTTGTGCAGGTAATATACGGATTTCACTATTTTTAAATGTTTATCTGTTATTTGAGTTTTGATTTTCTGTGGTTTTATTGAAAGTAGTCTCATGAAAAATAACATTTGGTTAATAAGTTCAGTTTATTAGAGCAATTTTTAAAAAATAATATAAATTACTAAAAAATTAAAGCAGGAGGGAACACTATATTTACTGAAGCAAAATCATAATCAAAACTTGAAACCACAACTATGAAGAATGTCAACTTAGCTGAAATATACAAAGAAATGTGCAAAAGTCAAGAGAGAACATGAAAAGCCAGTCACATAATTTGAATCGTAATTCAAGAATGAAGAAAAGATGGTGTGCAAGGATTGATGCTGAACTATAGCACTCTCAGAGTTCAATCAGACACAAAGACTCACCCGGAGATATACAATTATGGAGGGGAGAAATTGTGGGAAAAACAGATACATCTCAGCTAAAGGAACACAAGACAAGTCTACCACAATCCTTAAATGGAATATAAGCAAGTATGAAAATAGAATTTTTGAACAGGAGACTGTGGTATAAGATAACTAACATGGAATCAAAAAGGAATTGAGGTCCGGCCAGCAACATGGCTCAGTGAGTAAAGACATTTGCTGCCAAGTCTAATGACCTCAGTTCAATTTCTAGTTCCTACATGGCAGGAGTGAGAGAGCCAAAATCCACAAGTTGTCCTCTGAGTTCTGTGTTTATGCCCTGATGTATGCATGCACAAAATAAATAGAATATAGTCAAATTTCTTTTTTTTTTTCTTTTGGTTTTTCCAGAGTTTCTCTGTATAGCCCTGGCTGTCCTGGAACTCACTCTGTAGTCCAGGCTGGTCAAATTTCTTTTAGGAGCTAGAGACAGCTCAGCACTGAAGAGCTCTTGATACCCTTGAAGAGGACCTAAATTTGGTTCTCAGACCCCACATGGTGGTTCACAGCACAGGGGACTTAATATATTGACCTCCACAGGCTATATAGGCAAAACATTTACACAAATAAATGACTCAAATTTTTTTCTTTAAAAAAAAAATGGGAATGGGTAAAGTAAAAAGCCATAAATCTGCTTGCAAGATTCTCTTATGGAGTAAATAAGATGCTATGCTTCAGATTAAGTCAGAAATTGTGGTTTCGGTGTCATAGTATACAGTAATGATCTGAAAAATAAATTTAAGTCTTTCAACTGATCATATTGAATGAAAGCATGATGTAGACAAAAGAAAAAAGACCTTATATCAATTGATAATATAAGACAACTTTAAAAAAATCAAAATATACTTTTCTTATAAATTAATCCAAGCACAAATGAGATCAACTCTACTATTAAAATGTCAGGTTGTAGCCGGGCGTGATGGTGCATGCCTTTAATCCCAGCACTCGGGAGGCAGAGGCAGGTGGATTTCTGAGTTCGAGGCAAGCCTGGTCTACAGAGTGAATTCCAGGACAGCCAGGGCTACACAGAGAAACCCTGCCTCGAAAAACCAAAAAAAAAAAAATGTCAGGTTGTGATATAGTTCACTATAGGTTGCTTATATAGCATCTATGTGACCCTGGGTTTAATCCCTAGCACTTAAAAAAAAAAGCTCTTACTTTAGATACTTTTTTTAGTACCCCAAGTTTGTGATGTTTAGAAAAATCTATCTAAAAATTACTATAATATTGGAAAATAAAAATGCAGAATACCCTATGCAAATAGTGTTAGCTAATAATAAGGAATATAATGTACCATGAAAACTAATAATATGATTCCTTATTCTATAAAATACCAAACTACCAAGTAAAATAGATTAAGTACAAACAGAATTATAAATATAATTTATTCATTTTGTAACATGGTATTAAAATAAATAAGACCATAGAATCTTAAATTAGCTTTATAAAAATAGGTAAGTCAGCAGGGCGTGGTGGCGCACGCCTTTAATCCCAGCACTTGGGAGGCAGAGGCAGGCGGATTTCTGAGTTCGAGGCCAGCCTGGTCTACAAAGTGAGTTCCAGGACAGCTGGGGCTATACAGAGAAACCCTGTCTCGAAAAAAAAAAAAAATAGGTAAGTCATATTGTATATTATGAACACAGGAGATAATTCTTTTTAAATGCCCATGAAACTGACAAATAAATATACTCACAGATCTCAAATCTAAATAATAGTAAGAAAATTTAGAAATTTGTCATAGTCACAAATTGGATCCATTTAATTAAAATCAATAATTAAGTTTTAATAATCATAACCTGATTATATGATAGTTATGATTCATTATTCATGAATAATAATGGCATTATCTTACTGATATATATTTAGTAAATATAAAGCTTTACTAAAAGAAAAGTTCAATGCCATACACATTTGTATAGTCAGAAAAGCAAAAAACATAAAAAAATGTGAAAACAAGCATAAAATAGATAGGAATAATAGGGTAGGGGCTGGAGAGATGGTTCAAAGGTTACATGGAACAAGCACTTGCTGCTCTCACAAAGGACCTGCAGTCATATGGTGGTTTATAACCATCCTTAACTCCAGGCCCAGGGAATCTGATGAACTCTTTTGACTCCCAAAAGACTACCACACATGCGTGTGTGTGTGTGTGTGTGTGTGTGTGTGTGTGTGTGTGTGTGTGTATGTATAAAATCACACACTCAAAATAAATCTTTTAAAAAAGATATAATGAGGTAATTAATAAATATAAAATCAAAATATGAGAAATTATAGAAGAACCAGAGTGATAAATCTAAGTTACGTGGAAAAAACCATTAACCAACTGGAAAAAACAGTTATTGATGGGACTTCTTATTTAGATTGGGAAATAATATCTGATAAACAGGAAATGGTAGGTATTGACAGACTGTATTCACATTGGTGAATAATATCTGATATACAGAAATTTTTATCTGTTGTTAGTGTTTTTTTTTTCATCTATGAAAAATGTTGGGCTGGAGAGATGGCTCTTCCAGAGGTCCTGAGTTTAAATCCCAGCAACCACATGATGGCTCACAACCATCTGTGATGGGATCCTATCTTCCGGTGTGTCTGAAGACTGACAGTGTACTCACATACATTAAAATAAATAAACCTTTAAAAAAACTTTAAAAAGAAAAATGTTTTTAGAAAACTGAATATAAGAATGGGAAAATAGGGCCGGGCGTGGTGGCGCATGCCTTTAATCCCAGCACTCGGGAGGCAGAGGCAGGCAGATTTCTGAGTTCGAGGCCAGCCTGGTCTACAGAGTGAGTTCCAGGACAGCCAGGGCTATACAGAGAAACCCTGTCTCGAAAAACCAAAAAAAAAAAAAAAAGAATGGGAAAATAGCTGAAACTGACTAATCAGGCTATTAAATGCAAAGAGGAAAAATTATAAAAGTTGATAAAGAATTTTCCTAAAACTTTTATAGGTAGAATAATTCGAAATCCTGAATAAACTGTTTTCTTTAAAGAAGATTATAAAGTGTGATAATGTATGCCATAATAGTCAAAAATGTACTCATCATGTAAAGCAGTCTAAACATGAAATAATGCTGGATATCACTGTAGTAGCCCTTTCCCTTTGATATTATAGAACAATGCAGTTATGATGAACCATGTTTATTTATACAATAACTATTGTCTGCTAATGTTTATATTGAGGCCAATATTTTGATGTACACAACAGTTAGGTGACATTAACTTTTCAAAGTACTATCCTGATTTAAAAGTTTACTTTTCTACTAATGCATTTATATTGCATGTGTAGTCCTCAGAAAGTATTCTCAGTTGTTTGTCCACAGTTTGTATTCCATGTACATATGTATTTATCAGAAGTAGAGTCAAGAAGGAAAAGAAAATTTTAGCATAAACTTTTCAGGTCATATACAAAAAGCTGCTAAGATTTTTTTTTTTTTTCGGTTATTTGTTTTGTGGAGGGTTTGGGTCTTTGTTGTTTTCTTCTTTGGCATATGGTCTCACTATGTAATTCAGGCTCATCTTGAGCACCAGTTCTTTCTGCCTTCACCTTCAGAATTGAGAACGTAAACATTTGCCCTCTAATACCTAGCAAAAATTAAGTCTTATTTTATTAAGAAAATACAGCACAGATGTATATATAATACATTTATATAGAGATTGTATTATATCTATTATATGTTATATATTATGCTATATATTATGTATAATATTTATAATATATGTGAGCTATATAATATATATATTTTATATCATATAATTATGTTATAATATATGAACACATATTTATACAATAAATATATAATATATACATTGTATATCATGTTATATATTATATAATATTGCAGTAAAGCAGAAAATGTGGTATATTTCAAGAATGAAAGGGTGATTTAATATTGGAAAGTTTTGAAAATGAAAGTTTACTATCAGGAAATTTTTCTTACCTAACATGTTAAGCATATATTTATATTTTAAAAACCATACTTAATAACGGGAGTAGTTGAATGTTTAATGTATTTATTTATTTATTAAATATATTAAAGGACAAAACAACTATTACTCATATTAACTGTTGACATATGGTTATGCCTTGTGGTTAAATAACAGGAAATAAACAATTATAATGGGACTGAGTTAGAGTTAGAATATTTGTAGATTTTTTTTTTTTTTTTTTTTTTTTTTTGGTTTTTCGAGACAGGGTTTCTCTGTGTAGCCCTGGCTGTCCTGGAACTCACTCTGTAGACCAGGCTGGCCTCAGAAATCCCCCTGCCTCTGCCTCCCGAGTGCTGGGATTAAAGGCGTGCGCCACCACCGCCCGGGTTATATTTGTAGAGTGTTCAGACTTGTTCTGGAACTCACGCTGTAGACCAGCACTCAGGACACTCGGGAGGCAGAGGCAGGCGGATTTCTGAGTTCGAGGCCAGCCTCGTTACACAGAGAAACCCTGTTTTGAAGAAAAAAAAAAAAAAAAAAAAAAAGAAAGAAACAAAGAAAGAAACAAAGAAAGAAACAAAGAATAATCAGACTTGTCCAGGAACTCACGCTGTAGACCAGACTGGCCTCAGAAAGCCGCCTTCCTCTGCCTCCCGAGTGCTGGGATTAAAGGCGTGTGCCACCACCGCGCCGGCTTATATTTGTAGAATATTCAGACTTGTCCTGGAACTCACGCTGTAGACCAGGCTGGCCTCAGAAATCCGCCTGCGACGCCTTTAATCCCAGCACTCAGGACACTCGGGAGGCAGAGGCAGGCGGATTTCTGAGTTCGTGGTCAGCCTTATTACACAGAGAAACCCTGTCTCGAAAAAAAAACAAAAGAAACAAAGAAAGAAACAAAGGCAGGCGGATTTCTGAGTTCGAGGCCAGCCTCGTTACACAGAGAAACCCTGTCTCGAAAAAAAACAAAAGAAACAAAGAAAGAAACAAAGGCAGGCGGATTTCTGAGTTCGAGGCCAGCCTCGTTACACAGAGAAACCCTGTCTCGAAAAAAAACAAAAGAAACAAAGAAAGAAACAAAGGCAGGCGGATTTCTGAGTTCGAGGCCAGCCTCGTTACACAGAGAAACCCTGTCTCGGAAAAAAAAAAAAAAAAAGAAAGAAAGAAACAAAGAAGGAAACAAAGAAGGAAACAAAGAAAGAAACAAAGAATAATCAGACTTGTCCTGGAACTCACGCTGTAGACCAGACTGGCCTCAGAAAGCCGCCTGCCTCTGCCTCCCGAGTGCTGGGATTAAAGGCGTGCGCCACCACCGCCCGATTTATTCAGACACCAAGTATAAAATTTTAAAGGAATAGACTTTCTTTATTCCTAGATCTGACATAAGCCTGGCTGAGGGTACGTAAGAAGTCTACTGAAATGAAATATAGAAAAGATCCGTAAGGAACCTATATGGGAAATCTATATTCAGTCAGAAACTAGAATAGCAGGAAACCCAGGGAAGGTTCTGCAACTCCTGCAGGAAGTTGTGCAATCAAGTAGGCATGCGCAAAAGAAGCTTTCTTGATGGTCTGTCGCAGTTTAGTGACGTTTCCAGTGGTGCGCCCAGTGACCGGTCCAGAGACCCATCCAACGCATGCATCTTGTCCCCCGGAAACACCTATAAGCTCCTTCCGGAAACACCTTAGCGCCCCTCAGCGCCTCAGCGCCTCAGACGACGGCGGCTTTTCTCCGAAGCGCACGGCTTTCGTCAAGCTCTCTCGGGTTCGTTTTTTTTTTCCCCGTTGTTGTAGTTTTGTTGTTTGGGGTTTTTTTTTTTCTCGTTTTGTCTTGGTTTTATTTGGCACGCTAGCGTGCTTTTCTTTCCTGATTTTTTTCCTCTACTCCACAGCTCTCTCCCACCTGCTTGCCACCCAGTACCGGTCCGCGGGTCTCCGCCATGGCCTCAGAGGCAGAGAAACTTACCACAGAAAGTGCAGAGATTCCTGATGATTTTGTGGATCTGCTGCCACCCAGTAATATCCATGATATGGAGGCGGTTTCTTTGGAAACCAGCGTAGGGCAAAACATCGAAGTGTATGGAGATGTAGGTGTCGATTGGGCAAGTGGTAGCCACTACAACCCTCCCGTTTTTGCTCTGCAGCCGCCTGTGAGCAGCAGCAGCCTAAGTAGTAAAGATGATCAGGAAATGTTTGTCGTTCCGACAAAAGAGGAGGTGTTGGGCTACCAAGACCCAGACAACCTACTATTCGATACTGAATTTGGAAGCCAGATGGATTTGCCATTTAATGAAGACGACTATCTCCAGTCGACCAATTTCTCTTTTACTGATTTCCTGGCGTCAGAGAGTGGTCTAGGTGAGCTCAGCCCCTATGAAGGGAATCTCTGTGGTTTGCCGAACATTATTGAGGCCGGTGCAGAAGAAGTCGTGAACGCTGTCCTGGGTGACAAACAGTGGGAGCAGAAGCAGATCGATGGTCTCGATGGAGAATTTCCCTTCAACATGTGGGACGATGGTAAAGAAAAAGAAGATCCCATAGCTGAAGAACAGGCTGGTGAGTCACCCCCCGATTATTCGGCGTATATGACAGGAAAGAAATTTCCTCCTGAAGGAATACCTGGCATTGATCTTTCTGATCCCAAACAACTGGCAGAATTTACTAGCATGAGACCCAAAAAGCCAAAAGGAGACTTTCCAAGACCTATAGCATGCTCTCATAAAGGCTGCCAGAAGATGTTCAAAGATAATTCTGCTATGAAAAAGCACTTGCACATCCACGGGCCTAGAGTACATGTCTGCACAGAATGTGACAAAGCTTTTATTGAGAGTTCCAAGCTGAAACGTCATCAGCTGGTTCACACTGGAGAGAAGCCCTACCAGTGTACCTTTGAAGGCTGTGGGAGGCGCTTTTCCCTAGATTTCAATTTGCGCACACATGTGCGAATCCATACTGGAGACAAACCCTACGTGTGTCCGTTTGATGGCTGCAGCAAGAAGTTTGCACAGTCAACAAACCTGAAATCGCATATCTTAACACATGTTAAGAACAAGAAAGACCACTAAAAAGAAGTGAGAAAATCCTTTTGAAGCCTGGGAAGTATTTTACAGTAATGTGCCTGAGAATAAATATGCCCCTAGTTTGAATAGTTTCTAGGAAAGATATTGCAAGTGAATTTTGTACATATCTGAAGTTTATGTTTTGATAGATCAAAAAGTTAAAAGTTTTATGTTGATAAGATGCTCTATTTTATACTGGAGTGGTGTTTTGCAAAGTTTGGTTTCAACAGGAGACTAATTCACAAACCTCATATTGTTGCTAAAGATGGCCTGCATTCTTTTTATGCTGGAGTGTTTTGAGATATTTGGTTAAAAAGAGACAAAACTGTGAACCTCATATTCCTAAGATACCCTATCTTCTACAGTAGTAATTTTATGAAAGTTGCTTTCAACAAGAGACTATTTCAAGAACTAGATATCCCAAGATGACCTGTTTTATTCTGCAGTGGTATTTTTATGAAACTTGCTTTCAGCGGACTAATTCAAATGGTCTGTGCTATTTTGCACTGAAGTTTTTTGAGAAGTTTGATTTCAGGAGACTAAATTACAAACCCTACTGTCACTAAGATGTTCTGTGTTATTCTGTGAGATGATTTGTGTGTGTGTGTGAAGTTTGGTTTCAACAGGGGACTAAATCACAAACCTCATATTGCTCAGGTATCCTATCTTCTGCAATGGTGTTTTTTGAAGTTTGGTTTCACCAAGAGACAATTTCGAGAACTTCATATGCTAAAATGACCTGTATTATTCAACAAGGTGTTTGTCTGAAACTTGCTTTCAACAAACTTCACTTTGCTAAGGTGCCCTGTACGATCTGCAATATTGTTATTGTAAACTTGATTTTGACATGAGAACAACCCACGAACCTCAAAATTTAATGTTGCTAACATGTCCTGTTTTGCCCTGTAGTGGTGTTTTTTGAAGTTTGAGCCCCATATTTTTGTTAAGATGTTCTGTCTTATTTTGCAATGCTTTCTCTGTGAAATTTGGTTTGGACAGGGAATAATTTATGAAATCCATGTCAAATTACATTTCTTTATACAATTGTGTGAAATGGGACTTTTGCATTCTCATAAATATGAAGTTTGCTTATATTTTAAAATTGTGTGTTCTAAATGCTCATGTTTATACTTTTAGGAATATGTTTAGTAATTGTATATCTGATGTCTGTGAAATTGATGTTTGTAAATAATTGACAGTTTTATGCATTCATATTATTCTGATAAAGAAACTTTATAGATTTGTTTACTGTCTTAAATTTGACAGTATTCCTTGATAACCAAGATATTTTGTACAAGTATAGAATGTTATATGACATAATCTTATTAGCCAGTTTATAATCTTTTAGTCACTTTATCCCATCCCCGAATTATTATTTTAGAGTGCTGATGTTGAATGTAATTTCTTTGATTAATTAATTTTGTGTTGATTGCATAATATCTTGTCTTCACATTGATTGCATGTTTGATGGATATTTTCATGCTATAGAAAAAAACAAAAATAAAACTGTTTGAAGAATTAAAAATAGCTTGCTTGTGTGAATATGGTAGATAAAAATAAGGCAAAGGGAAACTGCTGCTGGCATCAGTTTAGTAACAGCTAGAAATGCTAACAAAACATGTAGTAATGTACAGGACTAGCTAAACTGTTGATTGTCCCACTATTTAAAAACTGCAGGGCTGGGGAGGGGAGGGTATAGGGGACTTTGGGGATGATGATTATTATTATTCTTCACTTGTCCATGCCTATTTCTGTTACTAGCAACAGGACAGGAAAGGGCAGTGTTAGGAATTAGTTTGTCCAAAGGAAATTTTAGTGCATGAATTAGAGGTTTTCATTGGATTTGATTGTTCTGTTTTTAGACAAGTTTTCACTCTAGCCTAAGCTGTGTTGAAATTCCCAGTGTAGTTCAGGCTGGCTTGTAACTTGCAGATTATAGGCATGACCCACTATATTGAGATTTTTCTTCTTGTAATATTCTGTTTATTTAATGAAGTTGGGGGAGATGCGAGTATGGCAGTGTGAATGCCATGGCATACATGCAAAGAAAAGAAGACAATTTACAGGGATTTATTCTATTCTGTTATTCTGCCCTATGGGACCTGGGGATGTCACTCAGTTCATCAGGCTTGGGAGCAAGAACACTTAACCAGTTTAGTTCAGGCTTGGGAGCAAGAACACTTAACCAGTTTAGTTGGACCTGTGGTTTTGGTTTTGGTTTTTTGCTTTGTTTTTTAATGAAGCTTTGAAACTACTATAAGAAAACATGTATTGTAAAAATGGGGAAAATTTACTATAACGGTGCCAGTTAACCATATCTGGGCTTCTGTTTGGAGTTTGAGGCTAGCTTGGGTTATGCAGGAACATTTAGTTTTTTGACTTTTTTTTTTTGTAATAAAAACTAAACTTATGTGATAGCATGGGATATTATTTGGGGAAGAGGAACCATTATTTCTCATTCCTTTATGCATGCATTCTTTGTGTTCCCCATTTCATGACAGATTTTATTGGTTGAGGATCACTAGATAGACATTTCAGCTTGTACACAATTCTTGACCCATGTAACAAAAATCTAGAGACCAGTATTGGGTTTCTTTTTAAACAGTTATTCCAGTGAGATGCCAGCTTCAAACTTGGTGGCAAATTTTTCTTAAGAGGGCCTACCACAACAGCCTCATAATTTTTGCTTCAACTGATTTCACAATTTTACATCACATATACCATGTTCACATTTTCCACTTTCCACAGCATATTATCAGAATTGTTAGGGAAACTGGACAGACGGAGAGCTGTGACTAGAGATGCTCAGAAGGTACACAATAAGGCAGGTCTCTTTTGAGAAAAACGTTCTTTGTTTTGTTTTGTTTTGTTTTTTCAAAGCAGGGGTTTCTCTGTATAGCCCTGGCTGTCCTGGAACTCATTTTGTAGACCAGACTGGCCTCGAACTCAGAAATCCGCCTGCCTCTGCCTCCTGAGTGCTGGGGATCAAAGGCATGCGCCACCACAAAACGTTCTACTAAAAACATGAGACTAAAAGTAGTTTAAAATACTTTTGACAGAAATGCATGAAAGCTAGCCACCTTCTATAGATTGTTACATTGACCCCCCTCCCCCAAGATAGTCATAACCTTTCCTAGTTCAGTAACCTACTCTACTCTCTTTGCACTTAAAAAAAAAATTAAAAAATATTTTATCACATTAAAAACTACTTTACACTTAAAAATATGATAAGGTAGAATATCCCCCCTTTTATAGATGTGTCTAGAGCTACTAAAACACTGCATATATAAAATAGTCGATAAAAATAACCCTCTGGAAAACTGGGCGGTGTTGCCATAAGCCTTTATCACAATACTAGGAGGCAGAGGCACGTGGGTCTCTGAAGTTCGACACCAGCCAGGACTACACAGAGAAACCCTGTCTCAAAAAACAACAAAACAATTCCTCTGAATTTTAGAAAAAGGGAGACAGACAAGATAGGCTGGCATCGAACTCAGAAATCCGCCTGCCTCTGCCTCCCAAGTGATGGGATTAAGGGTGTGCATCACCTAGCGCCTGGCCTCCTTCGTCTCTTTTGTTTGCACTTCTTTGTATGATGATCACCCCAGTATTACCTCACCCACAATCCTTTGAGATCTATTTTGGCTTGGGAGGAGCAGTCGCCGCCCCCTGGCGGAGAAATGCTTGAGCTCTTTTTTTTCTACAACAGCGGCTCAACTTCCTATGGTCTGCTCCGTACTGCTCTCACACATGAATTCTTGCTTAAGATACACAAACAGGGCCAGCCTGGTCTACAAAGTGAGTTCCAGGACAGCAAGGGCTATACAGAGAAACCCTGTCTCGAAAAAAAAAAAAAAAAAAAAAAAAAAAAAAAAAAAAAAAAAAAAAAAAAAAAAAAAAAAAAAGATACACAAACAGTAAAAGCAAGCTGCTTATCGCAAACCTGTTAAAGGCAGGTTAAGCGACCTCTAATAGGGAACTTTATAAATAGGTTTAAGGGCTGGAGAAACGGCATGTATTCTTTTTTTTTTTTTTTTTTTTTTTTTTTTTGGTTTTTCGAGACAGGGTTTCTCTGTGTAGCCCTGGCTGTCCTGGAACTCACTCTGTAGACCAGGCTGGCCTCCAACTCAAAAATCCGCCTGCCTCTGCCTCCTGGGTGCTGGGATTAAAGGCATGCACCACCACGCCCAGCTGGCATGTGTTCTTTAGAGCATGTATTCTACTAGATTCGAATTCAGTTCCCAGCACCCACATAATGCAGCTTGCAACTGCCTGTGGCTCCAGCTTCAGGGGATCCCATATATCTGGCTTCCACAGTTTCATTCATACACATTAAGTAATTAAAAGGTTATTTTTGTTTGTTTGTAGCCCTGGCTGTCCTGAAACTCACTCTGTAGACCAGGCTGGCCTCAAACTCAGATCCACCTGCTTCTGCCTCCTGAGTGCTGAGATTTTTTTTTTCCTCCCTTGTTCCAGTCAACCCCGCCCGCTCCGGCCAGCCCGACTCGCTCCCGGCCGCCCCTGTACAGCCCCTGCTTGTTCCAGCCAGCCCCGCTCGCTCCGACTGGCTTGGCTCCGCTTGCTCCCGTTGGCCCCATTCGGCCCCACTCGCTCCGGCCCCCCGCTAGCTTCCGCCATCCTGGCTTGCTCTGGCCGTCCCGGTTTGGCTCCGCTTGCTCCGGACAGCCTTGCTTGCTCCGGTTGGTCTCTCCGGTCCAAGGATTCATTTATTATTCTTCATAAGTACGCTGTAGCTGACTTCAGACCCACCAGAGGAGGGCGTCAGATCTTGTTACGGGTGGTTGTAAGCCACCATGTGGTTGCTGGGATTTGATTGAACTCATCACCTTCGGAAGAGCAGTCGGGTGCTCTAACCCGCTGAGCCATCTCACCAGCCCCCTGAGTGCTGGGATTAATGATGTTCATCACCACCCGGCTAATTAAAAGAATTTTTTGTTTGTTTGTTTGTTTGTTTTTTGTTTTGTTTTGTTTTGTTTTTCGAGACAGAGTTTCTCTGTGTAACCCTGGCTATCCTGGAACTCACTTTGTAGACCAGGCTGGCCTCGAACTCAGAAATCCGCCTGCCTCTGCCTCCGGAGTGCTGGGATTAAAGGCGTGCGCTACCACGCCCAGCAAAAGAATTTTTTCTTCAGCTCTTCCTCCCAACCCTCTTACCTTTCTCCCTCTTGCTCCGCCCCTGCTCGGTTCTCACTCTTGCTCCGCCCCTGCTCGGTTCTCACTCTTGCTCCGCCCCTGCTCTCTCCAGCCATATTCGCTTTGGCTCTGGAGTCCCTCTGCTCACTCCAGAGTCTGCTGGCTCCGGCCCCGCCCACTCTTACCCCGCCCTGCTCCGGGCCCTGCTTGCTCCAGCCCATAGGTTTTTTTTTGTTGTTGTTGTTTCTCATTATGGATGGCTGTGGTTGCTGGGATTTGAACTCAGGACCTCTGAAAAGCAGTCAGCACTCTTAACCGCTGAGACATCTCACCAGCCCATTAAATGATTTTTAAATGACACAGTAATTATGGAAAAGATGTCAAAAGTAAGCAAACTATATTTCATAAACAATTTGATACTGAAGCATTAAACAACTTGGTGTTTGTTGCCAAGCCTCATGACCTGGGTTACCAGACCTCTCATGGGGGAAAGCAAAAATCTTAACACATTGCACTTGGACTTCAATTGTACACTATAGCACGCATGAGCACACTCACACACACATAAATAGATTTTTAAATTGATAATAGAGTTTTCAGAATCCCAAATTTCTTTGTGTGTGTGTGCAGGCTATGAATCAGAGGACAATTTACAGAAGTCGGTTTTTAGGATCCCACCATTGGATCCAGGTATTGAATTCAGGTCCTCAGGTATATGCAGAAAGCACTTAAGAGTCATCTTAGTGTTTTCTAAATTTGTTCAAAATACATTACATACATGTAAGGAAATAGCACCATGATGCTCATTATTATATATAACTAATATAAATTAGATGGTAAAAGAGTGCTGGATCTGACCATGTAAATTTTAGCTTTTAAACCTGGAATTGGGAATTTGGCTTAGCTGGTAAAAGAATTAGTCCTACAAGCATGACAATTTGCTTTCAGATCTTCAGCACCCACAGAAAAGGCCACGAAGACAATTGAATATGTGAACTCCAGGTTCAGCAAGAGACCCTACCTCAAAAAATGAAGGGGATGTGGGGAAAGGTGGAGAATTATTGAAAAAGATACCTGATGTCAACTGAACTCCACACTCAGGCACACAAATGTACATATATCCACATGCAAAAAACCCACTCCTCATGGTTTGTTCTTTTGTGTTCTATGATATAAGGTACCAATTATCCTGATGTTACTCTCCATAATGATTGAATTATTAAAATTAAGTCACTCTTTCAGAGTCCCACTAGGGATTTTAGACCGGAATTAAAAACTTTTTAGATGGGTATGTTTGTGTGTGTGTGTGTGTGTGTGTGTGTGGTGTATGCAATGTATGCATGGGTGCATTCACCCACACATGCACTGTGGAGGCCAGAGATGTCCATATCTCTACACACACACCTTGGTGAGACTCTCTTTGACTGAACTTAGAACTCATGGTTTTAGAATGGCTAGCCAGTGAATGACTAGGATATGTCTATCTTCACCACCACCACCACCCGCTCCTGTGCTGAAATTACACATAGGTGACTCTGTGCATGGCTCTTATGCAGATTCAAGAGGTCTCAGTTTGGGGTCATATGCTTGCATAGCAAGTGTTTTATCTACTGAACCACTTTTCTAGCCCTAAGAATTTTGCTTTCTAATTTGTTTATTCTTGAGGTTTCAAAGAATATGAATGTGTTTAAATTGATGAGATATACTGTGTGTGTTCTATAAGGAAGGCATAGTTAGAAGATGTTGATTCTATTTATATTAAACCATAATCACAATCTTCATAATTATAGTTCTAAATGCATTTCAGATAGTGGGCATCTGTCTGCTGCAGTAAGTACAATCGTCTGCCTCACAACCCCTGCTCTGTTTACGATCTTATCAGGATGCCCATGTGGTATGAAGTGCAGCAAACTATTATATTCTTGTCACTGTTGAACTTAACAGTTGCTCTCTCTCTTTTCAGGTATATGGCATAATTTTGTCCTTGCTCTCCTTGGTATTTTAGCTCTTGTTCTCCTCCCAGTAATCCTCTTGCCTTTTTACTACACTGGAGTTGGGGTACTTATCACTGAAGTCGCAGAGGTAAATAATGAATTGCCTAGGGTGTTCTTTCAGCAGATGTTCTACTGTAACACTTATAATCCTTTCAACTGCAAACAACGTTGGATTTTTTTTTTTTTTTTGAGACAGGGTTTCTCTCTATAGCCCTGGCTGTCCTGGAACTCACTTTGTAGACCAGGCTGGCCTCAGAAATCCACCTGCCTCTGCCTCCCAAGTGCTGGGATTAAAGGCGTGCGCCACCATGCCCGGCTGGATTTTTTTTAATGTGATGAAATTTGTTTTTTGTTTTTGTTGTTCTGCACAAAAGAGGTAGTATCAAGATTTTGTGTATGTGGTTTATTAATCAAATGCATTGTTTATCTTTACTGTTTATTTTATTTCTGATTTTTAGCACTAAGAATGATAGGTTACCCAGCCAAAACATTTTGTAGGAGTTTTAAGTTAATGCCAATTCTGTATTTTCTTTGCTACTATGATGCTATCAAGTTTGTGTTCAGATCTTTTCAAGGGGAAAACTACCTTTGTTGTACCTTTGGGGATGTGTTTCTTTAAAACCTTATCTGGTAGTTTTTGTCCAGTAAGGACAAAATAGTAAATAGACAACAACAATAACAATAAAACAAAAACAAAAATACGCCCTCCAAAAAAGAAAAATTTGTTCAAGCCTTAATGGGAAAAAAATATGAAACAAAACAAATCAAAAATATACAGAAACAGAAGCTGGGGAGGCAGCTGTTGGTAAATGCTTGCTGTGTAAACATGAGGACCTGAGTTTGGATCTCCAGACACCCCTTACCCCCCGCCCCCCAATCACACAGTAGCTTATACCTGTAATCGTAATACCGAAGTCACAGAGACAATAAAAATCCCTGGGGCTTCCTCACCAGTAAGCATAGAGAAATTGGTGAGCTTCAGGTTCAGTGAGAAGCCCTATCTCAAAAATTAAGGAGGAGGGCTAGAAATATGGCTTAGTGACTTACAGCACAGGCTGGAAAGACAAGATTTTATTCCTAGTACCCACACAAATGTTTGCAACTTTAATTTCAGAGGATCCATGGGCAATAGGCAGGCACATGATATAGGCAAAACACCTATACAGATAAAATATTACAATTTAGGTATAGTGGTATATACCCTTAACCCCAGCACTGAGGAGACAAAGGCAAGTCTACTCTACATGGTGAGTTTCAGGATATCTAGTGATACATTCAGGACATAGCAAGACCCTGTCTCATAAATAAGTATTTATTATTTTTAGAGAGCATTGAGAAAACATGTGATGTTAACCTCTAGTTTCCACATGTATCAACACATACATGCATCTGCAAACACACGCACACATTGTATGCATCCACATGAACATAGACTAAACATGCACAAAGTACTTGCTAATTAAAATTCAGTAGCGGGAGCAAGCAGCTCAGCAGTTAAGCTGTTCTTCCAAAGGACCTGAGTCTGGTTCCCAGTATCTATGTCAAGCAGCTTTAACTGAAGCTCCAAGGGATCCTCCATCTTATTCTAGACTTTGTGGGCACTGTTGCTCTAACAGAGGATGGAGTTCAGTTCCCAGCACCAATGTCAGGCAGCTCATGACTACCTCTAACTCCAGCTCCAGGGGATCAAACATCCTCTTCTAGAAGGCCTTTGCTGGTACCCATATATGTGTGGCACATATAAACATTAAATAACATTTTTACAAATTCAAGATTTTTACAAATTCTTTTTTTTTTTTTTTTTGGTTTTTTTTTTTTTTTTTTTTTTTTTTTTTTGGTTTTTCGAGACAGGGTTTCTCTATGTAACCCTGGCTGTCATGGAACTCACTCTGTAGACCAGGCTGGCCTCGAACTCAGAAATTCACCTGCCTCTGCCTCCCAAGTGCTGGGATTGAAGGCATGTGCCATCACTGCCCAGCAGATTTTTCTTTTTTTTTTTCTTTTTTTTTTTTTCTCACTCCAGTCAACTCTGCTCGCTCTGGTCTGCTCCACTTGCTCCGGTTGGCCCTGCTCGCTCCGGCCGCCCCGCTTGCTCAGTCCCTGCTCTCTCCGGTCCAACGATTCATTTATTATTATTCATAAGTACACTATAGCTGACTTCAGATGCACCAGAGGAGGGTGTCAGATCTCATTATGGGTGGTTGTAAGCCACCATGTGGTTGCCGGGATTTGAACTCAGGACCTTGGGCAGAGTAGTCAGTGCTCTTACCCGCTGAGCCATCTCGCCAGCCCCAGATTTCTTTAAAAAAATATTTATTTTGAGACAAGGTCTTACTGTATAGCCCTGGCTAGCCTTAGACTCACAGAGGTCTTCCTGCCTGTGCTTCCCCAGTGCTGAAATTACAGGGGTTGTGTTACCACACCCAGCTTATTTATTTATGTTTAGAATGACAGCATTTGTTTATATTTATTAGGTACATATTTGTTCCGTTTGTTTAATTTTAAATTTTTATTTATGTATTTTATACATAAAATATTTTTGTTTTTAATTTTACAAATATTGTTCTTTGAGAAGTTTATGTAGTGTATTTTGATCATATTTACTCCTCCTTTTAAGTCCTCCCAGATCTACCCCCACCTCTCTGTCATCTCCCACAACTTCATGTTCCCCATTTTTCCCTTTAATTTGCTAACCTAACCCATGGGCTCCAATTTGTGCTGACTAGCTCTATACTTGTGGATGTGGGGCCATCCACTGGAGAATGGTTTGTTGGTCTTTTTTTTTTTTTTTTTTTTTTTTTTTTTTTTTTTAAAATTTTTTTTTTTTTTTTTTTTTTTTTTTTTTTTTTTTTTTTTTTTTTTTTTTTTTTTTTTTTTTTTTTTTTTTTTTTTTTTTTTTTTTGTTTTTTGTTTTTCGAGACAGGGTTTCTCTGTATAGCCCTGGCTGTCCTGGAACTCACTCTGTAGACCAGGCTAGCCTCGAACTCAGAAATCCGCCTGCCTCTGCCTCCCGAGTGCTGGGATTAAAGGTGTGCGCCACCACACCCGGCTAAGTTTGGATTTTTTTGTTTTACTTTTAAATGTCACATTCTGTCCAGGGTTGGGTGTTTTGACAGCACGTGTGTCTGTGTAACACTTGGGTGCCTAGCACCCACGGAGGACAGACAAGTGCATTAGACTCCTTGGAACTTGAGTTAATGGCTATTGTGAACCACTGTGTGTGTGCCAGTAATGGAGTAACCACTGAGTCATCTCTCCAGTCCCTCATGGTGCTCTTCTTTTTGATCTTCATCCTTTTGTGCTATAGGGGATCAAACTCAGGCCCCGGTCCAGACTAAGCTTGTGTTGTATACCCTGATGCTTTGTTATTTTAATATTAATAATCAACAAATAGGTTTTTTTTCCTTTTGAAGTTGTGAAAACTTCAAAATCATGGAGAACTGTGGAATGCAATACTAATTGTTTGGCTATAAATTTTGGATTTATAGATGGGTTATTTTATGCATTAGTCAAAATATTCTGCTTCGAAGAAAACTCTTATGCTGAATGGAAAGGAATGGGAGCATGTGGAATAGTAGTTAAAGGGATGTGGGGGATGAATAAGTTAAAAATACCTTGTGTGAAATTCTCAAAGATCTAAGAAAACTGTTTAAAAGTATTCCACCTTTAATTAGTTTGATTTTCCTTCCTCCTAAGGACTCACCTGCCATTGGACCCAGAGGCCTCTTTGTGGGAGACCTTGTCACTCATCTACAGGATTGTCCAGTTACTAATGTGCAAGATTGGAATGAATGTTTAGACACCATTGCATATGAGCCCCAAATTGGGTATTGTATAAGTGCATCAACGTTACAGCAATTAAGCTTCCCAGTTAGAGGTGTGTGCATTTACTTGATATGACACAGTGCTTCAAGTACTAGTCCCTTCCATTATTAACCCTGTTATGGTATCTATAGATTTATTTTGTTTTAAAGCAAGAAACTAAAGTAAATAGGTACAAATTAATAGATATTATTCTTGGTATGTTGGATATTTGTTCCCTTTAGTATATATTGTTGAACTTTTAATTTCTTTCTTTTTTAAAGATGTATTTATTATTATATCTAAGTACACTGTAGCTGTCTTCAGATGCACCAGAAGAGGACATCAGATCTCATTACAGTGGTTGTGAGCCACCATGTGGTTGCTGGGATCTGAACTCAGGACCTTCAGAAGAGCAGTTGGTACTCTTAACCACTGATAAATCTCTCCAGCCCAAGATTTATTTATTTTTTTATGTATGAGTACATTGTTGCTGTTTTCAGACACACCAGAAGAGGGCATCTGATCCCATTACAGATGGTTGTGAGCCACCATATGGTTGCTGGGAATTGAACTCAGGACCTCTGGAAGAACAGTCAGTGCTCTTAACTACTGAGCCATCTTTCCAGCCCTTTCTTTTATAATAATATATTTGACTTTTAGAATGCTAATATCTATTTTTTTCTGCTTTCAAAACAGTTTTGTTCATGCTGGGTGTATTTAACTCAATGGTAGAAAATTTGCATAATGTGTACAGTGACCTGAGTTCCATTTGTAGCACCACTGAAAAATAAAAATTTTAAAAATATGTAAAATCGGCATCCAAGCTCAGTGACATGGACTCTGTGTGTATGTGTAACTCAGTAATAGGGTGTTTGCCTCCCTGTGCATGAGGCGCAAGGTTCAATCCCCACGACAACCAAAACCAAAACCAAAAATCAAAACAGTCATCAACTACAATTGATTAATTACACTTGAGTAAGTACTCTTGTATAATATGATCTTTGCACATGTGTAGACACCTAATTTTGTCTAAATTTAAGTCTAATTTTAAAACACATTTTAAAATTTTGAGGTTATATAGTATACTTATAACATTTCTCCCTTTCCTCCCTTCAAATCCTCCCGTATACCCCTCTCCATTTTCTGTCAGAATCATGGCTCCTTTTTTTCATTAATATTGTGTGCATATATGTATGTGTATAAATATATATTCCTATGAAACATTTTCAGGGCTGACCATTCAGCACTGGACTACCAGTTGATGTACTTTTCCCTGGCAGAGAACCTCTCCCACTAGCAGTTAGTCTGATATTTTAAACATAAAAAGAAGCAATTTAATTTTTTTTTTTTTTTTGGTTTTTCAAGACAGGGTTTCTCTGTATAGCCCTGGCTGTCCTGGAACTCACTCTGTAGACCAGGCTGGCCTCAAACTCAGAAATCCACCTGCCTCTGCCTCCTGAGTGCTGGGATTAAAGGCGTGCGCCACCACGCCCGGCTTTGACTCAGTATTCTTTCTCCTTCCCTCACACCTTCCTTGGCTTCTCCTTCCCTCCACCTCTTCTCTCTTCTCTCTCTCTCTCCCTCTCTCTCTCTCTCTCTCTCCCCCCACCCCCTTTCCTTCCTTCCCTCCTTCAAAATATTTCACAGGCAATGCTTGGTACTTTTATTTGTATGATTGGGAGATGTCTGGTGTTCTTGGTCTATTATTATTATTAATAACCAATCTGATTCTTTAGGGTTGAAACATTTGCCAGAGTTCCTTACTCCCTAAAGTCACTTTTCAGAAGTAGCTAGGCCTTTTCACTGTATTTCAGGAAGTGGCTAGAGTTACTCCCATAGAACTAAAGCTCACTCTAGCTTTAGCGTTACGGCCGGCTGAGTTTATAAAGACTAACCTGGACTAAGTGCAGCTGCATTTTTCTTCTTTTTGTTTTTGTTGGAAATTTAAAATTTTACTTATTCTCTTTACATCCCTCTCACTGCCTCTCTCCCAGTCATCCCTCCCACAATCCTTCCCCCATCTCCCATCTCCCATCTCCCATCCCCTCCTCTCTTAGCAGGTTATGTTTCTTGGGTTTTTTTTCTTGTTCCTTTTTTTTAATCTTTTTTTGTTGTTGTTGTTCTTCATGATCTCATGTAGACCAAATTTGTCTTGAACTCAATATATAGTTGAAGATGAGCTTAAGCTACTGGTCCTTCTGCCTTCACCTCCTATGTGCTGGGTGAAATGCTGAATCAAATCAAGCCTCTAAACATATGTATGTGCCACCTTGCCTGGCTTATAGGATGCCAGCAATCAAACCCAGAGTTCCACATGTGTTACAGAAACACCACAACAACTGAGCTATCCTAACACTAAGTACCTGAGTGCAACTTGTCGTTTCAAATTGGGTACCCTTTTAGTATTATAAAATAAGACTATAGCTTGTAACTGTCTAAGTAAATAATGCATTAACAGTTGCTTTCAAATATGTGTACCATTCTCTTTACTGTGTTTGTCTTTTAAAAGCAGAATTTTTATTACAATTATACTTGTATGTAATCCATGCTAAGTTCTGTGTTCCTCTTTAGCATACAAACGACTAGATGGTTCTACTGAATGCTGTAACAATCACAGCCTCACAGATGTGTGCTTTTCCTACAGAAATAATTTTAATAAACGTTTGGTAAGTTGTCCCAAAGGCAATCTTACTTTTCTGATATGATCATTAAATATATATATATATATATATATATATATATATATATATATATGTATGTATATATACCTTCTGTCTTTATCTATTTTGTGTTATTTAGTTAAAACCTCCGTGTTTCAGATGCCACTTTTTATCTGAGAATCTAAAAATGCATGATATCCTATATACATATGATAAATTTATGATATACTATATAGCAAAACATGGAATATTGAAATATATAGCAAAACATGGAGTATTGAAATGTATAGCAGGTGCATATTAATATATAGCACGTTTTTTTGAGGGGTTGGGTTTTTTTTGCGGGGGCGGGGGGTTTCGAGACAGGGTTTCTCTGTGTAACCTTGGCTGTCCTGGAACTCACTCTGTAGACCAGGCTGGCCTCAAACTCAGAAATCCACCTGCCTCTGCCTCCCAAGTGCTGGGATTAAAGGCATGTGCCACCACGCCCAGCATCATAACACGTTTTAATATCAAGATCATTCCTAATCTGCTGGGTGACAAGAAAAGCATGAAGGAATGCAAGTTAGATATTTCTTGTTAATACATACTTTTTAACATTGACTAATATTCTATTTTTAGCATACGTGTCTCCCTGCCCGGAAAGCAGTTGAAGCTACTCAAGTTTGTAGAAGCAATAAAGATTGCCAGAGCAGCTCAGGTTCAAGCTTCTGTATAGTACCGTCCTTGGAAACTCACACCCGACTAATCAAAGTGAAGCATCCCCCGCAAATTGATATGCTGTATGTAGGGCACCCACTGCATCTTCACTACACAGGTGGGTACTACTGGGTGGCTCTTCCAAGTCATTAGGATCACAGATGTTCTCAGTTGCTTTGAATCCATTTAGTATAAACTTGGCTACTTATCAAAGTTTTTTTTTTTTAAAGATTTATTTATTTATTATCTAAGTACACTGTAGCTGTCTTCAGATGCACCAGAAGAGGGCATCAGATCTCATTACGGATGGTTGTGAGCCACTATGTGGTTGCTGGGATTTGAACTCAGGACCTTTGGAAGAGCAGTCAGTGCTCTTAACCACTGAGCCATCTCTCCAGGCCTCAAAGTTTTATTAACTTGTTCTTAAGCATTACATGGAATTAAAGTAAAAGAAAACTAATCAGCCCATGGAGAATGACACTCGTTTTTTCTCTTTTGCCCAAGTTAGATAGCCTCTGGGATGGTTTCCAAAAGATCACAAAAAGTATGCAACTTCTCCCAAACAGTGGCAAGAGCCACATGCTCTTGTCATTACCAGAATATATAAAAGTGCCTGGCACATGAATGTTTTATCTTTTGAGACAGGGTTTCATGTAGTCAAGACTGGTCTCAAACTGTACTACTGCAGACAATCTGGACTTGCTTGATCTTCCTGCTTTCGCTTTCTGGGTGCTAGGGTTATAGGGACAACACCACCACTCTCTGTTTTATATGATCCTGGGGATAAAACCTAGGGCTTTATCCCCAGCCCAACATGAATAACTTTATTGTAACCATTTCATAGTGACATGTTGATTGTACTAAATATATAACTTCTCCACATTACTAATATTACATAGTCCAACTCCTTTTATTGTACAGGATTCTATATGTTACTTTTGGAAAATAGCAATCTATTTTTCAAAAGTAACATATACTTAAAGTATATAATTTGGTACTTTTCAGTATATCCAGGGGGGGTGCAACTATTACTCCCTATGTCTCCCCAATAGCACTTGAACTGGCATCCACTGATATGCTTTTTGTTTCTATCAATGTGCCAATTGAATATTTACAAGTTGCTGATTTCATGTAGCATATTTTCAAGGTTTATCCTTGACCAACCATAGTTTCATTTTTCATTTATCAGTAGATGAATCTTTATATCATATGTTCCTCTTTAAATAGCATTGCTTTGTGTTTATATTGCTTTTGTTTTTAGACAGAGACTCACCTTGTAGCCCTGGCTGGCCGGCCTGGAGCATGCTATATATACCCGGCTCACCTCTAACTCTTAAGAAATATGCCTGTGGCTGCCTCCTAAGTGTCAGGACTACAGGCACACACTACCACACAAAACACAACTTTATAGTTTTTGAGTTGTTTGTTTTATAAGACGGGGTCTCTCATCCCGGCGTGGTGGCTCATGCCTTTAATCCCAGCACTTGGAAGGCAGAGGCAGGTGAATTTCTGAGTGAGTTCCAGGACAGTCAGGATTACACAGAGAAACCCTGTCTCGAAAAAACCTGGTTATATATCCCTAGCTAGCCTGGAACTCATTTTATATACCAGATTCATCTCGAACTCAGAGTTCCACCTGCCTCTGCCTCCCAGATGCTGGGATTCAATGTGTGTGCCACAATGCCTGGCTTACTTTGTAGTTCTCTAGTGAGAGACACCTGCATCATTTTCCCTCTTTAATGGTTTGATGTTAAGTGTGACTCTAGGATGCAGCTATTAGTAAAATCTTAATAAGTGAAGAGATGGTTCTGGTTGGGTTTAAGTTAGCAATGTGGACTGTGAGTTTTGCCTAATGACTGGATACATTATAGATGCTTTGGACCTGGGTTATGGAGTCTACAGGGTACAAGGAGTTTAAGTCATGTTAATTTTTATCTTAGCAATAAAGAAGCAATCATTAAATAGCATAATAATTGGAGCAAATACAAGATTTAGAATACATATCTTTGAAAGGATAAGAATACTTTTGATAAAACTTATATTTTCAAGTCATACTTTGTATTTGGTAGTCATCATGGGTATGTATGCAGTCTGCTTTATCTTAGCTTTAACCTCAAAATGTAAGTGTACATTAAGACACAAGTTTTTTCATTATACTATTTTTAATGTATGTTTGACAATAACTGCTTTCTCCTTCTTCCCTCACTCCCTCTTTTTTGTTTTCAGTTTTTGTTTTTGTTTTGAGACTTCATATGATATAACCCTGGCTGTCCTAGAAGTTGCTATATAGATCAGGCTAGACTCACAAGGATCCTTCTGCCTCTGCTTCCTAAGTAATGGAATTAGAGGCCTGGTTCTAATTTTATACATATATGTGTGTGTATATATGTATATATGTAAATGTGTGTGTGTGTGTGTGTGTGTGTATGATATATAGCATGCTTACACATGTGTAGGAAAGGTTTGCTTGACCACTTTAATAGACTATTGCAATTTTTGACTGAATGGTAAATTTGTAATGTTGCTTATTGTGCTATGAATAATATTTATTATTCCTTGTTTTTTATTTTTAGTGAGCATCACAAGTTTCATCCCACGTTTCAACTTTCTAAGCATAGATCTGCCGGTGATTGTGGAGACATTTGTCAAGTATCCTTTCTGGTTTGAAAAATGCTTTAAAAGTTTGTTGGATACTGGGCGGTGGTGGCGCACACCTTTAATCCCAGCACTTGAGAGGCAGAGGCAGGCAGATTTCTGAGTTCGAGGCCAGCCTGATCTACAAAAGTGAGTTCCAGGACAGCCAGGATTATACAGAGAAACCCTGTCCCGAAAAAACAAAAACAAAAACAAAAAAAGTATGTTGGTTGTAGCTTTATCCTTTTTACTCCAAATAAATTATTACAAAGCCTTATCATTTAATTGCTTACAACTGAAAGAGACCTTAAAGATTAAGACCTTATTTATTTATTTATTTATTATATATAAGTACACTATAGCTGTTTTCAGACACACCAGATAAGGTTGTGAGTCATCATGTGGTTGCTGGGATTTGAACTCATGACCTCTTGAAGAGCAGTCGGTGCTCTTAACCACTGAGCCATCTCTGCAGCCGGAAAGGTCATGTTTTACATATGAGGGGAAAGTCAGTGAAGAAAACTCCAGCAGCTATGGACAAAGGTTAGTATACAGAAAGGAGGATCTTGTGGGAAAAGCAGCTGGCATCACAGTGGCCTGGCTGCCTGGAAGCATCTGAGGCATACAGAGGATGGGCTCTCTTCACAGAAGCTTCCTTGCCACCAAAACTGTCTCTACTGGTCTGCTAGTTCAGAATTTCAGGGGGCGGTCTTCTGCCAATTCACCTAAGGTATGTCTGTGCACCATGTGCATGCAGTGCCCACAGAGGCCAGAAGAGGGAGACAGAAGCAAGTTGCATATGATTGTGAGCTATCATATGGGTACTTGAATCGAACCAAGGTCCTCTGCAAGAGCAACCAGTGCTCTGCTGAGCCATCTCTCTAGCCCCACAAAAGCATATATAGTTTTACAGGAAATATAAAGATGCAGGGCTGGAGAAATGGCTCAGTGGTTAAGAGTACTACTGAGTGCTCTTCCGAAGGTCCCGAGTTCAAATCCCAGCAACCACATGGTGCCTCACAACCATCTGTATGAGATCTGCTGCCTTCTTCTGGTATGTCTGAAGACAGCTACAGTGTACTTACATTAAAAAAAGGATCAGGACAATGACAAAGTGTCTACAACAAGGTAACTCCAGCTTCCCATTCTTTCCATCTTTATCTTGCCAGGCTATCTTCAATCGCTCTTTTACATTATTATACAATTCTGCTCCTTAAGACTTATATTCTAGCTGGGCATTGGTGGTGTATGCCTTTAATCCCAGCACTTGGGAGGCAGAGGCAAGTGGATTTCTGAGTTCGAGGCCAGCCTGGTCTATAGCATGAGTTCCAGGGCAGCCAGAGCTACATGGAGAAACCTTGTCTCATTGTTTAAGAGCACTTGCTTTTCTTTCAGAGGATCTGAGTTTGGTTCCCAGCACCTACATTGAGTAGTTCAGTCACTATAACTCCAGCTCCAGAAGATCCAGAAGATCTGACTTATTCTTTTGGCCTACACAGGTACCCACACACGTATACATGCACATGCACGCACACACAGAAAGAAAGAAAGAGGAAGGGAGGAAGGAAGGAAGGAAGGAAGGAAGGAAGGAAGGAAGGAAGGAAGGAAGGAAGGAAGATGCCTTTTGAAGAAATAATTTTCATGGGCTGAAGAGATGGCTCAGAAATTAAGAGCATTAACTGCTCTCCCAGAGTCCTCAGGTTCCATTTCCAGCATCCACATATTGGCTTACAACCATCTGTAACTCCACTTCCAGGGTATCCAAACATCTGTTCTCACCTCCATGGACTTCTGCATGCATTTGCTACACATTGACACAGGTACACATACTTACAAATAAAATAAAAATAAACATAGTTGAAGTAAATTGGGCCTACTGTGTTTGTGCATGCTTAAGATCTTGAAAACAGGATTGTCACCATCCCTTGCCGCAATACCCAGTCTCATTTTTTTTTTTTTTTTTGGTTTTTCTAGACAGGGTTTCTCTGTATAGCCCTGGCTGTCCTGGAACTCACTCTGTAGACCAGGCTGGCCTCGAACTCAGAAATCCACCTGCCTCTGCCACCCGAGTGCTGGGATTAAAAGAGTGCGCCACCACACCCGGCTACCAGTCTCAAAATTTAACATAATACTAATTTGGGGGCTGGCATTGTTGTTCAGTAGTAGAACATTGCCTAGCATGCACAAAACCCTAAGGTTGGGGGCACTTTTTCCTTTCTTTCTTAGTCCTTCTGCATCCCTTCTCTTTGTTGTATCATTAGAGGATTACAAAAGCGTAATCTTCTTAGAAATCCTTTGTAGATTTGTTAGTCTGTCTTTTTGTAAATTGCATTGGCTTTTCTATTGAAAGTTTTAAATAATAGAGGTAGAAAAAAAGAATGTTTTGGGATTTGTTTTTGTTTGCTTCATTTCTTTTTTGTTGTTTCGGTTTTTTGGTAGTGTTTTTTTTTTGTTTGTTTGGTTTGGTTTTGGGTGGTGGTTGTGGTGGGGTTTTTTGGGGGGGGTTGTTTTTGGAGAGAGTTTTTCTGTGTAGCCCTGGCTGTCCTGGAACTTGATCTGCAGACCAGGCTGGCCTCTAACTGCCTCTGCCTTCTAAGTGCTGTGATTAAAGGTTACCACTGCCCAACTTTAAGTGGTTATTTATTTATTTATTTATTTATTGGTTTGCTTTGGGTTTTTTGTTGTTGTTCTTTGTTTTGTATTGTTGTTTGGGTTTTTGGTTTTTTTTTTAATTAGGGGGTGTGTGTTATAAGAAAGAATGTTAGAGACTTAAAGAAACCTACAGTAATCTCACCTTCCAGTCTTCTGACTTCTCAAAAGATGATGTCCACTTGTAATCTCATAGCTAGCTCCTTAACCGATTGTTACCCAGATACCTGATTTCTCTTTCTGGAGCTCTGGCTATTGTTAATGCAGTGCCCTGCTTTGCCTTGGATGGTCAATGGATTTTAAACTCTTTCCTGGATGCTACCCTTACTTCAGTGATTGGAGACAACGATGTCAAAGATCTGATTGGATTTTTCATCTTGCTTGGTGGCAGTGTACTTTTGGCTGCCAATGTGACACTGGGACTCTGGATGGTTACAGCACGGTAATATTTACTCTCATCCAACAGAATTAAGAAGTACAGCTACATGGTAATATCTGTTGCCATTGAAATTCTTACTAGTTATGAAATGTAAAGTATTTCCTTAACACCTTGGCCAACCTCTTTGAGCTCCTAATATCTAGAGAACCCAAAAACTCTGTAGTAGAGGGAGTGGAGGAAATGAAAAGCATAATTCCTGACTACATCCTACTTTTAAAGATTGAATGTGCAAACTCTGAATAATTTGTAAACAAGTGAAAATTCATTCATGTAATACCATTTTTGTGACTATACAGCATTTTAGAATAGTAAAAGGAAAAGCAGAATCTTGTAGGAAAACACATGTGTGTGTGTGCGTGTGAGAGAGAGAGAGAGAGAGAGAGAGAGAGAGAGAGAGAGAGAGAGAGAGAGAGAGAGAGAGAGAGAATGTGCATGTATGTGTCTTACTAGTGTTTGAAACCAGGGCCTTACTTACGCTATTTATGCTAAGCTTGCCTGTCCCAGGTAAAATTTACTGAAAAGTGCCATTAAGATGATGTGGTGGTGCACACCTATAGTCCCAACACCTGCCTGTATGTGTTTGGGAGGCTAGGCATAAGGATCATGAATTCAAGGCCATCATCTTTAGCTACATAGTAGGTTCCAGACCAGCACTGGCCACATAGCAAGACCCTTTCGTGCATGCATACATGCACAGGCACACACACACACACACACACACACACAATCATCATTAATGATTTGAAGGAAGCTAGACCTTAGTTGAATGGAAAGTAGAGCAAGTGCTCTTGCTTTTATAACTCTTGTCTTTATCTTGTTTGAAAAGTATTTTAAAGTTAATGGTGTATTATTCTATACTCTGGATACAATTCTTTGAAAGTATCTAACATGAAAGCAAAAACTGTATAAGTGATATCAAGTAAATGAGCAATCTTGAAAGCAGATAAGGCTTGTGATGTGATAAGACAGTTTGTTGCACAAGTATTACATTTTTCATCTTGTAAGTTCACACTCACAACATTTAAGCCTTGTTTATATAAAACAAGGTATGCTGCAGGAAGGATCTCTCACGGCAGCATGAGAGCTCAGGCAGTTAGAGGTGAACTTGAGACCTAAGCTGACTCCTCTAACAGATCACAACAGAACTTCAGCAAACCTACTTACCACTTCCTAGAGCTTTACAGCTTACAACTCTTCCAGGGTAGACTTTTTCCTTTGGGCTGCAAGAACGTTCAACCCTGAGCCATACTCGTCCTTACCAGCACCTCCTATGTTACTCTCTGTTGGTGGGATTCAACACCTAGTCTTTGTTTTCCATCTCCCCCCTAAGCTACCTCTGTGACTACATAAAAGACTTGGTAGTCTAGTGAGAATGGCTGCACAAATGAAAATTTCCCAGAATCTAGAAGCAGACTTTTGAGCTCTAAAGAACCACAATTGATCTTTTAGGGTGGCAGTTCAACCCTGGGAAATTGAGAAAGTCAGCTGGTTGATGTGACACTATTAGTCTTAAGAATATATATGCACATACTGTTTCTGTCATGAAAAATACGTATGTCATGAAACACACACATTAGAGGTAACAAAAGGCAGTGATTCATTCATTAATAGCCAGATACATACCTCCCTCCTGAAGTGAGGTACTGCATAAGGTTACCTTTTTCAGAACATTAGTTCTCTTAAGCGCCTAAAACTTTTAAATCAATTTTTAGAAATTTTTTAGACTTTATTACAAATTTGCTTTCATTCTTTAATAGGAACCATACACTGAGTATCATTTTGAGATTTTATTAATGATGGGCCATTAGTTACTAATAATACTAAAGTCATACAAATTACTAACTTCTATTGCAGAAAATATGGCATTGTTATCTTCTAAGATCACTCAGGACCAAAATGAATCTGCATATTAAAAAGGCACAGACCTTTTCAGGTAAAGCTTAGAGAATGCCGTGAAATATTCACATCATTAACATCATCGCATGCATTAAGCAGTTTACTAATGAAAATGTATGTGTGTAAATCATTGTTTTCTTTTTTTTTTTTTGTTTTTTTTTTTTTTTTTTTTTTTTTTTTTTTTTTTTTTTTTTTTTTTTTTTTTTTTTTTTTTTTTTTTTTTTTTTTTTTTTTTTGGTTTTTTGAGACAGGGTTTCTCTGTCTAGCCCTGGTTGTCCTGGAACTCACTTTGTAGACCAGGCTGGCCTCAAACTCAGAAATCCACCTGCCTCTGCCTCCCAAGTGCTGGGATTAAAGACGTGAGCCACCAAGCCCGGCTGATTGTTTTCAATACTGAGGAAAACAATTTTTGGTGTGGTACTTACAGAGCCCAGGACCTCACACATGCGAGCAAGTATTCTACCACTAAGCTATTATCCATAGACCATGAAAATATTTCAATAAGAGGAAATTCTGTTCATTAACTTCATTTTCTGAGTGAAGGCAAAAATACAAAATCTCATTTCATATTAGCTGCTGACCACCTCTGCCAGCTAATCTTTAGGGTTTGGGAGCTTCTCTCCTGGAAGTCCAGCAGATTTGTATGCAAATGGCCTCATTACTAAAGAAAGGTGATGTTACATATTGTCTCTTCAGCTTCACTGTGGGCTCCTTGCTTCCCTGCGTAGTGCATGAGCTATCAGAATTGCTTAATGTGCTTGAATGGATGGATGATGATTAGTGTTATTTATGGCTAGAAAAGCATGCTTCTATTTAAGCTGTAAAAAGGATTGTTGAATAGTTACTGTAAATATATGTTGACATAGTAAAGCTTGGAATGTCTTATGTCCCTGGTGTATTATCATCTTTATGGAAAAAATTCATTTTGGTTTCTGTAGAGCAATTAGAAAAATGAATTATATTGGAAAAATGAATTATGTTGGTGATTTGAAGAAGTATCTTTGTGTGTTGTCTCTTTGTTCAACAGTGAAATTTTATTCTCAGTGTTCCTATTCTGCATTGTTTACATTCTTAAGGTTTTTATCTTAATCATCCATAAGTGTAAAACATGTACATATTATTTTTAGCATCTCAGTTTGAAGAGACATACAGTTAAACTTGACTTTGATAAACACTTCTAGGTCATTGTCTGTGGGAATAGCAGATTGTAAGCATACACTTCCTAGTGATGTAGCTTTCTGTCATTGTGTCCTTGGTATTTATTGAACATCCACATACTGGTGGCGCACAGATTTTTTTCAGTAACTTCTTTGATTGAGCTGTAATTAATTTTAAGGCTTTAATTTGATTTTATAATTGTCAGAATGTGATGTTTAGCAATAAAAGAACAAATGTAAACCAGCATTTTACGTTTATCATCTTCTGTATCATATTTTTTACACTTGATCTTAGCCAAAAGGCCAGGAAGCTCTTGTCTTGTTAGTGTCCTTTTTTTCTGTAGAAATATTCCACTTACATAAGTAAGATCTTGACTCTAAACGTGACCTTCAATTTCCATATATATTATTTGTATATGACAGTTGTTACAGGCCTCAGAAAGAAATCAGTTAAGTGAGGTGCCTTTATTTATAATTTTGGAAATGTTTGCTTTAAAGAAAGGGGACTACCACATTTCCTTAGTGGTGTGTGCATGTCTCATTCTGTCTGGTGTTAATATATTTATATCATAGTGTCTTAGTCAGGGTTTCTATTCCTGCACAAACATCATGACCAAGAAGCAAGTTGGGGAGGAAAGGGTTTATTCGGCTTACACTTCCATACTGCTGTTCATCACCAAAGGAAGTCAGGACTGGAACTCAAGCAGGAGCTGATGCAGAAGCCATGGAGGGATGTTCTTTACTGGCTTGCTTTTCCTGGCTTGCTCAGCCTGCTCTCTTTGAACCCAAGACTGCCAGCCCAGAGATGGTCCCACCCCCCAAGGGGCCCTTGATCACTAATTGAGAAAATGCCTCACAGCTAGATCTCATGGAGGCATTTCCCCAACTGAAGCTCCTTTCTCTGTGATAACCTCAGCTGTGTCAAGTTGACACAAACCTAGCCAGTACACATAGTATTACAGAAGTATGTATGTGGAAGGAGGCTACATGTGAGTGTAGCGGCCAGAGGAAAACATTGGATGTCCCTCTGTATGACTCTTCACCTTATTCCCTAAAGACAAGGTCTCTTACTCAGTCTGGAGCTAAGCTTAGGAGCCAGGGTCTAAGGTCAGATTCTTGTGCTTCCATAGAAACCTCTCTAACCTACAAAGTCCTTGTTAGCATTTTATCTAAGCTCTGCCCCAGTTACCTGGCAATAGCTAAGTGTGCCTGACACACTATAAAAGAGGCTGCTCAGCCCCCTCCCCTCTCACCTTCTTCTCTTGCCTTCCAGCTTTCCCTCTGTCCTCTCATCCCTTCCCCCTCTCTCCCTATCCCCTCCCCACTCTCTCTACGTGCCCATTGCTGATCTGTACTCCTCCCCCTCAGCCTTTCTCTGTCTGTACTACCCTCTCAACTCCCCTCTCCTTGCCCTGGTGTCTTAAAGTCCAGAGTTTTATGTATACACACTGTTAAGTTGATTTTTATGTTAGGCAGATTTGCAAAATGGCATCTTTAATTTGCATTTTTGATTAGAAAAAAAATCAACATTTTAAAATGTGTCAGTATATTTTGTTTAAACATATCATTTTCTTGTTTTCATCTTTTAAGTATATTTGTATAATATATATATTACACAAATATACTTAATGTGTATGTGTATATATATTATATATATTCATTCAATTAAGTATTGGGGCTCATATATGTGCAGATGTGTATGCACATGTATACTCATGACTATGATGGCCTGAGATTGATGTCAGAAGTCAATCTTGATGGTACTCTACATTATTAATTGAGGCAAGGTCTTCCAGTTGAGCTTAGAGCTTGCCAATAGCTAGCCAGCTTCTCAGAGGGTCCCAAGAGCAGGTACCATGCCCAGTCAGTGGAGATCTTAAATCCAATCACATGCCTGATGCTTTGTAAGTGCTTTGACCATTAAACAATGTCCCCAGGCCCCTTTTCCTATTCTTCGTGGGAGGGATTAGTTTACTCCTTTTCCTAAACTTCATTTTAGTACAATGCTTATCATTTATTTTTATTTAATAATAATATTGTATTTATTATATTTACTTTATAAAATATAATTTAATATACATATGTATAATATAGAACATTATATATATATATATATATATATATATATATATATATATATATATATATATAT